>JAFIRS010002398.1:0-219653 GCA_018342105.1 Gonioctena quinquepunctata
GAAAATAAAAACAAACATATTGTGATTCATTGGCTGAAGCTTGGGACATACGGTGCTAGACTTCCTCCTTATCACTGCATGTTAACCCAATTGAACATATATGGCATCAGCTTAAGTCAGCAGTTCGAAGAAATAATACTTCTCCAACCTTAAGTTCAACTGTGGTAGCTCTTATTCAAACAGAAACTGCAAACATTCCTGATAGCAGCTGGGCTAAGTGTGTTTCCCATATTAAAAAGGTGGAAAAGTCATATATGTATATAGAAAAAAATCCCAAAGAAAAGTTTATTATCAATTTGGATGACGACAGTGAAAGTGAAAGTAAACTGATCTTCGTTAGTAACTTTTTTATCGAGAACTGAACTTTTTATAAAGTATAAAGTTTGACATTTTGCAATAATTAGGTATATCATATATTATTATATAATATAATTATTTATATATATATATATATATATATATATTATTATCATATATTATAATATAAACAATGCTCAATTATATTCAAGCGATTTTTCTTAATAATTATCTTAACCCAATATCATTATACCTACCTATACCTACCTATAAAACAAAATTTAATGGCTAGAGTAGGTACAACTCTGCGTAGAATCCACCGCCTGCTGATAACTCAAGTGGTTGGTGATTTACGACCTTCTTAGATTTCTGGTAGCACCATAGTTATGCAAATATATCTTCGCTCATGCTGAAAAAGTTTACTTGTGGATTGAATTCCCTGGCAACTTTTTTTTCTACGAGCAAAAAAGTCTTCAAAAGTGATTTTTTAATGAAAAAATTGTTTATTTGTGACACATACAGAATATAGTTTATAGCATGTCCGTTTAACATAACAATGTATAAATAGTTCAATACATTACGTCCATAAAGTAAGGCATAAATTCATTATTAGTTAAAAAAACATTATTATTGAAAATTCCCGGAACAAGTCGATTTTTTTTCCTATTTTTTTTAAATAATAATTTAATATACCTACCTTCGAGTAATGACGTCATCGCCGGTTTTTAAATGGAACTCCCCATTTTTTATAATTTGGGTAGTTACTTTGGGTTACTTTGGTAGTTACGTCAAATTAGTACAGGGTGGGCAGCAATACAAAAGGTGATTTAAAAATTTTATCAGAAGGTTATATGTTACTGTATTTCTACAAAATAATAAATGAAGAATAAAAATAAAAATTATTAAATGAAATTACGTAGATTTGTTGGAAATATGAAAAGGATGTTCATAAAATCAGATGTGGAATCATCTGCGACTGAAAGATAAACTTTAGTCACTATCTTCCATCGTCAAGATAACCTCTTGTGGGGTATTCATGTTGAAAAGGGAAACATTCTCAATTGAATATTGATAGAAAGATTTTTCTGTGAATTGAAAAATACACGATAACAATGAAGTTATTTTTTGTGAATGTCTTACAGTAAACAACTACTCCCCCGCCTTAAGCCACGCTGGACATTGAAATACATCTGCTAGGTATTCTAAAAAGACCCTAACTAAAAAGAAAAAATCTGAAATTGGAAATTTGCATTTTCATTCACATAGTTATTTGATTTTCTATTCCAGTCTTAATTGAGAACTCATAAAGATGAATGAGGCAAAGAAGAATGTTTTCCAAAGAAGAGTACTCACCAGAAATCATTCGTAACATTGACGCAAGAGAGACATCGCATCACTAGGTCTTCAAGAAGACCAGCGTGGCTTTAGCCGGGGAAGTAGTTGTTTTCTGTTAGACATTCACAAAAAACAACTTCGTTTTTATTTCTTATCGTGGATTTTTCAATTCACAGAAAAATATTTCTATCAATATTCAATTGAGGATGTTTCCCTTTTCAACATGAAATTACGTAGTTATGCAGCTACTGGATACATTAAAAAAACAAAGAAACAAAACAAAAATTCACAGTAAATGTTAAAAAAATTATCTAGTGACCGCTAGACAATGACGTACTCGTGCAGTAACTTCGTCTCTGACATTTTGTAGCACAGCGGGTGTTATGGTCTGCATTTCTGTTTTGTGATTATGGTCCGATTCGATTCAAAATTGGTATGTAGGGGTTTTCGGGGTCGGAAATTATGAATTTTCTGTCGAAATTCATAAATTTTAAGATGGAGGACGAGTTTTGTGATTATGGTCCGATTCGATTCAAAATTAGTATGCGGCAGTTTTCGCGGTCGGAAATTTTGAATTTTTTGCCAAAATTTATAAATTCAAGATGGCAGCCCCAAGATAGAGGACGAGTTTTCTAATTAGGTCATATTTCATTCAATATTGGTGTGTGGGTGTTAGCAGGTTCGGAGATTATGAATTTTTTGTCAAAATCTATAAATTCAAATAGCGACTTTAGGATGGAAGACGAGTTTTGTGTGGTAGATTCTATTCAAAATTTGGTGGGAGTTTTTGGGGTCGGAGATCATGATTTCTTTCAGCTCAAAACTTACAGGGAAAAGACCTTGTAATAAAGATGCTCTATTAGAAATGAACAGATTAAGGCGAACTTACTAAAAAGCAAAAAATAAAATAACTTATGAAAAAACTTTTTAAAGGCAAGCTTTTATTGAAGCCATGTATTGAAACGTATAAAATAAGTTTAAGTCATCGCTGACAATGATTTAATTATTTTCTGTTGAATTATTTGGTTTCAAAAAGCTTGTCGTGCGAATTGTAATAAAATTAATACTTCGACAAGTTGTAATGTAAGTAAGTAAGTAGCATTCATTTTCTTTGTAGACAAATATAAATTTGTATAAGAATAGTCAATTGTGTAACTTATCCTAACTTAATCCTAGAGCTTAAAAGATTTAACACAAAAATAAAATGTACCTGTACATTAGGTATAAAACTCGGACAGTAACTTAACCTAACTCAATCCTTAAGCTTAAAAAATTAAATACAACAACACAACATACCTGAACATTCGGTATAAGACTCGGACAGTGAATAAAAACTTTTTTCTAGTAAAAATTCTTGTAGGTTTTTTTTGAACTCATGGGAGTTACATTTTTTATGTTTTATTTCACATGGAAGCCTGGTAAAAATTTGCAGGCCAAGGTGTGAAGGAGCGTTTGAGGTTATTTTATATTTACAATAAGGCGTACAGCTCTCTGAATATTGTTCTACATATTTCTTTAAAAGATTTCTTGTTGTTAAAATATATAGGCAAAGTTCCATTATCAGAAGACACGCTACAGTCAAAATACGTATAGCTCTCTGAATATTGTTCTACATGTTTCATTTTGTTTCATTCCAACGATTATTTTTATAAGTTTTTTTTGTGCGATGAATACATCATTGGATAGCGTAGAGTTACCCAACAAACATATACCGTATCTCAAATTTGATGCTGCCAGGCTGTGATATACAAGAAGTAACTGATCTTGCCGCAAAATTGGTCTTAGAGCCCTAAGCATATAACCCAATGAATTCAGTTTACTAATGACGGCTTGACAATGACTCCTCCAATCAAGGTTTTCATCTATCATTATCCCGAGAAATTTTGTTGTTTTCGTATTCTGTATAGCTGAACCACTCAGTTGAATCTCCATTTGAGAACATGTTTTTTGTCGGATGTGGAAACGGACTAATTGGGTTTTTTTTATATTGAAAAAGAGTTCATTTGTCATGCACCACTCGGAGATATTATTCAGTACACTGTTACATTTGGAAATGAGGGTATCGTCATTTTTATTGGAAATTAATAGAGAGGTGTCATCTGCATGAATGGTTGAAAATGCTTCATCAGTTATCGTATCCATTTCGTTAATGTACAACAGGAACAAAATTGGAACTAGTACGGATCCTTGAGGTACCCCTGTGTACGTAGGTTCAGATTTTACTTTTTTTATGTGTCCATTCTCCACGGATGTCAGGCTGACATATTGTTGCCTATTTTCTAAGAAAGAAGCCACCCAATCACAGGCATTTCCACGAATTCCATACTGATACATTTTTGACAAGAGTTTACTATGACTGACACAGTCGAATCCCTGCTGAGATCGCAAAAAATCCCAGCAGGACACTCGCCTGCGTCGATCATTTCAACTAATTTTTCAATGTATGCTAAAACAGCGGTGTTCGTAGACCTTTTTGAGCGAAAACCATGTTGGCTGTTCGTCAAAATTTTTTCGCTCTCCAGGAAGTCCATGAGGCGGTTCAAAAAACTAATCTCAAAGATTCTCGACATACTTGAGGGTACCTCGTCACAGGTCTATAATTTCTATCTCTAGTCTATCCATTTTTTTTGAAGTGGCACGATTTTTCCCATCTTCAGTGATTGTGGAAACTCTCCTACCAGAAATGAAAGATTTACTAAAAAGGTAAGGGGTTTCAATCACATATTGTATGGATTTTCCAGAAGAAATGCTGGAATTTCATCAAAGCCTGATGATTTTTATTTTTAATTTGAGCTTCAGAAGAGAGAGCTCAGGTTCGGAAAAAGGCCTCAAAAAAATTGTGTTTTTATGAGTTTTTTTTGCCACATAAACTTGATTGTGAGAAGCTGGTATTTTTTTTGTTAGGTCACTTGGTGCGTTCACGAAAAAACTGCTCAAAACATTTGCGACCTGAATGGGATTGTCAATAATATGACCATCGTGTAAAATCCTTATATTTTGTTGTTGTTTTTTTCGATTAGATAACTCATTTACTACTTCCCACGTGGCTTTGCAAGTATCTTGAGAGCTAATTATTTTGTTTTGGTAATACGATTTCTTTGTATTTTTTATGGGGAGTTCGTGTTGCTTTTTTTGAGCTTTGTATTGCTCTGTTAAGATCGGAAAACGCGATTTCAAGATAAAAAGATCCTTTAGTTCTCTGCTTGATATTTTGATTTCGTCCGAAGCCCAATTTTTGCTATTTTTATTCTGATTATAATATTTTTTGAGTGGAAAATATTCGTTAAAATGAAAGAGAAATGTTTTGTGGAAGCTGTCAAATGCTTCGTTTATGTCATTTTATTTATATAGTTCACTCCATTCTGCTCGTTTCAATGCATTAAAGAATAGTGAGAGAGAGTGCTCATTAAAGCTCCTTCTTGTCTGAGAAGTACTGTTGTTCCTAGACTCATTTTTTTCTCCAGATTCAATGAAGATTGACCTATGGTCGGAAATCTCATTGTCAAGCACACATATTAGAGGATGAGGTATGTTTGTGAAGCAATGGTCGATCACGGTGGATGAATGTGACGTTACTCTAGTTGGCCAATAAATTTTGGAATCTAAATTGAACCCTTTCATAATACACTTAATTTACTGAAATTATTTTTGTTAAGTGAATTGCTGGATGAGTCAAGATTGGGATCTCCAGTTAAAATAATGTTGATAGCTGGTTTGTAAACTGACTCTAAAACAGAGACGATGTTTTTAAAAAATACATCTAATTCGCCATCTGGCGGCCTATAGCATGTCAATAGAACAGTTCTGATATTCTTGTTGCAAACTGTAACTTACCAAACAATCATTGTCAAATGAAATTAATTGGTAGCTACTTTTATGACTACTTTGTAAAAATTAAATACTTTGACAAGTTCTTACTTACCAACCAATCACTTCCCAATCAAATTGATTGGTACCTACTTATATGAATAAAAATAATTGAATCATTGTCAGCGATGACTCAAACTTATTTTTTTACGTTTTAGTACACGGCTTAAATAAAAGCTTGTCTTTAAAAAGTTTTTTCATTAGTTATTTTATTTCTTACACAAAGTGATTCTAGCCAGAGTAAAATTAATCAATAACATATATATTTCCCAACATATAGTATAAAGAAGTCCAGAGTGGATTTTTTCAAATCATTCGATGCATATCTATCTTACACATTTGTCGACAGGACTATTATAGAGACCGATCCACGCTGACCCCACCTGAGAAACGGCGAGTGACGTCACGCGCCGACACTCGCGATTCGCCTTCGCGTGCAAGAAACGAAAACCTCGGCATTCGGTGTGCTTTTAGTGTGAGTTTGTCGTGGTCGAGTTGATCTGCGCGGTGCTAGTTACGTGACAGAGGTGCTGTGCTTTAAATTCCCTTTTTCGGATTACAGGAATCTGTAGGTGAGTGTGTGCAATTGGCGGGTTGCGATTCAACGCGCAACAGGTGGTTGGTTGGGGTGTTCTTCTGGAGTTTTTTGTGGCGCGGGCGCCAGCCGGAAGATCATTCATTGTGTGGTAGAGGAAGTTATTATGTAATTAAATCCGCTGGTGTTTCGTAATGAGAGAACAGATGACGGAAATGTTTCGTGCGCTTTCATGAATAGTTTTTGCACTTGTCGATTTGATTTAGTTCTGAAACTATCAGTTGGTCCATCCGTAGTTATCGATTTAATGGCTTGTAACGTCAAATTGGAGATATGTTGCAAGATTTATGAGATATTTCAGTACCATGCCTGAAGACCTCAATGGTAGATCAAGCAGGTAACCCTGGAATTGAATAGTTCGACGAATTCACCATGACCTGTATTTGCAGCAAGCTATTCCAAAAATGGATTATAAAATGGATATTTTCAACCGATAATCCTATCAAAACAAAGAAAAAAAATGTTAGATGTTGGAAATGGATTACTTATTACAAAGATATCGATCGAATTTTTAGTATTATTTTCAGGCAAATGGCTTTATGCCAAAAATTTTAATTGATTTGAAAATCAAACTATTTGTCAAAAAAGGATGCCAGCCATTGTCAGTAAAAAAACTGAGAAAATAAGGAAACTCAAAAGGAAATTGATATTCATCAGACTATCCAATGGATTTGGAGTTCGGGGGGTGACTTGAAATATCCACTGTAAATGAATGATAACGCACAGTGATTTATTAGTGATCGATGAAGAATATATCGATAATTTTGAAACTGTCCCAGCCACTTTTCCATTTCATACCATTTTTTACAGATAATCTCAGCAGGAGGGGGAATTACTATTCAAAATTTTAAGTATCCGTTTATTTCTGGAGGAAACAACAGAAAAATAAATTACAACCTATAAAACATTTCAGTCTTTTGTGT
Organism: Gonioctena quinquepunctata; assembly: GCA_018342105.1. Lineage (NCBI taxonomy): Eukaryota > Metazoa > Arthropoda > Insecta > Coleoptera > Chrysomelidae > Gonioctena > Gonioctena quinquepunctata. The sequence goes on from JAFIRS010002398.1 coordinate 7,018, forward strand.
CTGGGACAATTGAAAAAAGTTAAATCAATACAATTTTTCTAGCACTTCTACGAAGAAGCCTTCATTTTCAGAAATGTGTTTTCAAAAATATATTTTCAACACCTTTATGACCAACATGTGGATGTGGACGTGCAATTTTCTTTGGTACTTGATCATTATATTGGATATATTTTACGGTGCAAATATTCAAATCAAGATCATAATAAAATAAGTAATGAAAAAACTTTTTAAAGACCAGCTTTTATTCAAATGCGCTAAAAAGTCAAACATAATTGCTTTGGATGTGCGACAAAGGTTATTCCGTGAGTTATAGATTCAAGAGCTTGTCGCGCAAAGATTTCAGTTTGAATACAAAGGTGAAAAAGATCTATAACTCACAGAATAACCTACGTCGCACTCTAAAGCAATTATTTTTCACTTTTTAGCGCATTTGAATAAAAGCTTGTCTTTGAAAAGGTTTTTTTATTTTATTTTGTGGTTTTTAGTGAGTACGCGTTAGTATATGCATTTTTGTTAATGCATCGTCATTATGAGGCCTTTTTTCTTGAAGTTCTGAGCTATCTAGTTCTTCAATAAGGAGACCATCTGAAGATTAACTAGTCCGCCATCCTGGAGCTGATATCTTCAATTTATGAATTCTGACAAAAAATCAATAATCTTCGACTAAATTCATAATCTCCGACCCCAAAAACCCCGACATTCCAATTTTGACTAGAAACGGTCCATTATCACAAGGAATTTTGGTGGTAAATTCCTAATATCCGACCCTGAAAACCTTCACATACCAATTATGAATAGAATCGGAACACAATCACACCATTTTGATTTTATGAATTTTGACAAAAAAATCATAATCTTCAACCACGAACACCCCCACATACCAATTTTGAATTGAATCGAACCCTACTCACATAACTCGTCCGCCATCTTGAATTTATGAATTTTGACAAAAAATTCGTAATCTCCGACCCCGAAAACCTCCACATACCAATTTTGAATAGAATCGGACCAAAATCACAGAGATCGTTCGCCATCTTGGAGCCGCCATTTTGATTTTATGAATTTTCAACCCCCACATACCAATTTTGAGTGGAATCGGACCATAAACACAAATTTCGTCTGCCATCTTAGAGCCGCCATCTTGTTTTTCTATCAAAAAAAAATTCCATAATGCATTGTCACGAGAACTATGAACACCTGCCAAATTTCACGTTAATCGGGCAACTAGAAGTGGGTCAAATTTAACTTGCAAGATTTGATTACAGACAGACAAACACCGGAACAGGTGAAACTAAATAAAAGCTTGTAATGAAAGTTATTCCAGCTTATACTGACTATTTCATTCAAATATTATTATTATCCGTGGTTGCCACTATCACCCCCTCTCCTCTGAATATTGGGGTTAACGTCTGAATGTTTTTTGGGAAAGTATCAGAATTTTCTTTTCCATATTTCAGGTCTTCTCTCCCCCTGGAAGTGAAAATTATCAGTTATCTGTTCTGAGTCGGGACAAATTTGCCGCTACTGCGTTTTTGATATTCTGGATTCTAATATAAACCAAGAAAATTCCAAATTGGTCAGTGTACCGTTTGAAAATTATTTGCCAAAAATATTTAACAACAAAAGTAAATTGGAAAATTCTAAATACAAAATATACTTTCTTTGATGACGTTTCGAAAATCACCTCTGTTCCCTTTATCAAATCCTGGTTTTTGGAAAATAACCACAATTTTAAATCGCACTTGAAGAATTTCGTATTATCTTGATAAAGGGAACAGAGGTGATTCCCGAAACGTCATCAAAAACATATTTCAGACAAATAAGTTTCAAACAGTACGTTACTGACAAATTTGAAATTTTCTTAGTTTATTTTAGAATCCAGAATATCAAAAACACCGTAACGTATCGGGGCAAATTTAGTAATTTGTTTTTGAGATAACTAATAATTTTTACTTCCAGGGGGAGAGAAAACCCAAAATATGGAAGATGGATACCAAGCATGGCACTATTAAGTATAAAAACCCTGATGCTTGAACTGATTCGATATTGTTTAGATTTTCGAGGGGACATCACCTGTTACTTCAAAAGAGCTTCTCTTTGTGGTTAGTCTGTGGGGCCATCCAAAAATGTTTGTTTATATCCTGGCTTAATGTCAAAATAAAATTTTTTATATCTGCGCATTCTTATACGAAATTATTTTTGGTGTTTTGTCGCTGTCTATGCGGATTCCTTCTCTTTGATTTTAAATCTTGCTTAATTCATTCCTATGTTTGTTCTTTAAAAAATCACTTGTTGATCAGTTAATTGGTGCGTGAGGAATTGTTTATGTTCAGGTAGTGTAGTGTGTGAGGATACTTTTTGTAGAATGGGTCACATTTGTATTTTGTGTGGACAGTATAAAGCTGCAGATTCGAAGATTCACCTGTATTCAGTACCAAAAGCAAGTACAAATCTTGACGAATTGACTAATAATGATATTTCCATAGTTCATTATATTGCATGCATTGAATTTTATTTTTTCTGCAATTTGATGACAATTTCATTTCCAATTCTCCGTATGTCAAGATCTTAGAAAAGAAAATTCAGTTTACCTCAAATTCAAATGGTACAAATTACGAAAAACAACAACACGGTGCTTTCTTTGCGCAATGTTCGGGTACTTCTAATTCTAGCTTTGCTATTGGTGAAGTTTGACAGATCTCTTTTTCCAACCAATAGCAAAGCTAAAATTAGAACCCGCAAACAGTTCGCCTCAAAAAGAAAGCTGAAGAAATAAATATACCCTGTGTGGTCTGTTGTTACAGTTTACTGAATTAAAACTGAAACGAAATTGGCGCCATCTGAAACGCTAGTAATCTCTATTATCAACTAGGCCAAGAGTCGCCATGTCGATCCCAAACTTTTACAGGTATAAGTGAAAGCACCAGGGTTTTAAGACATCTTAGGAACTATCAAATTCGCTGAAAATACAAATTGGTATGCGTTATGAAAACTTCATCAAATAGTATTAATATTGTCCAAAATAATCGGCTTGTATTGAAGAAATACTCTTCAATACAGGGTGTAATCTAACCTCTTGCACGCCCGTGTATAATGCCATTTTAAAACGAATTACAGTGGTTAAAATCTAAAAAAAAAGGTTTTGTTCTTTGTAAAATTCGACAAAATTTTGGGTAGCGCTTCCCGCCTAATTTCACCTGCTTTCACTTTCACAAATTCCGAATGCAATAAACATTCAACTCGACATTTGGAAAATGTAGAATGTTGAACTGATTGTATGGTAAATGTACACATTGCAGGCTTCCTGAGAGAGATATCCAATTTCAAAATAACTAACTGTTATATCCAAACTGGTGATAAAATTGGAACTAGTTGACTTCATACTCTACTTTGAGGCACTTATAATTATCACGGCCACTTGTAAGAATCAAACGACATAAACAGTATTGAAAAGAGAACATTCGCAATTGAATATATCGCGACCATTGTATGTAGTGATTCAAAACAACACGTGACCTGATCACAGAACACTTGTCGAGCGAGATTCTCGCATGCACGGTTTACAAAGCTGTCTAGGAACGAAAGTTTGTTAGATTGTACTAATGTTTTCTGATTGGCTGGTGAATGAAAGATCCTAATTAGAAATCAATCAGAAAACAGTGCGCGATGTGCAGGAGAATTAATTTAAACATTATTTATCGTCTTTGTCTTTTGCTGGTTCTTAAAACTAAACACCGAGCTGTTCCGTGCGTATTTTGAAGAGTAGAAGACAAGATAAATCACTCGTCGTATTTATGAATGAACTAGTGAATTTAAATTCTGGTGTGGAAATTTAGCAGGTGTTCATAGTTCCCGTGACCATGCATTATGGAATTTTTGTTAGAGAAAAAAACAGAATAGCGGCTCCAAGATGGCTGATGATCTCTGTGATTATGGTCCGATTCTATTCAAAATTGGTATGTGAAGGTTTTAGGTGTCGGAGATTATGAATTTGTATTCAAAATTCAGAAATTTAAGATGGCGGAAGAGTTTTATAATTATGGTGGTATTTATCCGTTAGTTGCCGTAGGCCAATATTTATAGATTCATATCTCCTGAACACAAATCCAAAGTCAAAACGCGGCGATCTCAAATACTTCCGAGATACGTACCTCCAAAAGTCAAAATAATGTAATTTCTCAGCCTTATTTTCGGCCACTGGAAACAATAAACTGTCGTCTTTATTCTAACCAAAACATCACCCACACCGCTGATCACGTGGTCTTAAATAATAAAAACTGTATTTTTCCAATAAAATCACCCTTCTTCACAACGTGAACAGATCATATGATTTCTTCTCATAACCATTGAACACTTTTTATTTTGATTGGACTCGTTCTGTCAAACGATATCAAAGCTGCGTTTCATTGTACTTGCGCAAAATGGGATGACTCTCGTCCATACTCATCCGAATAAACGCAATTTTTTTGCGATCAGCAAATCGGAGAAAAACCGTTGCATGAACGTTCATACTCATACGGCAAAAAAATTGCGAATAACTATGTCATTTTTCTATATTTATTGTTCATGTTTGTAATTTTTTCATTTGAAAATATTCCAATCAGTCCAATATTGATTTTATTTTATTGAATTGGTGTTACCTGAATACATTTTCAATTTTGATATTACTATGGACAATAAATAGTTCGTCGAACTGAGAGCAAGTTATTCTAAAGAAATTGAAATATTTCATGGATTTGCATATTCTTAACGAGATTGTAATAATCTCCCTGCACTTTCCTATAGCGAAATATATCACGAACAAATGTTCTTTCATTTTTGTTTGAAATACTTCGTAGGGTTCAGAGACGGTATAGTCGGTTAATTTCATAAATATTTAACAGATCCTCCATTTCATAATTAACGTGAACATATCACATGAATGCCAATAGAAACTAAAGATTCTGGTCTGAATTGTGTGGTTCCGTGGTTTAAATATTTGACTTTTTTTGCGGCTCGTCTGGAGCCATTTTGTTCGCAGAAAAATTGCGGCATTCGGATGAGTATGTTTTCGGTTCAACAAGGATTTGAAATATTTTGGTGATACGCGAAACTTCCCTAAACTGCATTTTTACCATTTGCTGAATTATTTGATTCTATTGGAACCAAATTCGGTGTACTTGCATCTAGCAACTGACTGTCACTATTGTGCCCGAATAAAATCACCGCTACCGAAGTGCCCGCGAGCGAAGCGAATCGTTCTGAAAAAGTTGATTGGCTAGCCAACAACTTGGATAGCAAAGTTAGGTTCTTCTAAGTAAGATATTGAGTGAATTTATAGAGCGGACACGCCCAAGGCGTGTCTTATTCCGCTCTGAAAATACAGTCAATTTCTTACGTAGAAGAAGGGAACACGACCTAACGTAACTTGGCTAACCTTGCTATCCAAGTTGATGGGCAGTCAATAAACTTTTTCAAATAACACTTCGCTCGCGGGCACTTCGGTAACGGTGATTTTTCCCGCTTTTTACGAATTATTATTTGGGCACAATAATAGTGACTGTCAGTCGCTAGATGCAACTAGACAGAATTTGGTTTCAATAGGAACAGATAATTCAGCGAACGTGTTATAAATAATGGTAAAAATGCAGTTTAGGGTTTGCGTATGACCACAATATTTCAAATCCGTGTTTAACCTTTCAATAACATTTGAAACATCTCTATGAACATGAAGTAGAGCTAATCCAACCGTCGTTGAACGCAGCCAAGTTTTCAATCGTTTCAACGGAGAAAAATTTAGTTCAGCGGATGCCACGCTAAGTGGCAATGTATTTAAAATATTAAAACACGTTTTTATCAAGGGAAATATGTTAGCGTCACAAGATTAAAAAAGGAAAAAAAATAAAAAATTGAAAAAATGATTGTATCAGCTGAACACTTGGAAGAGTGTAATTTCGTTAAAAAATTATTTTTTTAAATTCTGATAATGTTTATTGTTAATTATGTAATTTTTTGGAACCGCCGATTTTATTAATAACCGAATAATTGTTCACAGAATGACTCCATAATTTGTATGCTATGAAACTGTTTGAAAATTGATTATTTAGTTAATTATAAATTTCTGAAGTTAACAGAATATGAGAAATTTATTAAATATTGTAAATTTTTTTTATTGATATCTCACATCAATATTCAGGCATCTTACAAGATTTAAAAAAAATTACGGAATATGTTTATAAAATATTTACGAACAAATGGATAAGTTGAATATTTTTCAAAAATTGTTTGTTTGCAATAGGTTGCCAAGCGTTTATTATGTTTTTCATTTGTTTATAATAGTTTTTTTATTTTTTTATTATTTGAATAATATATTAAGATTTTTTTTTAATATTAATAATTGTTATTCTCTACCTAATAAAAAAATATTTTTTAATAATGTAATTGTTTATTCGAGTAACAATTAAATAAACTTCTATTGGCATTATATTTTTTTTGAATGGAACAAAAAATAACAAAAACAACCATATACAACAAACTGTTTAAAATTTTTATTTTGTAATTTTTCTAGAACATTCTATAAAAATAACAAACAAAATTTTTTGAACAGTTCGTCGTATGTGGTTGTTTTTGTTAATTTTTGTACCATTCAAAAAATATAATGCCAATCAAAATTTGTTTAATTTTTAATTAAATAAACAGTTACATTATTTATAAACAAATATTCTTATCAGGTAGAGAAGAACCAACATTAATTTTTAAGAAATCAAATTCTTAATATATCATATAAATATGAAAAATTGAAAAAAACTATGATAAACAATAAAAACAAACAATAATTTTTTTTCGATTATAATAAACTAATACAAAAAATAATTTTTGGAAGATATTCAATTTATCCATTTGTTTATAAATATTTTATAAACAAATGTATTTTTTTGTTGTAAAATGCCTATGTCAGACATAAAACTAATAATAATTTAAAATATCAATATTTATTCGATTTCTCATATTTTGTTAACTTAGGAAATTTATAATTAACAAAATAATCGACTTTTTAATAAAATCGGCAGTTCCAAAAAACTACTTAATTAAGAATAGCCTCCCATTATCAAAATTCAATGAAAAAATTTTTTTCTAACGAAATTATATTCTTTCAAGTAGGTATTCAAATAATATAATTTCTTTCAATTCATATTTTTATATTATATATTTTTAAATTCATAATGAATATTGTATGTGCGATGCTCTCTCGAGGAGTGCTATTTTCCCTATTTTCAACGTTGAATTAAAATTATAAATGATTGAGATATAGTTCTGGGAGTACTTTTTCATGTGGAATTTCCTCGTCTTCAAGAACCTGTTTTTTTATTTTCTCTATCATCAATAGTTTTTGAGCTATTGCCAAAAGACCAAGGTCGTTTTAATTTTTTTTGTTTTTTATTAAAAATAGCAAATTTTTGTCGGCGGAAAAAATCGAAAAATACGTCTTTCTCAGAATGACATCCCGAATCGAATGAGCCATCGCTACGATTTTTTGCAGAAAACTCACTTTTTGACTAGACTAATGAGAACATGCCTAGCGATAATAGCGGCCCCGACATTTCAGATTTGACTATAACTCACGCAATAACCTACGACGCACATTCAAAGCAATTATAATTTAATTTTTAGCGCATTTCAAAAAGGCTTGTCTTTAAAAAAAAATTTTTAATAATTATTTTTAAATTGAATATTATAGAAAAACTAATATTTGAAAATCAAACAATGGTCAGTACGTCATCCATTTGTCAGTAATTTCGACTAAACGTGCCATCGCAAGTCGAGTTTTATATATAATTATTAGTTATTATTTTTCGAAGTGAATTTATATAGAGATTGAAAGTAGGTATTTTTTTTTATTGAAATTAACGTGTCTCGACAACAAAGGCCATTGACACATGAACAGTACAGCAATATGGAATATATACAGATCAGTTTCTTAAAATGCACTGAATGGGATATATACATTGTGAGGTAATATCAAATATTATTATATAAAGCAATATCTTTTAGAAAGAGAACAGTATTTTTTATTTCATGTGCATCAGTAAGCATTTCTGCTAGGCTTCCATGGATGTGATGTTTTCTACGATTTGTGGTGAAATGTGCGCATTCGATCAGGATATGCTTCACTGTGATTGGGACATTGCAGGTTGTACAAAAAGGGGGGTCTTCAGAGGCCATCAGATGTCCATGGGTTATTCGAGTATGTCCAATTCTTAGTCTGCGCACGATTACCTTTTCTTTTCTTTGGAGATTAGGTAATTGGAGTGGAGATGTTGTCGGCCTGATCTCATGAAGTTTAGTGTGGTTTTCATTCCAGTGGGTTTGCCAGGACTTTTGGACAGAGTTTTTGAAAAATGTTTTCGGGTCAGTTGGTAACTGTATGTTTTCGAGTGTTAAACTTGCAGACAATGCACCTTTGGCTGCATCGTAAGCAAATTCATTCCCAGTAATTCCCACGTGTGATGGGGTCCAGATTAATGTTAGAGACACCCCCATAGTAGCGAGTTCGCTGGAAATATCATGTATAGTTTGTACCAGTGGGTGATCTGTGAATATAGTTTTGATGGAGTGAATAGAGGCTAGGGAGTCTGTGCAGATTGCAACGTTCCGATAGTCCGGTGTTATAGAATTTAGGGCCAAGAAAATTGCATACAGTTCACCTGTATGGACTGTGGCGGAGATTGGAGAAAGTAGGTATTGTAAACCTCCATGAGTGATGTTGTTGAATACTTAAGGGATATCCGTTTTTAAAACATAATTTCTAACTTTTTGAAATCTTCATGGAATTTTAAAGCAAAGAAACCCAGTTCGGTTCTTTTTCCTTTTGATTTGAGTTACATCGAAATATTAATTAGGCTTACAGAGATTTGGTCGTAGAGTTTAAGGTTCACACAATTATAGAAATGCTGTTTGTGTTTTCCAATTATATGTTTTTACATGATACGTCAACTTGATTGATGATAATTCCACAATCCGACTGACGCCATCAAGTTTTATTTAGAGATCTTAAAAACTATGTAATTGTTTTTGTAAAACTGCCTCTATTAAACTCTTGAATAGGTCTTTCAGTGTCTTCCGGTAATGAATGCTGTTTTCTTAAGTTTCCAAATGGCTCGGTAAATGATTAAACACTTCGAATCCATTGTAAACCAATGAGACTTTAACGAGGTTTGAAGTGGGTATGACCAGTTTGAAATCATTGATCTGACAGGGTGGCATAGATAGATAGACAGTTTTATTCATCCTTTAGGTGTACATTCAGCGCAATACAAATAGGACAAGTCAAAATTATATACAAAATATAGATACACAATACCCTAAAAAAACAGCATATAAAAATTGGGGCTAAAATACCTGACATAAACATACACATATAAAATCAGTATGGGCTTAGAATACCTGATAGAACAGACATACATATAAAAGACATATAGTCATCAAATCAAAAGTCACAGAAAAAACATGATTCATGGAGTCATAGACGTAAGGGCAGCCATATATTCTTTCGTAGAATAGCAGGTTATTGAGATCAAATTTTTTTTTAAATATTTTTTAAACTAGTGTGGGTTCATATTTTTAACATATGTTGGTGACATATTGTAGATTTTTACATCAAGAGAGTTTTTGCTAGATTTTTGTAATCTCATTCTGCTTGGCCTGATTAATTGGCGGCACCTGGTGAGGTAATTGTGAAAGTTTATGTTTCATAATCTTCTTTATTTCTGTGTATTTCTACCTTTATTCCGAGAATTTGAAGAAAATATATATGTGGTCAAGAAACTAAAGAAAAAATATATATATATATATATATATATATATATCTCTTGGAACATTCATAACTATTTGCTCTATAAACTTTTGGACTCCCCCAAAATCGCTGATAAGTCCAAAGAAATAATGCATTATGAAATATTTTCAATTGTCATACGGTAGTATAATAAGCGGTTGTGTAAAAATAAGGTGAGCCATTGTTTATAAATGACGCGTTTGTCATATACTTGAAATATTCGTGTTTATTGTTCCTGAAATAAGTATTCCAAAACACCATTTCAAAGAAAACGTGTGCTGTCACTACAAAATTTCAATCAATATAGTTCATTTGAAACATTATTTATTTTGGAATATTAATTATAAATTTTCTGAATGAACAATAAGAGTCCGTTAAAGTGTTACCATGACGACCGAAGTTTGTAGATTTTTTTCAGTTTCCAAGGTTGGCATTTTGTGAAGTGTGTTCAAGAAATATTTACTCACCGATATTATCTTACAATGTTCGTGGAAAAAGAATCATATTTGGATTTCTTTAAGGATGTTCATAAGATACGAACTTTAAAAAAAACCTTTTGAGAGGTATGCACGTTGAAGAAGAAAAAATTATCAAGTTGTGTTGTGTCTAAATATTTTTCTAGCGTTTATTTGGTGAATTAGCATCCATAGTTGGTATATCATAATTCCATATATTCATTGAATCGTGTTGTTTCTGGGTTATCAAAACCCTATAATATTCTGAAGTGGCATACCTCACTTTCTGATTTTCCTTCATTGTACATACTTTCAATTTCTCTATATTTTTTTCAATTAACTTCCGATTTCTAAAGTCATATTCAAACTAACAAGATATCTGGCCAGCATACAGAAGACAAATATTGATTCTCCATGTTTAGCCAGAGGACAGTCTTGCGTAAGAGTGTTGAACGTTTTGAAGAATGGTTGTCATATAGCATTCTAATTGTCCACAGCATTCCGTTAACATAGGTGTGTTCAGTTTCAACGAAATATACTTAGTCATTCGTTCTTTACATATTCAAATTGTTTGAACAACTCGTTCCTCGATATTATATATTGTCATATAAATTCCAGAAAGCAGCACTTGAGAATTAATTCCATGGCGATTTTGTATGCTTGGCTAGTCTCGGTGACTAAAACATATCCTTGATGAATTAATTCATTTACATTGGTTTGCGGTTTCAAATAAGCTTCGATTTTAAACAGCTACCAGTATCAAATGGCTTTTTTATGAAACATATATGTGTTGATTGATTTTTTTAAATACAGGATGCAAAGTACTACACTTTTGATAGATCAAATTTGATAGAACTCTATCAATTTCAGAGATTCAAAATGAGCAGTGGTGATTCAGCCATTTTTTTTATTTATTACGCTATCGCATGCTGTTGCATTTTATTGGAAATTTAAATTTGTCCCTAAACAGTAATCATTTGCGCAAGATATCCACAAGGCGAATTTCAGTTTTTTATAGATGTAGGATTATAAATTTTATTACCTGAATTATTTTAATTTTTAACAAACGTATTAAGGTAAACAAAATACACTTCACTATATAATTTTTACTAAATAGGGTTTAGGAAATTCAGACAATTGTTTCGCTCTATGATAGCTTCTTCAGGTTGAGATGAACTGAATTGCCCTCAACCATGTTCCATTTCAAATATGGAGAGTAGGTGAAAAATGTGATCAGTCCAATAGGTGGATCAATTGAACTGTGTCTATGTTCGTATATTCGTCCTCCGAAATATTCTCCCTGTTTGGTCAATATAGGAAATTGAATAACAACGATGAGTTTAATTATACACTTCAGGTTTTTCAGATTTACTGGTATTATTTTCATTGTTCTCAATGAATTAACATAATTATTCATTGGTTTTGATGTACGGAAGTTTTTTTTCAGTTGTTTGATCGAAATATGTGTTTTTTGCATTATGGGCGGTTAACACGTCTTGTAGAGTTTTTTCATAAGGTTTTTTAGAAAAGATACAATCCATCAGAATTGAACTAAATCTATTGTTAAATGCGTTTTTTAATTATATTTTCTCTACAACTGTTAAGTATCTATGAACGGCTTTGTTTATACCTAGCGTTGCTACGATTACAAAAGTGGTCACAGGCAACTCGTTTTTTAATTATCAGAAAACTGTCATGAGTACGTCGAAGTGGAATATTAATATAGTATATTATTCAACGAGCGAGAAATGTGGCCATTACTCGTGAGAATGAGTAATGGCCACATTTCTCGCGAGCAGAATACTATACTTTTTATGTGACTTATATCAGGACTATTTGAAAATAAGATTCATTTGTGAAAAACATCCTGAAAGAGTGTAGTTCATTTAATTGCATAATAGGAAGTTTTTATTGAATGAAAAAATCTATAATTATATTTCGAAAAATTTCATAACATAAACAGAATCATTTTTTGTTAATGAAATTAATAGTAAAATTGGAACAGTTGGAAATCATAACTGAAGGTATCGAGGATTCTATATCCAAATTCACATTCCCATTTTTCATTTTCGAAGTGTTTTGTGCAATAAATGTTCGTGAGATGTTGCTGGTACTGGTAGGCGGTTTCATTGAACCCAAGATTTTTTCTGCAGTATTCATTTTATTTTTCATCAAATCTTCAAATGAGTGATGTCTCCACCCGCATCCACTAGCAGGGTGGCAGATGATCTACGGAAGGTATACCCAGTATATAGTTCTGGATTTGGAAGTTTAAAAAATGTTGCGATTTGTTTTCGCTCCGAATTTATTTATTCCAATTCTTTGATTGGTGCGTTTACCTTTCCGATAATTCAAAAAAAAATTAATCTGTTAATATATTACTCGGTCGTAGCGTGATATATTTAATACAAATATGGCGAAAAGGCTCAGTTATGGTGAACTTCCGAACAATTTTCGTTTTGGTGTTTGGTATGGTGACTAATATAGCCGATCCAAGATCTTCCAAGTCCCCTATTTTCATAGAGTGCATTTCATTCGCACGACAGGCTCCCATGATTCCCATGTCAGTGCAACCTAAAAAAAAGATACATAAAAAATATTTCAATTTTCGTTATTTTATTCAATTAAATTTGATAATTGTTAAATCAGTGGTTGGAAAAAAAAACCTCACCGGCGTGATTTCAACTCACGATCACTGGATTGAAAGTCCAGAGCTAAGCTATGTGTTACCGAAGTGCTTGCAAATTAAAGTGATATGAAGCTATTCAAATTTCTAACTAGGTTTTCTCATTTTGTTAAGTGGACTTTTGAAAAAATATCAATTTCTTACCTTTGTCGCAAGATATATTTCGTCAGGTGCTTTGTTTATGAATGAATTTATTTCATCTGTGGTGAATGTTTGAGCCTTTCTCGGTATATAACCATCGGATTTGCGTTTCAAAAACGCACATAATTTTGAATAACGTTCTATGTTGATGTCGTGGTTGATTAGAATGGTACTTCTTAACATTGAATATTGTGTCCAAAGCTAGGACGATTTATATTTTCCATCTAATTGGGAAAAATATACTAGAAGTACATTTTCCGAAAACGAATTCACATTATTTTTCTTTCATTCATAAAAATTGCATATATCGTCTCTATTTTTGTCTGGATTTATTTGGTAATAGATTTCAAGATGTTATTTTCGCCGCAATACAAATTTCTGGTGGGGTACACTCGTTGTCACTTTACGAATTCATCTTTTTCTTCTTGTTTTTCGTTAGAAACTATAATATTTCACAAAACGAACTGGCAATTCAATGATTATGACGTTTGAGAACAAGTTTGAAGTTGTTAAATTCTCAAGGCATACTTGCGAATGGAAACAATTCAAACAACTGCACAGTAATGAATATGCTCATCTGTGATTGGTTCAAAGTGTTGAGTAATTAATCTGGTTCAACTGTGAGTGGTTCGAACCTGTTGAGTAATGGATCATTACCTATTCGGGGACGAAACTAGAGTTCATTACTTATCAAGAAATGGTCATATAAATGACGCTTTTTTTAATAGTCATAGAAAAAGATATTTTTACAGGTAGTAGTAAAAACCTTGACAGTTGTAGATACAATTTTGTACGTAACGCGTGGGATACTACATAATTAACGTACTTATGTGATTACACGGCCTCGTCGTGCAATTCTTACATACGTTCGTTAATATGTCTATATCCCACTGGTCACGTAAATAAATATTATTCTCTATTGAAATGTTCTTCTGAAAGAGGAAAATTGACTAACCTATGTGTCGTACTCTAATACTTTTTGGATATTTATTTTCTTGCGATATTTTTTTTTTATAAAAACAATCTCATCTCTAAAACTTTTGGAGTTGAGAAAATCAATTTAGCTTTGTGATAAAGTGTTTCAAGTGTTTTTTTTATACTCATTCGGTGATTTGAATTGAAATTGAGGTATCTGTTACTATGCGTTTCTATCCTGAAAACACTAGTTTAAAAATGATTAGGATATATCTAAGAAATGAATTTCGCAAATTTGACCGCGGGCCTCCTTTCAATGATATAATCAAAAAAGATTCTAATTATTGTTTGTCATGTGGCTGAATTATTAAAATGTCATCGACATATCTCTACTAAACTTTCTGATATGTTTGGTCGGTATATATAGAAACCTGAATCAACGTTTCGGGGCAAATTTACTAATTTCCATTTTCAATCTAAACAATTGAAAGTAATGTCCTTAGCTTCAATTGATTTCGCGTCCAAGATACTTTGAGTTTCATACGATTGACGTAGTAAAAAATGGATAAGGATCCAATTTAATGCAAAGATTTCTGTCTCGCGATTACACAAACCCACCTTTATTTCAACTGCAAAAAACATACTTCAACGGATACCGAATCCACTTTCAAATCTCTATGTCGTATGCCACTCCATATGAATGGAATAAGACAGTGTACTCAGGGACAGACTATTGAATACCCTCTAAGAATACCAATAAGCTTTTGTTTATGTATGCGCAGGCAGAAGAGGAATTCGAAGACATACCATACATAAATAAAACGAAAGCCCTTGAAATCTTCTACTAGCTGAAAACTATCTGAGTAATTTATATATATATATATATATATATATATATATATATATATATATATATAGTACTGAAATATGTATGCAAAAAATGGTTGAAACGTATATTCTTGTTGAGAAACGCTCATTCTTAGCAAGTGTTCTGGGAATAATAACGTTCCATAATCTGAAAAAAAGACAGGTAATCTGGTAAATAATGGCAAGAAATAAGTTAGCTTTCATATTTCCCTTCTAGGCAAATCAATAGAGATTCTTTCGCGAAAAAAATAGTACCAGGAAATTGACTGTGCCATCTGATTAGTGAGGTGTTTATATACCTCTCCTCTAGTGATCTGATGATGGAGTCATGTGAGGTGTTATCGAAAGCACCATCTATAACTATGAATGCTCACTGAGCCATTTCTTTGCCCGAGTTTGTCTTTTCAATGCTTTCAACCAGGCATTGTAGAGCATAATTGTCGATTTGCCTGTTTGATAGGCAAACTATTTTTTGTGAAGCGGTATGTCCAAAAAATGTTCACTTCTCATATAATCTTATATAATTCGATCGTATAACCCAAACTTGTATTTCGTCCAGAAAAATTTAAGGTCAATGTAACAAACCGAAGTAATTCAATCAGCGCTCATTCGTCAATGAAGAAATGAAAAATGTTCACACTAAGAGTGATTACGTTTCGAAATTAGTGTTGTTGAGAAATATATTTATATTATATATTAAAAGGATACAAGTTTAATAGGTATGTTTTTCATATTGTTTTCGAACTTTTCAACCAATATTGCTAAAATATTGTATCTGATAATCTACATTTAGAATTAGTTGAGCCAATTTTCCACTAATATTATTATTGATATGGAATCAATATTATTTCCAAACTACTTATCATAATTTGACAAATGAGGTATCGTTGGAAGCGTCTTGATCGTCCGCTGGTTATAGTGACGTAAATTCAATTGAATATGGAGGGCATAAAGTCATGTACTAAAAAAACAAAATTTCGTAATGATGCCGTGTTGGGTATGAAATGATTGATTAGCACATTTCAAAAATATATATTTTGTTAGCTATTGCTTGTATGCACCGATAATTGTGAATAATTTCTAAAATCACGCCTCAGATGTGAGCCAAACATATTTTCTCTCCAATCCTACCCAAAATACATATATAATAAATACGTATTTCATTATGAATTATGGTACACATCTTAAAATTATATAAAAAAACAAAACGTGTGTAATAATAATGACATGAGGTGGGAGTACCTCCACGCGGTATATTACCTATGTACATGTAAAACAATAAAACCTAAACAAAAATTATTAAAGCACCTCTGCAAATACTTTAAAATTAACCCCAAAATAATTTAAATAAAAAGTCAGTTCTAACCCTACTTCTGAAAAATCACGCTCTAAAAAGTATGAAATGAAAATAAGTTCGAAAACAAAAACCCGACTACTGAAAACTCACGCTCTAAAAAGTATGAAATAAAACTGAGTTCAAAAACTAAAACCCGACAACTGAAAAATCACGCTCTAAAAATTATGAAACAAGAAAATATTATCATCTGAAATTGTTGTGTACAAACTATTCAATATTCATCGTTTATTAAATAAACAACTTACACGTAATATATTTTAATGTATTTAATACATATGCATAGTGATGTTCAGAGGATATAGCCGTGGCATATGACCACGCTATCCTCTGAACATCACTATGAATATGTATCAAATACATTGAAATATATTACGTGTAAGTTAATTTCAGATGAGAAAATTTTCTTTTTTCATAATTTTTAAAGCGTGATTTTTCAGTAGTCGAGTTTTAGTTTTTGAAATTATTTTTATTTCATACTTTTCAGACGGTGATTTTTCAGTAGTCGCGTTTAATTTTTGAACTTTTTTTTACATCTACAATGTGTATTAGCGCTGAATAGGGATTCATCAATATCATGTGATACATGCGGTGGGGTGATGAAAACCATGCACCGAGTGTGCAAAATTGTACACTTTTGAAGGGAAAGTCCTGTTTTCAAACTAGATAGATGAAAACTGATGGCTGTGTCTGAGGGTCAATTTTTATGACAAACTTAATGGTGAAAACCGCATAACGATATCTATCATCGTTTCTGAATTACAGCATGTTTTTCGAAAATGTGCATTTTCGATAGGTTGCTGTAACTTTTTTCCTGTAAAAAATTCTTTGTTTCTATGAAAACATTTCCAAAGCACTTTTTTACGTAGAATTCAATGGTTTGAGTAATTCAAAAGATAGATGAAAACTGATGGCTGTGTCTGGGGGTCAATTTTTATGACAAACTTAACGATGACAACCGCATATCGATATCTATCATCGTTTCTGAATGACAGCATGTTTTTCGAAAATTTGCAATTTTTAAAAGTTGCCGTAACTTTTTTCCTGTCAAAAATTCTTTGTTTCTATGAAAACATTTCTGCAGCATTTTTTTACGTAGAATTCAATGGTGTAAGTAATTGATTTTTTCAAATCATATATCAATAGTTATTAATGGAAAACAATTTTTTTTAAATGAGACAACCTGTATATTCCTGCATATTTCAATAGAGCTTGAAATCACCATTCCAAAAATGTAGCACACTTTATGTTTTGCTAGAGTCACCTTTGAAATGCAGAGCTTTTAGGTTTTTTCATGTAGACTTTGAAACGCACACTTTGAACAAGTAGGCTTTGGACGACGCCGACGCGGTGATAAAACAGAAAGCAAGTGTTCACTAGTAGCTATCAAATGTTAAGAAAGCTATTCACAGCAGTAATTAAAACTCATAGTTTCAATAAAACTGGTAACAATTTATACTATATTTACTACTAATAAATGAAACTCCAATAATAATAATAATAATAAAGAACAAACAAGAACAAAATATTTCTTTAGAGGAGGTGTTCGAAATGTCTACGAGCTTCTCCTACACGCAGAAGGCACCTTTTTTTAACATTTCTTGCCGAATTAATTAGTTCAAGGGGAGTGAGAGAAGCAAAACTTTGCATCACTGCCGCTTTCAATTCGTGCCTAGAGTTGGTCGGCAATTTTAAAATAAGATCATTTAACCTTCCCCAGAGGTAAAAGTCCATAGGCGTTAGGTCCGGTGACCTGGCCGGCCAACGGTTGGGTCCTTGGTTGGCTATCCAATTATTGCAAACATTTGTAGCCAACAAATTGTTAACAATTGCAATGTTGTGACGCGAAACCCCTCTTGCTGAAAATATATTTTCCTGATCTCCATTAGCGGCAATTCATCAACAAGGGGTTCAATTTGTTGCCTTAAAATTTCTAAATACCTCTGAGATGTGAGACTGCCATTATAAATGAACGGGCCGATAATTCTACCCCTAAAAACACCTGCCCATACACTAAATCCAAATCTTCCTTGACTTCTCTGCTCCACAATAGAATGAGGATTTTGTTGTGCCCAAGTATAAGAATTGTAGCAGTTGAAAATGCCGGCACTGCTTACATAAGCTTCGTCTGTCCAAATACAATTTAACGAAAAATCAAGCACTTGGTTACACTTTTCCAGGAACCACTGGCAAAAATCTATGCATCCTTCAAAATCTCCTGGTCCGAGTTTATGAACTCTTCTGGTCCTGTATGGCTTGAATTTGTGCTTTTTCAAAATCCGCCTAGCGTTAGTTCTTGGTAGGCCTGTTGACATTTTTAAATTTCGCGTTGACGTTTTGTAGCGTTAGTTCTTGGTTTTGGGATTTTTTGCAACAGCTCCTAAAACGACTTTTTTTTCCAACTCCCTATCCCTATTTGATGCATATAATTTTGGACTTTTCTTTTCAAATTGGTCACCATCAATTAGGTTGTGTCGCAATCTTGCGAAAATGTCTCTAAAAGGTTGTCTTCTCTCTGGATACCTCTTGTGGTACAAATGGCTTGCTGCCTCTGCATTTTCCCCGGTTTGTACAATACAGACTATCAAATCCCATTTTTCATAATTCTCATACTTCATGGCAAATGTGTTTGAAAAATGAACAAAAACCACGAATTGAGGAACGTCTTTACTGCTTCAATCAAAATTTGACAGCTACCAGTAAATATTTGCATTCTGTTTTGTCGCCGCGTCGTCCAAAGCCTACTTGTTCAAAGTGTGCGTTTCAAAGTCTACATGAAAAAACCTAAAAGCTCCGCATTCAAAGGTGACTCTAGCAAAACATCAAGGGTGCTTCATTTTTGGAATAGTAATTTCAAATTCTATTGAAATATGCAGGTATATACAGGTTGTCTCATTCAAAAAAATGTTCTTTCCATTAATAACTATTGATATATAATTTGAAAAAATAAATTACTCACAGCATTGAATTCTACGTAAAAATGGCTTCAGAAATATTTTCATAGAAACAAAGAACTCTTGACAGGAAAAAAGCTACAGCAACTTTTCGAAAATGCACATTTTCGAAAAACATGCTGTAACTCAGAAACGATGATAGATATCGATATGCAGTTTTCACCATTAAGTTTGTCATAAAAATTGACCCTCAGACACAGCCATCAGTTTTCATCTATCTAGTTTGAAAACAGGACTTTCTCTTTAAAAGTGTCCAATTTGGACCACTCGGTACAATATATCCCAAATTCCTCCAGTAATTATTTGCTATGAAACTGGTTCAGGGACCTTCACATACCTCTTCTGAAATTACCTCATTACAGTTGTGAATGAACCCGTTACACCAGATATTAATTAACCAACTCCATTCCAAAGTGGTACTCCAAAACGAACACAGGCCGACGTGTTTAAAAAAAGTGTATGTTTTCGCGATATTTAATGTCGGTAAAAGCATCTCCTCTTGCAAAACAGCAGGTCTTTGTTTGGAGTAAAACTTGAACAAAGGCAGCGACTCACAATCGTTCAACTAGTTGGAATACAAACACTTGGGCAATAGTTGTTTCACGCAGGCCCGGATTGATGCATAAATGTACAGATTGGAGGGCCGGCCGCTCAGGGCCGCTAAGACGATAGCATCAACAAATCTGAATTCATCCCTCTATAAAGTTGATTCAAATGAATGAATTTGGACACAAAATAATTAATAATTTTTATCTGAACAATTCATCTAGACGTAATTCATCATGTGAAGTTAATTAGTAAAAATGTATCCTAGAAAGTCAATTGTATTATTTTGAACAAATTTCTTGAGATGTTTCCGGGCAAAACATGTTCAAAATAACATATCTGAGATGAGGTACCACTGCGGCATCACTTTTGTGACATATCAATTGTCAAATTTAAATTTTACTCTAATTTTAATATACGTAGGTTCTGAATACAGACAAGATTCACCTAATAAATTCCTATCATAAATGAATGAAACTCCACATGTTTATAATTGAGTTAAATAGGCGAATTAGTTGAATCGAGAAACATGTTTCGGGTTCAGATAAAGCCCATCTTCAGTCGAGGTACAAAATAGCTGTGAAGATTTGGAACAATACAAAACAATTATACATTATATCATCTTGAATGATAGTTTTACAATCATTACTATCATTAGGGAGGTTATTTCTAGGATCTAGGAATATTGATTATAATCAAACTTGGAATGCCTCTACCGGAACCTAGAACCCTCCAGCTCTTTCTGACTGATGTACAGTCTTTTTTAAAAGACTATGAACTCTCAAGAGGTTATTGAAAATAACTTATACATATCAACAGAATTCAAGCTAATACTTGTACAAAGACTACCAAACGTCCATTCACGAAGTCAAACGTCGTTCATTCAAGAAAGAACTAACTTTTGTAAAAACCTCAAAATCATTTAATAATAATAATAATAAACGTCTTTATTACTCACAAAATAGAGTACTTTTAGTAGACTGCGAGACTGCCTGGCGCGTAAATGTGCTCGAGACAAAGAGTGCAGGAAGGGGAACAGTGGTCCAGTTGACTAATTGATTCTCCATTACGTATATTTGTTATATTTTGTGCTGGTCGACTGTGGACACCATCCAACATCCAAACACATTAGAAATCGTATATTGCGGCAAACTTATTCCACATCTGTATATAATTTTCATAATCTACGGAAGAGTATGCCCATTTTTTCGGAAGAAAATTATAATTCTCTGTATACGATGTTGACATGGAGAAAATTATAGACTGTTATCCTCTTGGACATACCGCTTCACAAAAAACAATTCGCCTAGCAAGCAGGCAAATCGACAATGAATGCTGTACAATGGTCTGGTTGGAAGCTTTGAAAAGACATACTCTGCCAAAGAAATGGCTCTATGTGCATTCATAGCTACAGATAGTATTTTCAATAACACGTTACAAGACTCTATCATCAGATCATAAGAGGAAAGGAATATAAACACCTCACTGATCAGATGGATATATGCAATGCTGAAAAGTAGAATCATGGTAGCTGCTCTCGGAGAGGAAACGGTCAGAATGACAGCGGAAAAACATTGTCCCCAGGGCTGGGTTCTATCGCCTTTGCTGTGGTGATTAACCGTGGATAATCTATACTAAAGCTACATTACTCTGGAGTAACGACTCAAGGTTACGCCGATGACCTGGTCGTTACTATCAGGGGCAAACATGACGGGATAATATCCAGCCCTGAACATAATCAGAAGCTGGTGTGCAATGGAGGGCCTGAATGTAAATCCTATCAAAACATGACAATCATTGGATGCCCTAATTGGAATCTATTAGAGTAATAAAAAGTGTAATTCCAGGTATGAATGGTTTCTAAGCTTTTATTGGGCAATTGCTTTGGTTTTTTTACCAAATTGTTTATTATCGAGAATTTTATATTATAGGTTTTTTTAATGTTTTCGATAACTTTTAACCAAAAAATTCTTATAAAACGGAAGTAATTGTTTGAAATCCAATGAGTAAAAACTGGAGTAACTGCTTTTGCTTTCAGCAATTGCTTTAAAGTTCAGGAAATGGGTCTAGTCAAAGCTTTTTCTTGAAAATAGTAGCAATTGCTACCATTTGCTCAAAATGTGATGAATAAATTAAAGAATAACTTTTTCTAAATAGCAAATACTTCAAATTTTTTAAGGTAGGTTGACCCCTCCATCATTTGCTTGGTGACAGTCTACTTTTGTTCTTTGCGGCATATACATGTGAGTTGATTCTTATTCGTCTGGTTTGCTATGGCTGGATTTATGAATGTGTGTAAAAGAAGAATATACAGTGTGCGTAAAATTGCAAAGATGATGATTTCAGAAGAGAGAAGAAGAGTGGTTAGCAAAATGAAAATTTTTCTGCGGCAATTGTCGGATCCGGGTTTTCAAAATTCTGTAGCTGAAGAACTCGGTATTTACCAAACTACTGTGTGTAAGACATTTTGTTTCGTAATGGATGCAGTTTTGGAGAAGGCCAATATTTTTATCGAATTTTCTAGGCGTGCTCAAGCTGTTCTGGAGGCTAAACAGTTGTGGTCAGAGAGATACCGTTTTCCAAAAGCCATCGGTGTGATAGACTGTACACATGTCAGGATTCCAAAGTTTAAAGAATTTGGTGATGAATATATAAATCGAAAAGGATACCCTAGCATTAACGTGCAGGCAATTCGTAATGCAAAAGAAATATTCACAAGTGTAGATTGCCAATGGCCAGGTTCTGTGCACGATAGCAGAATTTAAAAAAAATCTAACATATACAAACTACAAAGAAGAATGTGTACTATTAGGAGGCGATGGCTATCCTATTTCGCCTTGGATTATGACTCCTTGGAGAAATTCTACAACCCAAGAGCAGCAATATTATAATAAGGTTTTCTGCCGAGAACGTGTAGTAATTGAAGGATGTTTTGGGCAGTTAAAAGCAAGGTTTCCTGCCCTTCAATATAAAGTAAGGTGTAAATTAGAAAAAATACCATCGACGATAATTGCCTGCGTTGTGCTACATAATATCGCTAAACATTTAAATAATGAAGATTTTGTTTATTTCTAACCAGAAGATAATTCTGAAATTAACGCAGAAAATAACGATAACCGGACAACAAATATAATCTGTCAATTAGGACAGCAGCAAAGACAATTAACAACTCAAATGCTCTTCAATAATCATGTGAGTATCTAATTAATAATTATCAACAATTATATTCTAAACAACTTTTTTCAAAATACATTTTTTGCATATCTATCTTGTCACTTAGCGGTACTCTATTCGTACCAATAACAAGGCGTTTTCTTATTTTTCCACCACCCTGTATATTATATCTGTATTTTATAGAGTAGGCTAAACTTTTGGAAAAAGTTTTTTCTACATCGAAGATACAAAAGTTTTCCATATCATGTGGCCATTATTTTGACACACGCTGTCTTATGCAAATAATTTTAGTTTCGTTTTCAAAAGCAAATCTTAATCAGGTAGATGAGTTAAACATTAGAAGAAATAAAAACATGAAAATAAATTTTACACATATATGTCGGACATTTAAATCGGAACCAAATGAAAACTTGTAAAAAAGCAATTGCTACTGAGATGTAAGAAACGCGGCATTTGCTTTAAAATGTTATTCATATCAAGATTTAGCAATCGCTTTTGCTTATAGCAGTTGCTAGTTGAGCAATTGGTTTTTCTAAAACGCAATTGCTTACTTTTTATTCATTAGGCTCAATGGCAATAATTGAAATGGGTCTGCGATTTACAGGGCTCTATTTTTCTACACTTTTGGAATTACTTTCGTACCTTTTTTCAGTGTTTTTATTGATTTCTGAAATAGTCGACCATGTGAAGGTTTTTTGGTTTAATGGAGATGTTGAAAAAATCCATTTTATTTAAATTTTTGAATTTTTTTAATTTTCTGTTTATTAAATTTTCCATAGCGGTTTATACTTATCTACATATGTTTTATACGCATGAATAAGCGAATTCAACTCTTATTGGAAATCATTCACACCCTAAGCCATATAAACAAAATTATTGTCTGAGAGATGGAAATGAAGAAAAAAATATAGTATTTTAGCACGTGCTCCCTGAAAAAAAACCATTCATGCAATGATTAATTATTAATAAAGATTGCATGCAATTATTATTAATTAATAATGATGACGAGAGATGAAAAAATGTTATGCCCCAATAGGGGCTTGTTCTTGATACTGTCCTGGTTCTGTGGACTTTTTGTACAAGACGGCGACGTATAGGAAAGAAGATCGCCATTCCGAAGCGATTCTCTTTTTTACTACGTTCTCAAAATCAAACCGGTCATTATTTAAATATATGGTAGCCACTCTTATTTCTTTATCTCGTGGGTTGATGGTTTTCTAGTTTTAAGTACTTCGATTGAGCTGGCTGGAGGTAGAATGTTGTTTCTAAGTCGTAACTGTAAACGGGCATTCCGTGCATGATTTATTTCAAGGTGTCTCTGGTTCCAGATGAACACTCCTTCAGTTTGGATCGTTAGTTGTTGAGAATGGACTACCACCAAACATACGGCCAAAAATTAGTCACAGACACCGATAAGAACCCCAAGATGAAGTAGGAAAGGTGCAAACTATATATTTGAATAAACACTTTTCTTTAAGAATTCCGTCTTTTTATTTTGTAATAAAATTTGGCGGTACTTTCATAATATGACCATTCTGGTATTTTTTCTTTTTCGTAGCATCGAATATTTTCCAGATTATTGAGACGGAAATATACAGGTGAGTGTCCTAATTTTACAAATGATGGCCGGGAATATAGTAATCCTTTGAGTATCATACGTTGTAAATACAAATCTCACTAACAATTCTTTTATATTATGATTATATTCCAAGATTTTCATGTCCAGAGATATGGAGCTTTAATAGACTCTCAATTATGAATAATTAGTATATTTAGGAATCTGACACAACCTGTGTTTTAATATTGGCTATTTTTTAAACCTGTTTATTATCTGAATCTGAATTTTGTTTCTTGAATTTCCACACACACACACACTCAAACAACTTAATATGATCCTCCTTACGCAACGCATTGGAATACATAATATATATTCGTATGACTTTTTTTATTTGAAAACATCATTCGTGATCAAACATCCCCAGTTCACATGAAATCGTTAAAAACGTCATTTAGAAACATTTTCTTCGTTTAACACGTCTCCCTTTCTCCGATAGGAGGCTTATAAGAAGAATTAATTCTTTCTTGCCCTTGCTTTTCCATTGTATTAGGGACGATTTGAATTTAGCACCACAATAAAAAAATATTTTTACAAAATATTTAGAAGTTACTACAAGTATACACATTTTCCAGAACCGTTTGGAGTGTCCGTTTATACGATCCAATAAATTGGTCAATTTTGTGACCTTGAATTTCATTGATAGGTGTAAACAGAAAATTGATGAGTTTAGAATCGGTTCTAATTTTTAATCAATTTTTAGTGACAATTTGCAGTAACTTTCAGTTATGAATTGGTTGCCTGCTAGAACAGAGATTTTCAGGTTATGTTATTATTTACGCGATTTCACATATCCTACCCTAACCGCGAGAAAAATGATTGTTGCGGAAAAAAACATAATTTACGTTGCATTACATTCTCAGCAATGTGCATTGCTGAATATAAAAGAAAGAAATGTAGAAGATGGTGGATTGACCTTGATTGAGAAAAGAAGGAAAGGAAACTTGACATTAGTCCACGAAGAATTTCTGAGTGCAGATCCTGATCAATTCAAACTTTATTTAGAATAGAGCAGAGTCAATTCAATGAGCTATTGAATAATATTCGGAATTTTTCCTGTAGTTGAACCATTTCTTGTCAGTATGTTGGTATTCCTGAGTAAAAACAGTTGCCAAAATTGACCAATAAATTATCAGGTGTAAATATAACCCATATTGGTCAATTTTATTGTTCAATTTATTGATCAATTTTATTGGATCGTGTAAATTGCACTAATACTCAACTGAAGTCCTTTATTGCAGGAAACAAATCAATAGAACGGCAACAACATCTCCAATTGCCAATTCTGTTTTCTCTGGAATATGAAATGATAGCATATTATTAATACTATAGAAAACGAGTATTATAAAAATGGAGGAAATCATGATAACGTTTTTAATTTGCCATATCAGAGGTGAATACAATAATTAACATACCAATCAATTCTTAAACCAAAAATATATTTCAGACATGATTTTTGTACCCTCTCAATACAACGTATATCAACATTGCCAAGTATCACAGTAAAAACGTCCTTGAAACAAGAGAATTTGTCAATTTAATTTTTAAAGATTGTGCATTAAAGTTATAATGTGGTTATAACAATTGAATATTCGGATAAGTCTTCTTGATGCATTTGATGAACTGATTCATCAAGTTCTAGATTGATAGCCAGATTAGCCAGCTATAATAATATATTTTCCTTCGAGCATATATGACATGTATACAGTGATGAGAGCAATGGCCCCAAGATTGACACCAAGTTCAGTTAAGTTATGGTGGATTTATGCAACACCAATTAACAATTATCAAGTAACAATCATCAATTAACAATTAGCAATTAACAAGTAACGAAAATGATGGCATTTATGCACATTCAATTAACAATTAAGGAAGAAAAGTAAGCATGCGCACAAGTCATACAACACGGGAAATTGCCGAACGAGGTCGATCAAAATGGCATCATCAATTTACATTTTTACAGTATATTTTCACAAACAAATAAAATTACAAAAGGCGCCACAACCCACAACAAAAACAAACCAGAATATTTTATTCAGTGAAAGTTGGGTTAGCTTTCGTCATCGCACGGACCAATCCACGGTCATCTGCGTACTAGTTGCGCACTAGAAGAAAATTTGGTTCAATTAAATTAAGAAGTTAAAAGTTGGCCAACTTTCTACTTGTTAATTGTTAATTGATAATTGTTACTTGTCTGCATAAACACGGCCATTGTAGGATGATGGTTGAATTTATAATTGCTAATTGTTAATTGATAATTGTTACTTGATAATTGTTAATTGGTGCTGCATAAATCCACCATTAGTCCCAACGAATTGTATTTTATTGTATACATAGCTATAAGGAGCTTAACTGAACTTTCAGAGCAACCCACATAATGTAAGATGGCGATTTGGTGTTTATAGTATCGAACGCCTTGGAATAGTCTCTTGATATAAGAACAGAGGATTTACCAAAATCCATATCCAATAAGGCAGCCTCTCTCTCTCATCATTTATTGTCCTCTGCTTCCTATATGGCGCAATATGGACATCCCTCCTTGCGGAAAATATGTTTCCATCCGGCCTCTAACCGTGTCTTCTCTGAGCAATACTGCATCCTTAATTACTTTTTCAAACGTCACGTCTAAGACTGTCACAAATTTCAGTGACAATGCATTATAAAATGTTTGTTCGAGAAAAAAACAAAATGGCGGCTCCAAGATGGCGGACGAGATTTGTGTTTGTGATCCGATTCGATTCAAAATCGGTA
Source organism: Gonioctena quinquepunctata (assembly GCA_018342105.1). Classification (NCBI taxonomy): domain Eukaryota; kingdom Metazoa; phylum Arthropoda; class Insecta; order Coleoptera; family Chrysomelidae; genus Gonioctena; species Gonioctena quinquepunctata. Next base: position 34,287 of record JAFIRS010002398.1, read on the forward strand.
TTGTGAAAATTCATAAATTCAAGATGGCGGCTCCAAGATGGTGGACGAGTTTTGTGATTAGGGATCGTTTCTATTCAAAATTGGTATGTCGGGGTTGATTATGGACCGTTTCTATTCAAAATTAGTAATTCGAGGTTTTTGGGATCGGTGATTATGAATTCAGTTCGTAGAACCTCAGAGCCCAATAAGTTGTGAAATCCAGAAAGCAGGTTGAAAGATTTCACATGCTTCGCCCTGTGTGCACAATATTATGTTGATGACGTTCCTGTTGACAAAAATGACATTCTTCATGGGTTTTCAAACGAATTATATGGCCCTGCGTCCGGAGAGCACAAATGTACGATACTGATATTCCATCAGTAGATACAGTAGATAGATTTTGGTAACGACGGTATAAGTCAAATCATTTACAATTGCAGAAGCATAAAAAACAAGTTTCCCAGTCTTGAGGCGGAATCTTTTGAGCAGCAAAGGCGGAGATAAGTAATTTTATTTAGATATTTTAAGAACACGTTGAAATAAAAAAATATGCCATGAACGAAGAAATATGTATTAATAGGCAATCGGATCATAATTTTCCCATTGTCGAAAAGAGCCATATTTTCCAACAAAACACATCACAACTATAGAATATTTTAAAACCTATTTCCATCCCAGACCAGAGACGCTACTGGCTTTCATTCACTCAGACCTCCTAAAACTGGTGATTTATTAGTCTCACCGTATAGACACACCTACAAGCATTATCATTGGCTCGCGGTCACTCAAACAGATGTCACTCAAACCCACGTTCACTATCGGCTCTTTTGATCTCCTTTTGATCTACCGTTCGCCGACGGAGAATGTTTACGAGTAGTACACATTATTTTTCGTTCCGTTTCTTCGCATATACGCTCGTGTTAGCGAAGTGAGTTTTTGATTTGCTCCATATAGAAACAGCTTCTGCAATTGAAAATGGTTAACCTATACTCACGCTATGCAGTTTTAGGCCATATACAGCCACTACACTGCGGAACGAAAAATGTTGCCAATTGTATTATGCTGGGCTTAAGATGTAGTGGAGTGCTGTTCACCATTCCTTGGTTTTTTTGGGTTCGAAACTCTTCGCTGCCAGACAAGCGTATGTAGCTCTGAGTAGAGTTGAGTCTCCAGACGGTCTACCAATTGAAGAATTGGATTGCACAAAATTAACCGGCAAGACACCTTGCAACCAGGGCTGGATTCAAAGGTGTGGAGGCCCTGGGGCAACAAAGGCGTGGAGGCCCCTAATTATTTTTCAAAGAAGTTAAACATCTTTTTTCTTTCAAGTGTTTGAATAATTTATTGCGGAACAAATCAAATTATTTCAACACAAGCATATGTAGGTATAATAAAATACAAGAAATAAGTCTAAATAAATTACAGCGATACGATATGATATTTTTCTATTTTTCCATGTGGATGAATTCATTTCTTCAGTATATAATAGTGTGATTTACAATTTACTTTGTGATTGTTTTCCGCATATACACATGATTTATCGGATAGAAGATTGATATTAACCATTAATTTTGACAAGAATACGAAACGCGCTTTGGAATGTTTAAAACGAAAACTGAGTGGAAAAACTGCTCTTCTGTTTTTATATATTGATTCGTTTGAAAATATGAAGAGGATGTTCATAAAATCAGGTGTGTAATCATCTGCGACTGAAAGATAAACTTTAATCACTATCTTCCATCGTTCAAGATAACCTCTTTTGGGGAATTCATGTTGGAAAGGGAAACATTCTCTATTTAATATTGAATAGAAATATTTTTCTGTGAATTGAAATGAAGTTATTTTTTGTAATATCTAACAGAAACAAATACTTTCCCGGCTAAATCCACGCTGAACATTTTGTATATAATTCGGTTTTTTTTTAGGAAATTTTACTTGACGATTTCTATTGTGGGGGCCCCTCTCTTGTGGAGGCCATGGGGCTACAGCCCCGGTTGCCCCCCTCTTAATCCGGCCCTGCTTGCAACAATGAAGCGTTACTTGAAATGGATAGATTGGGAAATATTTCAAACTAAAAAGATGTAAATAATTCAAAAGTAAAAAAAATATATTAAAAATAAGCTTTTATTAAACTGCACAAAAAATTAAAAAATAAACCAAGGAGTCAATAAAACCCATAATTTTGTGTAAACCCCAAACCCACAAAAGGCTTGAATATGGCTGCTTTATTATAGAAGGGTCATCAGTATAAGTATGATATATAGACACTTACTATCTATAATCAGTATGTTCATGTTCTTATGCGATTTAAAATCTTGTAGCGTAATTTCTTTATACAGACACATGCTTATTTTAACGAGTAGGATATACAGGGTGTTAATTAATAAGTGCGACAAACTCCAGGGGGTGATTATACATGAAAAAATAATGACAGTTTGCTATATAACTTTTGTCTGCAAATGCTTCGTTTTCCGAGATACGGGGTGTTAAAGTTTTTCTTAAAAACTGACTATTTATTTATTGCTCTGAAACCGGTCGGGATATGCAAATAAAATTTGGTAAGTTTCAAGAGCGCATTTTTTGGCGCATACGGGTAATGATTTCAATTTTTTTAAAGATGGATTTCTCGTTCAATTTGTGACAAAAAATCTCTCGTAGGTACCTTTTTTCGTATGGGGCGCCGTTTTTATGCAAAAAAATAAAACATTATCAAGAACTATCTAATACAATAACGTGAAACCAAAACAATAACAGAAAATAACACTAATGAATAAATGGGCGCAAAGCTACAACAAATGTTCAAAATGACCTCCCTCAGACGTGATACAAGAACTCTTCGCCTCATTGATTGTCGTATTCGCGCAAACATTCCTGGTGTATGTCTTATTGTCTCACAGCCGGCTATAATTCGATTCCTCAACATTTTCGACGGGAGTGGAATAAACTAATGACTTAATCCCAAATGCAAAAATCTAGAGGATACCTCTCCTACCTATCCAACGATTTGGATATACTGTATCTACGTACAATAATGCTGAAATGGACTGGTGCACCATCATGCATGAACCAGAAGTGTTGTCTCAGCTGTAGGAGAATTTCTTCAAGAAGAACAGGTAACTCTTCCTGTAGGAAATTAAGGTAAGAGTCGCCTGTTAGTCGTTGTGGGAGGAAATATGGACCGATTAAATGATAATCAAGTACCCCAAGCCATACAGTTACTGAAAACTGATGCTGAAAATGAGCTTCAAAGATGCCATGTGGATTTTCCTCAGCCCAGAGGTGATTGTTATGGCAATTTCGCATACACTGTCGTCCAAAATTAGCCTCGTCAGTAAACAAAACGCCATTTAAAAAATTAGGAATTTGAGCAATTTGATAAAGAATCCAATGGCAAAAATCTAGGCGCGGAAAAAAGTCTCTAGGTAGTAGAGCTTGCACACGTTGAATATGAAACGGATACAATTGCTGTTCTTTAAGAATTTTAAATACAGTGACGGTGCTTACATTCAGTATGTTGTCACTTTTTCGAGTACTTGTTTCAGGTGACTCCGCAATTAACTCGAGAACTGCTTCTTCTAGTTGCACAGTTCGTACTTCTCGAGGGCTCCCGCAGTCAGCCGTTTGTTTCTTAAATGTACCATTTTCGCGCAAACGTTGGTGAAGACGTGCAAATATTGTGTGATGTGGTACCCTACGTCCTGGATACAACTCAGCATACAATTCCATTACCTCGACCATAGACAAAATGCATGTCTGACAATTCCGCATTTGTATAATTTTCAATTCTTTTTGATAAAAGAAAAAATAATTACTTATTGTCATTAATGTTCTACCAAACTAAAAGCTTAAAAATGAAGAAACGCTAGTTTGACTTAAAGTAATGATAAATACGCGTTAAGATATTTTATTATAAAAACGGCGCCCCATACGAAAAAAAGGCACGAGAGATTTTTCGTCACAAATTGAACGAGGAATTCAAAAATTTTTAATTTGAAATATATCAGTGGCGTAACATAAAATTCCTAATTGCATGTCAAACAATGTGCAATAACTACCTCTTGAAACTCACCAAATTGCATTTGCATATCTCGACCGGTTTCAGAGCAATAAATAAATAGTCAGTTTTTAAGAAAAACTTTAACACCCCCATATCTCGGAAAACGAAGCATTTGCGGACAAAAGTTATATAGCAAACTGTCATTATTTTTCCATGCAGAATCACCCCTGAAGTTTGTCGCACTTATTCACTAACACCCTGTATATCCTACTCCTTAAAATAAGCATGTATCATATTTTTACTGATCACTCTTCTATAATAGAGCAGCCATATTAAAACCTTTTGTGGGTTTGGGGTTACAGAAAATTATGGGTTTTATCAACTCCTTCGTTTATTTTTTTAGTTTATGAACTATTTGAATCTGCTTTTTTCATGTGAAAAAAGTATCTGTTCAGTTCGTACTTTTGATCAAATTCATTTTAAAATTTCTTGTGGATTGATACTGGACTACACGATTCACATCGAAGGAATAATTTCATGGTCGAACACCTGCTTCATTGAAGATTGCAACTCTCTTTTAGTGTCGAAACTCAAATGTTGAAATGCATTATGTATCATTGAATGATAATTCAAAGTGGCAAACCTTTCAGAAGGTACACCTACTACATACCATTCGAGAAAATACAATGACATGTAACAATCCTATTTACGATAATTATTCATTAAAATTCATATCTATTACCTATTGTCTTCATTGATAATGAATGAAATGAACTCAAATATGGTTTGAAATAAGGAATGTTTGTATTTGTATATCAATGCACAAATATTCACAGTGGACATTTCATGACGAATATAAGAAAATAACTATACTAGGTTTTTTTCGAGAAATGATTCATCTGATAATTATTGCAAACTACATATCATCAGTATGAGACATCATCCTCATGATTTATTTATATATTTGTTTTGTCAATTTCCTGTAGATGACCTCGAAAATTGCCATTGGAACAAAAACAAGGCAGGAGTATCGTTACTACATGTTAAGCTACTAATGTATTTCAGATTCATTGACAATTTCTCATTCTAAAAAACTACTTAAAGGAAATGATTAATTACTTAAGGAACTCTTTAACATGTTTAATACATTCTGAATTATTCCTTTTTAGTCTTAAGAGGGTGTTCTTGTGCGCTCGAGTGTATTTTTTACAACTTCGAAAATGTCTATGTAAAATTGAGCTACAAGATTTTCACCAAATTGCGAACCAAATGAAAGTTAAAAATTTCATTATATATCTTGACATGTTTTTTGGGTAACCTTCCACAGTCTGAAAATGAAAATATAATCAGGAAAATCTATACAAGTGTAGAAAGGGCAAACTGATTAGTTCACCCCGATAAGTTATTGCGTTCACCAAATTATATTTCCTATAGAAAAATAATTCAATTTGTCAATAACTTGCCGTTTTCTGAATTTGCCTATCAAGATTTTTATTTTTTTTTTAATTCAAAAGATACTTTTTGCTTGACGTTTCGGGGACTATATCTGCCCCCGTTCTCAAAATCTTCCAAATCTCCTTTAATTGTTTTATAATTTGGATTTTTTCTCGCAGAGTCATTTTCACACACTGAGATCTATACTAACACAAACAAAACCAGAAAACACAGAAGAAAGTACCAAAAACTGTGTTTACAACATACCTTGTTCTTGTGGTGATAGTTATATAGGTGAAACGTCAAGACCATTGGAAGTGCGCCAAAGTGAACATCAGAGTTACATCAGAAATCGACAAACAACTGGATCAAAAATTGCAGAACATATCCTCACATCCAATGGCGATCATACGATTGAATGGAATAGGACAAAAATCTTGATGAAAGAACCTCATCAAGAGAGGAGAAAATTGAAAGAAACGGCCTGTATTCTTCTTTCCAATAACAATTGCTTTTCAACAAATTCTGTTGAAATGGATCATACATGGTTACCTCTACTCAGAGAGGAAGTGAGATATGGTAGAATGCTAATAAACTGATCTGAACAACACCCCATATATCAAATGAGCAATACGTCACTCTCAAACTTTTTTGGCAGATCTCAATTGACATCCGTCAGTTGAAAAAGCGAAAAAGACTCTGCGAGAAAAAATCCAAATTATAAAACAATTAAAGGAGATTTAGAAGATTTTGAGAACGGGGGCAGATATAGTCCCCGAAACGTCAAGCAAAAACTATATAAGAAGTATCTTTTGAATAAAAAAAAAAAAAAATCTTGATAGGCAAATTCAGAAAACGGCAAGTTATTGACAAATTGAATTATTTTTCTATAGGAAATATAATTTGGTGAACGCAATAACTTATCGGGGTGAACTAATCAGTTTGCCCTTTCTACACTTGTATAGATTTTCCTGATTATATTTTCATTTTCAGACTGTGGAAGGTTACCCAAAAAACATGTCAAGAAACGTTGTTCCTCCACAAAAAACCACATTCATTCAATATTCATTATATACAAATGGAAATGATGGAAAGCGTTCAAAAAGTAAATAATCAATATCAAGTCAAAAACTGACACACTTCAGTGTTCTTTATCCGTGAGAGAAAAGAGCTTGTCTTGTATAAATTCATCACGTCCCCGAAAACCGTTTTGGTGTTTAACAATAAGTAACTTTCACAACTTTGGAATAAACAATCACAATTTGCATTAGTATTAAACTTATTATTGAGGAAGTGAATAAATTTTCTGGAACTAATCGTTCATTGTCTTTGTGCTATTGAAACAATTCAAAGAGAAATGGAAAGTCTTACTTGGATGGCTGAAAGAACCAACATGGTTTAAACAGTATCACATTATTTTTGTGTTCGTCCATTAATGTTTTTGTTCCTACCGAGGAAGCAACCAATTGACAGGTCTTCTTCAGAATATATAACAAATTCACATAAACAATATAGACATATTACGCATCATACATGGTTTAAAAAAACTAATTTACTTTTTCTGTATTTTTGCAATTTTTTTCAGAAATAATATTTTTTATGTGACATCTTTCTGCTTGAGTTAGTTTTTCTTTTGTTTCACATAAAAAAACTAAAAGCACATGAGGGTATCTCACAGTTGCGTAATATAAGAGAGAACGTGACCTTCAGTTTCAACATTTGTCCTCGAATTCCGTTCGCAGCTGTTTGTATTACCTACTGACGTTAACATCACAGTGATACATTCGACTATACCATAGTAGTCTGTTGGTTTTTACATAATATTCATGAATATTAACAAATCCATGGAAATATACAGTGTGCAGCGACCAGCAAATCAACAACAATATCTCAAAAATGAATTATTTTACTTGCCCCCCCCCCCTGTTAACTTTTGAACGGTTCGACGTAGAACAACGGGACAAAAAACCATTTTGAATGATATCACGGATACTACTTTTTGAAATGAAAGACATTATGATTGCTCGATAAATGGCTCAACTTAAAAATTTAAAATAGCATGGGTGGGTCAAGTGGCACATCGTTGAAAAGATAACTCAATTCTCTTTTCAACCATCTAGCTTTTTTGAATTTCGTCAATACGTTTTTTTACAATATGAATTAGAAATGTCAAGTATAACAAAATTTAAAATGCATATTGTAAATAAAATAATTGACATAACCAAAAAAAAATCAAATGTTTGAAAAGAGAATTGAATTATCTTTTCAACGATGTGCCCCTTTACCCCCTATGCAATTAGGAATTTTTAAGTTGATATACGATTCAGAAGTTTTTTTTTCAGTAGATAGAGCATTAATAGTTCTAGTTGAATGCTATAAATTCGAAATAAAAATAAAAATTTCACGGCCTACTTCGAATTTTTCTCAAGATCAAAAATCCAAAAAAACATACTAGCGATTTTTTTAATAAAATTTGACGACGCCACTGGATTTGTGATGCTTTCAAATGGGTGTGACCAAAATTTCACGATGAAATTATTTTTTTAACAGAAATATAGCATAAGTAAAATAGTCATATCAATATTGAAATAATTCAAATAGTTGTCATATAAATCACAATTTTGTAAATAATATGGTTAAAATACTCCTTCAGAACATAACAACTCTATGTATTCATAAGCATAATATACGAAACACTATGCTTATTAGAACTGTGAAATAGCAGAATAATCACTCCACGTTTTGAGTTACAGCTTTGAATGATGCGGCTACATGATCGCTGGGTTCACTTACTTGAATTTATATTATCTGAATGTAACTTTCCTGTCTATGTATATATAAATGTTAAATTTCGTTGAATTAGGCTTGCTATAAATGTTTTTATTACGTAATTCAGGCAATTGAAATCTTTTCTATATTCTAGTCTATTCAATGGAAATTGACAATTACTTCGAAAATCTGATTCCAAAATGATTGAGGAGGATAGAACGAAATGTATTATTGACAAATATTTCACGGATCTCGTTTTTTGTGCATTAAAATATATTTTTCTTTTAAGTTCTTTATTACAATTGAATGCACATGGCATATATGCTACAAAAAAGAAACAAGTCCAGAAGGCGCTCTTGAAACTTTTGCTGGCCTCGGCATTAAATTGTATGGACCAAAAAAGCGTCATAACAATTGATCTTGCCGAAAGATGAATCAACCGTAACGGCCATATCAGAGAATAATTCGCTGACAACTCAATTGCGAATGCATATTATCGTAGCAATCACTAATCGATTGACTTATTGCCCAATACCAAATGTCATGGACCAGCCGAAAACAATATGGGTACAATTTTGTAGTACGGTTATTTAATATGATCCTGATGTCTTTATCCTCACATAATATTTCAGTATATTGAACGTAATGAAATGTTCTATCCATGACCTCTGGAATATTTCTCGAATATTGTGAATTCCCTAATTAGAACAGTTTGAAAACATAACAGTTTTGTTTTCAAGGGAAACTTCTTGGAGTGAACCAAACAAATTCGATTGTTTTAGAATTCTCTGAAATAACGATTTTTCAAACGGTTTCATTGCCTTGTTTGTGTCTTGTGTGGGTCAAATCTAGTAATTTAAATTTTACTCCCTTCCTTTCAACCCATTGATCTGAAATTTAGTAACACCTTTAGTTCTGATGACAATACAATGATCCTTTTTCCTGAGAATAGTGTGTCAAATTAGGGACAAACATCAAGCCTTTTCCATTTAAGATAGCGTTATTTGAGTGATACAGTTAAATTATTTAAAGTGATTAAGTAAACAAAAAAATAATAATTTAATAACCACAAAGTGAACTGTACTTCGGATAATCGATATCCAGAGGAAAACATGTTTTTATACCATTCGTAAAACCTCACATTGATGAGGTTAGATGTAATAAATGTATCCATGCTTCGAGGAGAGTGGATTAAAACAAAAGAAAAAAATCAATAAGTATTCTAAACATTTTATTGGTGGTAAAGGTCCAACTGAAGAAAATCCTGATCCAGTTTCTGCAACGATTAGAAGGTAGGTTAGGTAAATGTAAAGGGGTCGTGTTCATGCTCCCTGAAAATCTGTTTGACTTCTATTGCGTGTTTTTGCCTCCTAAACACGAATCTGAAAAAAAAACACGGCGGTCTCATATCTTTTCCGAGATATATTGACTTTCTCCTTCTTCAAGAGGTCATTTTCAGGCACCGTTTTCGCTCACAAATATCACTCACAATGCCTCCTTCTTTTTACCAGCCTAATCTACAAACACCAAATCACTAATTTTCGGTACAACTTTGCACAAAATATAGCCGGTTTTATCGAAAAAATACTAACTTTTCACCTCACAGAAAACAACTTCACTGTCACAAGAACGGATTGAAATGACTTGACAAGTACTCATAGACCGGGAGATGGTGACACAAAATATTAGGTCATTTGTACCAGTATGGCGGTTTTTCGGGAGTCTAATTACGGAATGACAAAAATGAAAATGATGGTCATAGCGCTGGTACCGGCGGCCCAATCGCGTGGGCGTTAATCGAACGTGTCGGATAAATAACGAGTGTCGAACGATTTGTTCCACAAAAATTCTTGTATTTTCCGATAGTCGATTAAAAAAGAAGTAGGCGGTAGCGTAATGCCATACTTCTCAGGTGTGACTTACAGCCCGCCATACCGACGCGAATACATTAATTAAAAAAAAACAATTCAACCATTTGTACCAGGCTAATTTTTGCGCAGCTAATCATCGTCGAGTAGCCATTCACGGAAATCACCTTGCCATACTTTTCCGACGGTTCCCAAAGGCCGCCATACCACCGCAAAGGAGTAACATTTTTTTTTGCTAAACGATTTGTACCAGCCTAAAACTATTTTTAACAGTTCTCTGTATGATCATAAATAGAAGTCTGATCATGCCTACCTGGGGTTTAAAATTTTTTTTAATTTTGTACCAGTATGGCACTAATATTTCCTGTAAGTTTGAGGTTTAACGAATATAAATACAAAATTTCAAACACCTAGGTGGCGGCAATCTTGTCTTATAACCAGATGTTATGTCGTATGTCCGGTTCAGAAGACGTTAAAAGTCCATTAAGTTTTGTAAATCTTTCGGAATAAACTGCATTAATATTGATATTGCATATAATTTTTTCCACATGTACCCATCACGATATTACAGGTGGGCTATTTCGATAAATGGTTTCAAGATTGTATTGGTTGTCGACATATCAGAGCGAGTGTGGCAGCTCCAGCCCCCTGGTCACGGTATAGGCTTATTTTTCAACACCAAAAAAAAAAATTTCAGAACATTATTTTTTCGAGTCCACCACTTTGGATAAGTACAGTGTAATTTTCCCAAAGCATTTTTTTTTTCAAGTTTGGAAAATTTGAAATGCCATATTGTTACAATTCATTCCAATTTTTTTTTATATCTTGCTCGAGTGTAACAGCCTTCCGCCCCATAGTTACAGTATGGGTTTTTTTTTAAGGTTGAATTTTATCCAAACCAATACGATGATGCCATACTGTAACAAATGATTTTATGTCTTGTACCTTGAAAACGTGTCGAAAAACCAAGTTTTTCAAGTATGGCGCCACTTTTTCCCTCTACTAGAAGTATGGCAAATATTATAATGGTCACATTGTATCATATAATTTCCAAAAATCCAAATGCCATACTGGTACAAAGCGTAATTTTTTTTTTCAACATCTTGCTTAAGTCCGACAGTCGTCCGCCTCATGGTAACAATCTGGAATATTTTTTTTTAGGTAGAATACATCCAAACGAACAGAATACAATGATTTCATGATGTAAAAAATGATTTTACGTATTTTACAGTCGTATTTTCAAAACATGTCGAATAAATAAGTTTTTCAAGTATGGCAGCATTTTTCCCCCCACTAGACGTATGGGGAATATAATAACGGTCACATTTTATCAAATACTTTCCAAAAATCCAAATGCAATACTGGTACAAATCCTTTTGAGAAAAAAAAATACTCCTTTGCGGCGGTATGGCGGCCATTTGGAACCGTTAGAAAAGTATGGCATGGTGTATTTCGTGAATGGCTACTCGACGACGATTAGCTGTGCAAAAATTAGCCTGGAGCAAATGGTTGAATTGTTTTTTTTTAATTAATGTATTCGCGTCGGTATGGCGGGCTGTAAGTCACACCGGAGAAGTATGGCATTACGCTACTGCCTACTTCTTTTTTTATCGACTATCGGGAAATACAAGCATTTTTGTGGAACAAATCGTTCGACACTCGTTATTTATCCGACACGTTCGATTAACGCCCACGCGATTGGGCCGCCGGTATCAGCGCTATGACAATCATTTTCTTTTTTGTCATTCCGTAATTAGACCCCTGAAGAACCGCCATACTGGTACAAGTGACCTAATATTTTGTGTCATCATCTCCCGGTCTATCACCTGAATGTTATTTATTTAAATCGGAAGAAAGTCCTAAAAAACTATAAAAAACAAGAATCAATTTTTGACTTCATTCAAGTATATTTTCCGATATTTACTACTCAGAGCCCCACGGAAATAATTCAAATGCATCGATTATTTCAAATCCCAATAACTCGAAAACAGTTACTCGCAGCGACCTCTACCAGAAATATATTTTTCACACGAAAATGTTGGAAAAAATTTTTTTTCAATAGAAAACGTGATACAGGTACGTACAAAAAAGTTATGGCATTTCAAATGACTGAAAAGACATGTAGGTGGCGCCACCCCCACGAAAGAGATAAACTTACAACAAATTTGATTTTGTCAGATACCAAACTTCACTCGAATATCACAATTATTTTGCAATGTATTCACAAAAAATAAAAATAAGAATTCAACTTTGACACCCTGCATCTCAGGAACGAATAACTTGCGGATATATGTTTATAGGAACTTTTCTTCTTATTTTGACGTCAGCAACATGTTCCTAAATTTTGTACACGACTTAAGAATCACCCTGTATATTTTATTAAAATTCACTACTGTTGAATTACAGTCCAGTCGAAGCTATATAGGGGTCTAGAGTATAATAAAAATCACATAAATTATAGCATCACTTAGAATAATGAATAATTTTTACTGTAAATTCACATATCAATGTTCAAATTATCGATTTTTCAGTATTTTCCTATTTATTTTTGTGTTTGAGAAGTAACATATAGGAATCGAATAATTTATTCCAACAATATTTTTCGAAATGTTGGGACACGCCATGTTAGATTGTTCTGTCATTACAAATGCCCCCAGTCATAATTTGAAAGATATACATCCAAGGAATCATCCGATTCGTTCGTGATCATTTCAACTCTAAGATAACTCGAATTGTCCAATTTTCGCATTTGCTTCAGTATTCCTGAAGAGCCGCAGGAAGCATTTCTTACAGTCGTGTTCTCCACTTCATTTTTGTTTAATTGCACGTTCACCAATCCTTTTTCACTGAAGGAAAATCGACTCATGGGAAATGGAACAAAATGTAGCATCCATGATTCGAATATTGAATCATTACCAAATATAATCCATTGTAAACGGACACCATAAAAGGAACAAATCTATATCTTGCAATCATAAAATCAAGCAATCTCTGTAAACCTCTGTTCATATACGAGGGTAGTCTGGAAAGTTTTCTACATGAACATGAAGATGGCAGCACTTGTCAAGAATTGCTAGGGAAGGTGTTTAAGCATCTTTTGAAAGGTACTTACCAGAATTGCAGCCATTTTGGGCGCGCAGTTGTTTGACAATCGATGTGATCGAAAATCGAGCTGTCATTAAATATTTGTTTTTGAAAGGCAATACGCCTACGCAAATCAAAGACGAGTTGGACGCTGTGTACGGGGACTCTGCACCATCATTTACCTCGGTCAAAATTTGGGCAGCGTAATTTGAACGTGGCCGTACCAACTTAATATAGAAACTATTTTTTGGTTTCGATAGGTATTGCCTCAGCATAACTTTCAACATACAGTGCGCGTCAAAATTATGAAACAAATTCGATATTTCGCAAGCCATGTACTTTTGACAAAAATCCTGAAATAGGTCGATTTTTATTTTAAAATGCCAATTTTTTTATGTATATTCTAAAGGGGTTATGTCACTGGTTTTGACATGGTGACGTAATCGGTAATTTTTTTAAATTGGAATAGATGTCTTGTGATACCTCATCTGAAAGGCCTTTCAATATTACATTCAATGATAATAATTATTTATTTTTTTTTGTACAGGGTGAACAAAAATTAATATTTTATTTCAATAAGAGAATAACGTTATATCCAACCAAATAGAACAGTTAAATAAGTGTTCGAAATGCCATCCACCAGTCTCTTGACAATAAGCAAATCTGCGGACACATTCCTCTTGCACATTGCGAATAACTTCCGGAGTAATTCTGTTAATTTCGATCCTAATTCGATTTTTCAACTCTTGTAGATTTTGCGGCCTATTTACATAGACCTTCGAATTCAAATAACCCCACAAGAAAAAATCCAGGGGCGTAAGATCTGGAGATCTTGGGGGCCACTCTATCGGTCCGCGTCTACCAATCCACCTCCTAGGAAAACAGTTATTCAAAAACTCGCGAACATCACGTGCATAGTGGGGGGGTGCACCATCTTGTTGCAACCAAATACTTTCATTTGGTGAGTTAGGATTTTTGGCGTTTGGAAAAATATCGGCAAGGCTAGGTATGAGTTCATATCTTAAAAATTCCAAGTAACGCTCCCTGTGAGATTTCCTTCGAAAAATACGGGCCAATAATCCTGTCGTTTATTATCCCTGCCCAAACATTGACTTTCTGAGGGTATTGAGTATGCCCGTCCATCATCCAGTGAGGATTATCCCTACTCCAATATCTGCAATTCTGACGATTTACTGAACCATTTAGGCAAAACGTAGCCTCATCGGAAAACAGAATTTGCTTTATAAAACGTGGATTGCGTTTACACAAATCCTGCATTATTTCACAGTACTCCACACGGCGATCGCGATCATCATCATTGAGTTGTTGATGTAGCTGTACTTTGTATGGATGGTACTTTTCTGCTTTTAGAATACGTAATACAGAACTTTGGGATATGTCAAGGTCTGCTGCAATTTGTCGTGAAGTATTGTGAGGATTATTCTCTACACCCAATAGAACATCAAGTTTCACGTTTTCTTCTATTTTAGGACGTCCAGCATTCGGAATATGTTTGACATGACCAGTTTCTCTAAATTTTTTCTCAATCTTACTGACTGTTGAACGACTGATAGGTCTATTTGGATACTTCACATTGAACAAGTCGCATACCTCTTGCTAAGTTCTGGTTCTATCTCCGCATCCAATAAAAATTAAAATTTCTATGCGTTGGGTTTCATTTAAAGTAGCCATAGTTTACTTTTAGAACCTTTTCACTTAGAATTTGTGAAGAATATTTGTTGATATTTCAACTGACATTTTTTTGACACTAACTTGCCTCTTATGGCATTAATTTGTGATTGTCTTTTGTCTCCATTTTAGACTAGGAAATAGCTAACTATTAATATTTGGAAAGGATCCATTGGTGTAGTAGAGCACTGACTCACTAGTCTGCCAGGGCAGTCTAAGGGATTAGAGCCTTGGCTCAAAAAAGTAAAATTTTGCATTTTTTAACACGCTTTTATTATTTTACTTGTAACTAAATAACTCACAATGTAATAAAATCTTGGAAGTAAATATTCACCCACTTCCAATCTTCCGAATAATCTGAAATTTGTCACACATATCAAGGACCGATGACAATACAAGAATTTCATAATCATAATGTAATAATAATAAAAATATATTTTTCCAAACGCCAACAATCCTAACTCACCAAATGAAAGTATTTGGTTGCAACAAGATGGTGCACATCACTATGCACGTGATGTTCGCGAGTTTTTGAATAACTGTTTTCCTAGGAGGTGGATTGGTAGACGCGGACCGATAGAGTGACCCCCAAGATCTCCAGATCTTACGCCCCTGGATTTTTTCTTGTGGGGTTATTTGAATTCGAACGTCTATGTTAATAGGCCGCAAAATCTACAAGAGTTGAAAAATCGAATTAGGATCGAAATTAACAGAATTACTCCGGAAGTTATTCGCAATGTGCAAGAGGAATGTGTCCGTAGATTTGCTTATTGTCAAAAGACTGGTGGATGGCATTTCGAACATCTTATTTAACTGTTATATTTTGTTGGATATAAAGTTATTCTCTTATTGAAATAAAATATTAATTTTGTTCACCCTGTAAAAAATATCTAATTAATTATTATCATTGAATGCAGTATTGAAAGGCCTTTCAGATTAGGTATCACAAGATATCTATTCCAATTTAAAAAAATTACCGATTACGTCACCATGTCAAAACCAGTTACATAACCTCTTTAGAATATACACAAAAAAATCGGCATTTTAAAATAAAAATCGACCTATTTTAGGATTTTTGTCAAAAGTACATGGCTTGCGAAATATCGAATTTGTTCCATAATTTTGACGCGCACTGTATAATTCCTTTTCATATTCATACCGAGCAAGCGCGAATAACTTAAGGATATTACATATTTTGAGAATAAATACTTACATAATTTTTTCAATTGCTTATGTTTTTCGAACCAGTAGTCGGATTTTGATAATTTTTTGTTCGTGGGAAACTCATTCATTGTGAATTGAAAATCAGTACAGATTTATCATGTTTGAAACACAAGATGGCGGACAAGTTGTTTTTTTATCAGTATCGGTGTACTTTTTTTTTTCAATATCGTCAATGCATATAAATTTGGCATTTCATTCTCATGACGAATAGCGGTGTATTATTTTTCAGTTGTAGAACATTATATTTTTTTAATTCTGGAACTGTAAGTTTTTATTTTCTTGGTAGATTTCGATAGAATACTACCTATTGTTGTGACTTTCAAAAAAATGTGATAAATCCTCGGCGATCATGGTCCCCGGAACCCAAAAATACCATCAGTTCGAATGTTTATATATAATATATTTATATATAAATATATGTATATATAAATTATATTTATTATTATTTTGTCAAAAAGGCCACATTTATCAAAAAATATTTTCCATCAATGCATCTCGAAGATAGGCCCAAATCAGTCAGGTACTTTCGAAATGGCAGCTGTTGAAAGATTGAAACATATCTCAACCTCTCATTTTCATACCATCATCAAACTATAGGACTTTCGATAGAGCTTCATGAGCTCCACAACTTTTTTTCGATTTTTTTTATCTAAGATGTTTACACATAAAAAAATCGCTGTGAATTACAATTCATGAGTATTAATAATTTTTGTTTGCCCTGTATGCTCCTTTCATTTGAGGTTCATTCGCTCGTGTCAATAAGATACTATTTTAGTTTTTCTTCCGCCGACATACGGAACATTTCTCGATTTCAAAGTTATATTTGTTAGCTTGATTGATGGCAATTTCAGAATCAACGAATAAATTCTGAAATCTACCTTTCCGACTGGCTGCGCCATTTTTATATTTATTATAGACTTCTATAACTAATATACACATAGATATAACAAACTTACTAATAAACATATAATTATTAAGTGTCTTTCAGGATTTAATAATTTCTAATAATTATATTTAAATAGAAAACATTAAGTAAATATTTATTTTCACGTTATTCACAAATAAATAGAAGGCTGTGTGGCTGAGTTTTGGGGGAGATTTTTTTCTGATTTTCTCCGTTCCCTAGTAAAATAAAATATATAATATCAGATAAACTATTATGTAAAATTAATTGATTTCATACAATTTTCTTACTAGGTTTCAGGGAAATGTTAATATTACTAAAAATAAAGTGGATACGTTCGTATTGCGGGAGATATTTTTTATTTTCCCCGTGCCCTAGTAAAATAAAATTATAATATCAGATACATTTTTATATAAAATTGATTGTTTTCATACAATTTTTTTACTGGGTTTCAAGGGAAATGTCAATATTGATTGAAAATGAAAGTGGATGTTCGTATTGCGGGATATTTTTTTTTATTTATCCCGTGCCCTAGTAAAATAAAATTTATAATATCAGATACATTATTATATAAAAATAATAGATTTTTTAGAAAAGGAGTGGAATGAGACGAGAAAAAGATAATGTATTTTAATTTTGATAGGGTTGCTATATATAAATGCAAGAAATTATAGTATGCTCTGCCACCACCAAACTTCCACCAGGCTCCCGTCTCAGTATGGACAGATACCCTCGCGCCGTGTGACCACTCAACAAGCCATATAGCACGAGCCAGCTACTCGAGCCTCGCGCCTCTGATGTTTGGGAATTTACCGACATTTCGTTGCGGATAGAAGTCTCGATTCTATGCAGTCGACCGATCTCACGATGCGAGATTCGTCAATCCCAAGCCGAGCTCGTCAGTCTCGCGCCGTGTGGTTTGTGCAATCTCGAGCCTCATCGGTCTCACGGCGTATATGATTTCTCCAACTCGTCGTCATGAGTGGCTTGTAACACGAGCCTAGGAAGGGATACATTGTCCAGTGCAGTAGCTATAGCTGGCGCCGATGAGAGGATAGCATGTGCAGCATCGTATTTTTATATACATATTTTTTCTATTCTCATATAAATCTGGCAATTCAATAATTGCTTCTGAATTCCATTCCATGTTAATACACACTAATGAAAACAACACTCAACTATGCTCTGGTACCACCAAACTCCCTCCCCGAAGTGACCAGGCTCCAGTGGACAGACACCCCCGCACCGTGTTACCGCTCAACAAGCCATCCAGCACGAGTCAGCTAGTCGAGCCTCGCGCCTTTGATGATTGGAGTTTACCGACATTTCATGGGAGCGGTCGAGTCACCTCGAGCTTACGCTTGTCAAGTCTCGTGTACCAACTTCTAGCCACTGATAGACGACGAGTCGGTGAAATTATACACGCCGTGAGACCGATCAGGCTCGAGATTGCACAAACCTCATAAATATATATATCATTCGACGTTTCGACATTGTTTATGTCATCTTCAGGTAAACTTCAAAATAATGTAAAACATGTAAAGTTAAGAACATAATACGTTACATAACATCAAATACGATTGAAATTATAAGAGACATTCAAAACTTACAATATAATTCAACTATTATTCTTTCAATCATGAAACATGAAATGAAATGAAAGAATAATAGTTTAATTATATTGTTAGTTTGAATGTATCTTTAATTTAATCATTTGATAAAACGTATATATATATATATATAAATAATAAAAAATATATAGACTGACTAAGGCCCTCATTCCGAGAAAATAAAGTGTATATATATATATATATAAATATATATATATATATATATATATATATATATATATGTATATATAGTTGATAAATGATTCATCGTCCCAAGAATTGAATATAGTTGGATTTAACGAGAATTAGGACCAGGGAGTAAAACTAACTTTTTATCGCTGACGTTTCGGAATTAATTTATTCCTTTTTAACCGACGAAACCAAAAAGGAGGAGGTTCTCTAGTCGACCCGTATATTTTTTTTTTCAATCATTTTTTTTATGTATGATCACGCATAACTTTTTACTGAGGCGTCCGATTCCGATAATTCTTTTTTCAGTTGATAGGGTGTACTTCGAAGGTGATCCCATTTGAATTTAAAAAATGAAATCCACCCCTAAGGGTAGCAAAATGAAGGATATTGATCACTCACCCTCTGAATTCTGGTCCGTTAACCGATTCTATCAGGCATAACTTTGTACTGGGTTCTTCGATTTGGATGATTCTTTTTTTAATAGATAGGGTATACTTTATATTTAGATTTCGAATGGAATCATATACCCTTACGGGTAGAAAAAAAGGGGATAATTGATTTTTCAGTTATGAACATTGGTACACACATACGTAGTTGACAATGACAGATCGTTACTGACATTATTTCTGTTCCACATCCGTCAAAACCATTATATTCTATGAGAGGATGGAATGATATACAAAGTAATGAAATGTACTAACCGGAACAACAAAAATAATTTATATTACAACAAATAGTAAAAGTAGATAATCATATTATTTAACTGGTAATAGTTGAAGTAAGGTGGGTAAGTATTTTGGAAGTAATAAAAAAACAAGTAGGTAGTAATTAGTATATTTTGGCCATAAAAAATTGAAAAATAAAAACTTTTTAACAAAAAATTAAACCGACGAAATACGGAACTGAAAAGTAAAAAATAAAATATACCTTCTTAGTCTCAGTAACTAAGCTCCTAAACTAATGTAAGTAACTAATTTTGAGTCGGCGCCAAACAAACAATCAACGAACATCATTAAATTACTTCAAAAAATTATCAGAATGTCACCGCGCAACTCGATGCCATCATTTTACGCCTTACCTAATTCATTTGCTTGTTTGTTTGGCGCCGACTCAAAATTAGTTACATTAGTTTAGGAGCTTAGTTACTGAGACTAAGAAGGTTTATTTTATTTTTTACTTTTCAGTTCCGTATTTCGTCGGTATAATTTTTTGTTAAAAAGTTTTTATTCAAAGCTGAAATGACAATATTCACGTATAGAATGAAACAAAGAACATATGTTTGACCCACCTTTAAAATTAAGTTTTTCCTGCTCACGGATTCAAGTAAAAAACTGTTTTTTATCGACCAGAGTTTATATCGACTACTCAACAGTTTTTTTAGGAAATCTCTCACTGTTCGTCAAACTTCGAGAACGCAACAAAACAAGTAAAATGTTACTCTGACCTGATCCAGATAGAGATATCACTAAACACCAAAATGGCACAATAGTGACCAAATGAATAATTAATAAAACACGAATGCATGCATTCCTTTGCCTTTCAACACTACGTATTGTTTTGTAAGCATGTATTTAGTTGATAATAATCATGTAATTAGACCTATATGGTGTGTTTGGATGAAATAAATAAACAAATTACAACAATTCACAAGCGTAAGGATGTGATCAGCCCAATGCCCATCAATCAGCCCAATGCCCATCAATCTGCCCATGCATATTGAATGCGTTGCGAATCAATGTGTATCCGTCGAAATAATGTTTTGTCTATGAGTCATGAGGTGGCTAGCCTATCATACAAGGGGTTGTAATTCACCGCGGCGCGGTGGTTGTACCTACAAGTCGGTCTCGAATAAAGTCAATAAAGTGATGATTCCCAAACAATTTGTATTAGTTGAAGAGATCTGAAATAAATAGCACTATCCATTGAACTCAACTGGATATGTTTCTCTTGAGCAAGGCTAGAAAAATGTACCCGTAGTGTAATAAGCCGCTTGACATCCCATACTGACGTTTTTGTCGCCAGCATTGGCAATTTTAGAATAATTCCTGACGGGGGAGACCAAAAATTTTAAAAACGGCATGCCACAAAACTACCATTTGATGTAATTTCATATTTTTTATTCGATCTATAGTATGAACGACGTAATAAATTACATAGTTTTCATTCCGAACATACCTACACTTTTATGCGCCATTTGTAATAGTTGCTCTCATTGGTGTGGCGTGCTAGTCCCTACACTCTCATCAACCTTGAATTGACCAATCATAGGTACTTCCATCATACTTAATCCGTGCATATCTGTGGCACTGCGGTTCCGTGTTTGACAACAGTCAACAAAAGTTGAGGTTAGTATGCTTATAGCTCAACCTAACTTCATTGTATGTTGTTTTTCAGATTTTTGTTTTTCTTTTGAGCAATATTTTCGCTTTGAGTTTCCCGTCTCCATAATATTCTCTTGTAGCTCTGAAAATAATGAGATTAATCTGCTATAGTTATAATTGAAGAAAAGTTTTCGAAGTTTACCTGCTCGCCTTTCTATTTTTAACAGACGAAATCATAAAAACTTTTTGATTTCGTCGGTTAAAAAAGGTGGAGGTTCTCTAGTCGACGCGTATATTTTTTTTTATGTATGACCACGCATAACTTTTTACAGAGCAAAATATCTATGCCTAAGGGTAGCAAAATGGAGGATATTGATACTTCACCCTCTGAATTTTGGTCCGTTAACCGATTCTATCAGGCATAACTTTGTAGTGGGTTTTCCGATTTGTATGACTTTTTTTTTATTAGATAGGGTATACCTCATAGTTGATCATATTTCAATTTGGAATGGAATGATCCACCCCTATGGGTAGCAAAATAGGGGATGATTTATTTTTCACTTGTGACAGTTCCTCCTACATCCGTCACAATAATAACATTCTATTAAGATGTATAAAAACCCTGGTGCTTGCACTTATACCTGTAGAAGTTTGGGATCGACTTGGCGACACTTGGCCTACTTGATAATAGAGATTAGTAGTGTTTCAGATGGCGCCAATTTCGTTTTAGTTTCAATTCAGTAACAGGGTATATTTATTTACTCAGATTCTTTTTTGAGGCGAACTGTGCGCGGGTTCTTATTCTAGCTTTGCTATTGGTTTAAAAGATACATCTGTCAAACTTCACCAATAGCAAAGCTAGAATTAGAAGCCCCCGAACATTGCACAAAGAAAGCACTGTCGTGTTGTTTTTCGTATTTTGTACGATTTGAATTTGAGGTTAACTGCATTTTGACAGACGGAAAATTGGAAATGAAATTGTCATTAAATTGCAGAAAATATAAAATTCAATGCATACAATATAATGAACTATGGAAATATCATTATTATTCAATTCGTCAAGATTTGTACTTGCTTTTGGTACTAAATAGAGGCGAAAATTCGAATCTGCGGCTTTATACTGTCCACCCAAAATGCTAATGTGGTCCATTTTACAAAAAGTATCCTTACACACTACACTACTTGAAAATAAACAATTCCTCACGCACTAATGAACTGATGAACGAGTGGTTTTTTTAAAGAACAAACTCAGGAATAAGCTAAGCAAGATTTCATATCAAAGAGATGGAAAACGCATAGATACCGACGAAACACTGAAAATAATTTCATATAAGATGCTGCAGATGTCAGAAATTAAGTTCTGACATTAAGCGAGAATATAGACAAACATTTTTGGACGGCGCCATCTACCACAGAGAGAGAAGCTCTGTTGAAGTAACAGGTGGTGTCCCCTCAAAAATCTAAACAATATCGAATCAGTTCATTCACCAGGGTTTTTAGACATCTTACATTCTATGAAAGGATGGAATTATATACAAAGTGATAAAATCAACTAACCAGAAATTTCAAAAATAATTTATATTATATAGCAATAAATAGTTTAAAGTAGATAATCATATTATTCAACAGTTAATTGATGAAGTAAGCTAGGTAAGTAAGTATTTTGGAAGTAATCAAAAATTGAGTAGGTAGTAATTAGTAGATTTCAGCCACAAAAAATTGAAAAATAAAAACTTTTCAACAAAAAATTAAACCGATGAAAAAATCAACTGGAAAGCAAAAAATTAAATAAACTTTAGTCTTAATGATAATTCAGCTCCTAAACAAGTAACTAATTTTGAGTCGGCGCCAAACAAACTAGCAATTGAATTAGATAAAGCGTAAAATGATGGCAGCGAGATGCACAGCGGCGTTTTGATTACTTCTTCGAAGTAATATAATAATCTTCAATAATTGATACTGATAATGTCTTTCACTAACTGTGTGCGGATTTTCCAGAGCCCAAACATGGTTGTTATGAAAGTTTGTGATAGCATTTCGGGAGAAGTTTGCCTCGTCCGTGAAGAGTACATATCTTAAAAATTGAGGATTTCCAGCCAATTTTCTCAAAAACCACTGACACATAGTAGTGCGTCTCGTGGCAAAAGAGCTTGTACCCTTTGAATATGGTGTGGAGAAAATTGTTGATTGTGAATAATTCTCCAAACTGTGGACTGAGTAGAATTGAAAGCTTCAGCAATTATTGTTTTACTTGTTTCTGGATTCTCCTCGAGAGCGTTCAAAACAGCTTCTTCCAATTCTGGGGTTCGGACTGCTCGTGGTCTTCCAGCTGCCCTCTTAAAACTACCTGTTTCTGCCAAACGACGGTGGAGACTGGTAAACGTTGGAGCTGAAGGCAGTACTCGATTAGGAAATCGCTTCTGGTAAATACGTCTTGCTTCGCGCGCATTGCCATCCGCAAGGCCATAAACGAAATGCATATCGGCTACATGAGCATTATTGTTTAAATAATCCATTTTTTCAAAATTAGTATTTAAAACTTACAGAAACTTCAACAAAACAACAAAACGTTTAACTGTCACATAATATGTAATTACCAAAACTACTTACTTAAACGTCAAATTCATTTCTCAAATATTCTTGTGAAAAATGCAAAATAATGGTAATAACTTCAACACGCATCGAGTATCAACTAATCGACTTGAAATTTTCAAGTCCAAATATCTAGAAAACAGTTGCTTATAGCGACTTGTAACCGGGAAAGCTTTTTTACGTAGATATGATGGGGGAATTGATTTTTTTTACTGAAAAATGTGCTAGAAGTTCGATCAAAAAAGTTATGAATAATCAAAAAATAAAAAGACGTGTAGGTGGCGCCCCCTACGAGTAAGAGCAATAATAATATCAGGTTCGAATTCGATACCTCAAAAAATTTCTCAATACCAATTTTCGTTCAATTGAGGTCAGTATTTCGAAAGTTATTTGAAAAAAAGGAAAATAAAAATAAAACTTCAACGCCCTGTATCTTGGAAACGAAGAGTTTCCGGACATATATTTATTTGGATAATTCATATTGGAATATTGTGAGGAATCACCAAGTTTGTCAAAGTACTTTCGAATCACCCTGTATGTCGAGCAGTGAAGAATTATCATGTACACCATAAATAGTTTTAAATGAATTCTTGTTTTTCTTTTATTATTTATTGGTCGTAGAAAAAATTGTGTATGCACCGATCATGAAATGGCTATTGATACACTCGCACACGGTTTACGTAACTTACCTCGTGCTCGTGCATTAATAGCTATCATTACATGATCGTTGCATAATATAATATTTCATCAATAACAGTGTTGCCGCAATAAAATTGACCAACTTGTTCTCGAAATCAAAGAAGAAACAAACGAAATATTATATTTTCGACGATTTGTGTTTGTGTTGTAAAATCACATTGTTATCATTAATCGATACCATGTTGGAGAAAAATAGCACAGAAATACAAAAGCCGATGACAAATAATTTTGACAACTTTGCACAATGAAGTCAGCAAAAGATATATAAAGCCGGTGTCTCACGGCGCGAGACTTGACGAGCTCGGCTTGGGGATTGTCGAGTCTCGCGTCGTGAGACCGGTCGACTGGCGTAGTATCGATACTTGGCAAGCCTAAGCTCGCGGTGGCTCGACCGTTCCCATGAAATGTCGGAATTCTACAATCATCAAAGGCGCGTGGCTCGACCAGCTGGCTCGTAATGTATGGCTTGTTGAGTAGGATGCCTGTCGATAGTGTCAGCTACGACGAGGGAGCGGTCATTCAGAGAGACAGTTTGGTGGTGGCAGAGTATTGTGTATTAACATAAAGTGAAATTAAGAAGCAATCATTGAATTCTTAGATTTATATGGGACCCAATCACAAAAAATAATATATAAATAATACGCTGCTGCACATGCTATCCATTGTAAACTAAATACCACTGCACTGGACAATACCTGCCTTTCTTGGCTCGTGTACCATTCTCAAGTCACTGATAGACATCGAGCCAGTCAAATTATACACGCCGTGAGACCGATCAGGCTCGAGATAGCACAAGCCTCACTCCTGGGCTCCAAGCACAATCCTACAAGCCAAGCTCGCCAAGTCTCGCGCCGTGAGACACCGGCTTAATAGAAACGGGCAGACAAATAATGTTGGGGACTAGTACGTCCACTTGATTCTGACATTTTTAAATTTTGAATTTATATGCCGATTTGAAAACGCTAAATAATCTTTTTGCTTCGATTTTGACACATGATATTATTGGTACACCGAACTAGCATAATTATTGCGGTCGATTTTATTTGCACTTAGATCAGTTTTTTTCAGAGCACATACCCACGAAACTCGCTGCAAACTCTTCCTACCCCTCGTGGTTTACTGGTAGTCTAATTGGGAAATTAGAAAAGAAGGATACCTTCGTAAATTCAAAGCAACCGATGATTTACCTTATCAAGAAAAGTTTAAATTTATTTGCAGGGAAGTTAAGAAGGACATATCTGCAGCTCGAAGTAACTTTTCAACTTTCGACGAAGCTAACATAAAAAGCAACCCTTCCAAATTTTGGTCATATTTAAATATATTGCGAAATAAATCACTCATTCCCAATACTATGAAGTTCCAAGGACAAGATTTATCTGATTCCGAAATAATAATCAATGCATTTGCTAACTTCTTCCAATCAGCGTTCATCAACCTGAAGAGCCTAATGTACCTACACTATCTACCCCTTATATCTCGGAGGAACTTCTAGTTCAATGACTGAAACGTCTAAAACCCAAAATGACATCTGGGTCAGATGGTATTCCATCATTCATTGTGAAGGACTGTGCAATTGAAGGCACGAACCTATTGAATGAGGAACCACTGACGACAGAGTGATACAATAGACCCCAGCTGGTCGCAGTGTCAAGGGAAGCTAAGTGCCAAGCCTGTCTCTGGCTTATCAGCTTTCAACCAACCAACCAACCACTGTGCCATCATTTTCGCAAAGCCACTTACTGAAATTTTTAATCTTGCATTATAGCGTGTTCATTTTTGACATCTGGAAAAAAGGTAAAATATGCCCTATATCAAAAAAGGAGACAAAAGTTACATTGAAAATTATAGGCCCATCGTCATCCTCTGTAATTTCAGCAAAGTTTTTGAAATGGTTATCTCTGAGTTTCTATCAGCTCATGTGAACACATAATTAGTTCATTATCAGCACGGCTTTGTACCAGGCCGCTTTCCAGTCACCAACCTGCTCGAAATTACACAATTCATTTCAAATCATTTGGACAATTCAGGACAGGTCGATGTCCTTTACACTGACTTCTCCAAAGCATTTGATCGGCTCGATCATGGTATTCTCCTCAAATAACTTTCCAACTTTGGTCTTACTCACGATCTTATAATATTTTTCTACTCTTATCTATCCAACAGAATCCTCAGAGTGGAATACCATGGTCACCGATCATCTAAAATAACTGCAACTCCCGGTGTCCCACAAGGCTCAGTTTTAGGCCCCTTGTTATTCATAATATTTTTAAACGTCATTGGCATTGGAATGAACCGTAATCTTCTACTATACGCGGATGACTGTAAGCTATATGGACAAATTGAAAACCTAAATAACAGCTTGAAACTTCATGATGATCTAAAAATTTATGTAAGTGGTACGAGTCAAATCTACTCCCTTCAAATATAGGAAAATGCAATGTTATATCTTTCACCCGCAAAAAACAACCTATTATTTTTGATTATAGTATTCATGGCACCAATCTCGAAAGAAGCACCAGTTTCACAGAGTTAGCAGTGAAATTTGACAATAAATTAACGCTCCGGGCTATAATGTCCACTTGAATAATATCGAGAATGTACAGAGACGTTTTCTCAAAACAATATGTTATAGAGTAGATGGGGAGTATCCTGTACGGGGTTTTCCTCAGGAATTATTATTGTAACGTTTTGGTTATAACTCTTTGCAGAAACGTCGTACATGACACAGCACAGTTTTCCTTTTCAAACTCCTGAATAACAAAATAGATTCTCCCCAATTACTCTCTTTGCTGAATATACATGTACCTAGAGGGACTGCCCGATCACATAACATGCCGAAACCCAACCCGAATTTACTTATGTTTTCTCCTATCCATCAAACTTGTGTAAATTATATGAATTTTCAGAATGTGATTGACATATTCAAAGTGAAATCAAGAAAGTGATCCTGTAACAATCACCTATGTATTCATAATTCCTGTAACTCTGCATATGAACTTTTTTCTTAATTAATTTTTTTTTCAGTTCATATGCATGGTTGCACGTAAGTCTTGTTAATTTTGTCTGAATTATTGTATTATTCATCGTTGTATTGTAATTTGTAATCACTGTTTTTTTTCCCACCCTGCTTGAGGCAATCAGTTGTTAGGGTGGCGTAAAGCTAAATAAATAAATTATTCATCAATTGAAAGAGGTGTGGAAGGATTTCATCACTTAGTGGTCTTCCCCATTGTAGATAATATAGTCTTCAGTAATCTCACGAGTGATTTCTTGTAATAACTGTGTTCCTATTCGAATAATTGTTTTTATTTTTATCGCCCCACTATAAAGCTTCTATTAATTATAACAATAGTTTGAATTTTTTTCAAGCTTCGTATTGAAAAAGTCGAGATGCATACTGATAATTTGAAAAGTAATCGGACTTGAGTTTTTTATTATAAGATATATCATATATGTCAAAAAAATCTATTGAATATACTTTTATTCTCATTCCGAAGAACTGATCAGGAACCTACGTCAAAACCACTTGATGGAGTGCTAATGAGACGACTTTTTTCTAATCTCCATTGGATAATCAGCAGTTGCATCAGATTTGAGCGAATGCATAAGTGGGAAAGGAAATAACTCAAATCCGAAACAGTATTATTAAACGACAGAGGTGTTTTTGCCCAATATGCTAGTCATAATGATCGCATAGTTATAGATTATTGCGAGACACAGTTTCATTAATGTGCAATTAACTTGTTTTTCAATATTCTTAGTTACGTTACATTCCTTCTTAACGGTTCGTAATATTACGCTGTCTCCTATTTATTGTAATTTCTTGTGAATGTTGACGTTTTATCGAAGAACTTGTTTTTATTCGACAATTATAAACAGTCCGTAGGTTGGCTTTATTTCACAACCTGCGTGAATCTTTCAGGCTTTTCCATGACTAGTGCCCCTTCTAACTTCTCCATTTCAACTACAAGGTTTTTTTTTATTTTCTCAAATTCAGATTATTCCAACTTTTATCTTTTTCATATGTGGAAATCTATATCTGATCAGCTTTACTTCGACAATATATATACAGTGCTTCTCAAAAGTCCTCTCCCCCCCTCTTATTTTTCGAACGATTATACATAAACAAGTGAACTTTGGAAACTGAATATTAAAGGTTGTAAACTTCCCTACTAGTGATGATAGATGACGAAATCGTCAAAGATGACGTCACAAGGCCATTGTGACCAATAATTTTAAATGGAACCCTACGGCAAGCGACACCTCTTTTGAAAGGTATCGAAAAAACCTATTCAATGACACTAATTTTGTTTGTGTTTATGGCAGTTTTAATAGCTCATTAGTAAACATTAAAATTTAAATTCCATTCAGTATGATATTAATTAGAGATTTAGGAATCAGTATCTACTTAAAGAAATTGCTCGAAGTGACCTCCATTTACTCCCTGACAGTGAAATATCCTATTTTTAAACTCTTCTCGTACTTTTGCAAATGTGTCTGCGGAAACAGCCTCACATTCTGCAACAATACGTTGTTTTAAAACGTCAATATCGTCAGGTTCAGTGACGTGAACCTTCGATTTGAGGTACCCCCCACAGAAAAATCCAAAGGTGTGAGGTCCGGTGATCGAGCTGGCCATTCCGTTGACTCTGGTCTTCCAATCCATCTACCACGATAGTCCTCATGTAAATACCGTCTTACTGCACCGTAATAGTGTGGAGGAGCACCATCCTGTTGGGATGTTATTTCCAAATTGCCGAATTTATCTGGATTATCTTCCAAAATTTCAAGGATTAACGGTTCTATTGCGTTTTGCAACAGCTCCAGATAAACCTCACCAGTTAAATTAGTATTTGAAAAAAGAGGCCCAACGATGTGGTTTCCCAGGATACCTGCCCAAACATTCACCTTCTGGGGAAATTGGGTATGTGTTTCACGAAACAGGTGAGGATTTGCGTCACTCCAATACCTCACATTCTGTGTATTTACATTTCCATTTAGATAGAAAGTACTTTCGTCACTAAAACAAATTGTTTTGACATAGTCTGGCTGTTGGTTAATTTTAGTTTCCATATTTTCACAAAATTCTAGTCTTCGGTCTGGGTCGTCGTCTGAGAGTTAATGAACCATTTTTAATTTGTATGGATGAATTTGTTTTTTTTTTCAACACCCTGTGTACTGTACTTCGACTGACTTCACAGGTAGATGCAACGTGAGTTGTTGAAGAAGTAGGATTAACTATTACTTCTGCCAGTATATCAATTTTTTTCTCATCAGAAATTTGTGGTCTGCCAGATCGTTTCGCATCATTAATACTACCCTTAAATAAGTCCTCGAAACGGGGCGATCGGGAAACCTCTCATTAAAAATGCGTTCTGCTGCATGAATATTTTGTCCAGTTTCACCAAGAATTAGGATCGCTGCTACTTTATCACCTAGAGCACGTACCATTTCGCTTCTTGAAGCACTTAAACGTTCGGCTCACAACAGTTTAACAAATTATTAAAATGTACAAAAATATTAAAAGTACCAAAAGCTGCTAAAACAGTTAAACGTTCGATCAACAATACACAAATTATTGAATGTACAAAAACTTGGACAATTACAAAAACGTCGAATTAGGGAGACTAACAAAAACGTCAGCTTATTTGACAACTATCCAGAGGCGGAGCTTGAATTTGGAATTTTAGTATCAACTGATTTAATTCATCACAGCTTTTCGTTTTTTAAAAGCGAGTTGCCAAAACGTCATAAACACAAACAAAATTAGTATCCCTGAATAGGTTTTTTCGATACCTTTTAAAAGAGGTGTCGCTTGCCGTAGGGTTCCATTCAAAATTATTGGTCACACTGGCCTTGTGACGTCATCTTTGACGATTTCGTCATCTATCATCGCTAGTAGGGAAGTTTACAACCTTTAATATTCAGTTTCCAAATTTCACTTGTTTATGTATAATCGTTCCAAAAATAAGAGTGGGGGAGGGGACTTTTGAGAACCACTGTACATATATATATATATATATATATATATATATATATATATATATATATCGGGTGTTAACGTATTCTTCAGAAAAACCATGGTTTCCAGAGTTCCGTGGATATAATATTCTTCAATATTTCATACTCTCCCATCACTTCTGGTTTCACCAAAAATTTGAGAATTTCAAATGGAACACCCTGTATATTTTTACTTTTTTTATTCTAGGGACGATTCTAAGTAAGATTATCTAGTTTTGAGACGAAAAATTGGTACATTTGATTTATCAGAAGCCTTATAAAAATAGACAGTTTTTTCCACCTCGTTTGATATTTCCAAAACCACTAATTGTAAAAAAATAATTTTTTTTTTAATAACAAATTTTTTTAGACACATTCTTTAGATTCTAATTTTTACGACGAATCCATTGATGGTTTCGAATCGAAAATTGGATGGATAACAATCCTAATACACTAATTAGTTGTCGATAAAATATGAGGAAATTGGGGTATATCGCTCATCAAATATGCTGAAGATACTACCAATAATACCAGGATTAGTTGAAGGGAATCAAATGTTCGAAGTGCATTTCGCCAACTTTCGACATTTTCTGGCTCTATCAATTGTGTTTCGCATAACATTTCGCAACAGAGAGGGATATATGGTACCAAACACTCCACGGTGTATGAAACACTCGTTCTTTAACATAACCCCACACAAAAAAGTCTCATATATTGAGATCTGCTGATCGGGCAGGTCATAGTACAGGACCATTCGTTGCAATTACTCGCTCATCAAACCGGTTCATTAAACGGTTCATGACTTGTGTTGTATTATGAGGCGGAGCCTCGTCTTTTTGAGAATACATCACTTCAGAAACAGCAAGTGGTAGGTTCATTAACAATTCTTCAATATAATTCTGAAGGAATTCTAAATAGCTTACCCCTGTCAAGTGTCCTTGAAATAAAATTGGTCAAATTATTTTACTTACGATTACTCCAAATCTTACCTGAAAATTACTTTCCTACATTGAATACTGATTTCGTTATGCCCAATATCTGCAGTTTTGTCTTTCAAACATTCCAATGTTCGTAAATCTTGACTCGTCGGAAAACAATAGAAATAGAATAGAAATATTTATTTATCCTTTGTGACATTACAAACATGTATGACAAGTCAGTCGCCCACTGTAAAAAGTGTATTTTGTGGTTATCTTAAAATTATGAACACGAATAATATATAACAATATACAGTTGGTATGAATAAAATAAAATAAAATAGTTCATTTCCTGTAAACTAACATATAATGTATTTATTGCACTATACAGGCATATTTATGCAAATACAGACGGCATAGACAAAGACAGTTCCTACAAGCTATCATGGAGGTATTCTTTACACTATAGTAGTATTTTTCTAGCATGAAAATTTTTATGGTCCTTTTGAAATTACTGAAGGAGTCCATACTTGTAAAAGTTAGTGGGAGTTTATCATAAATTTTCATTCCCATGTATCTAAAACTATTCTCAAGTTTTGTAGTTTTGTGTCTGGGGACACATAGATGATCAGAATTCCTGGTATCATAATCATGATTTGAAGAATTCAGTTCAAATTTATCAATATTTTTTCTTACATACAAGATACATGGTAAATATAAATGTGGTAGAACGACATAATTTTATATTTAATGAATGTGGGCTTACAAGTTTGTTTGAAGTCACGGCTGAACATTTTACGTATGATCATTTTCTGTGTTACGAATATTCTATTGGCATCTGTGGAATTTCCCCATAAAATTAGGTTATAACATAAATGACTGTACACTAACCTGTAGTAGACGTTAATTATTGCACTGGTGGGCATGCAGTCTTTAATTATTGAAATTGCATAAAAGGCCTTATTCATTTTTTTGTTAACTGCGTTACCTTGCTCTGTCCATCTGAGACTAGAATCAATATGTAAGCCTAAGAACTTTGTTGTTGTGGTTGATTCAATCATCAATATCGAAGGAACAAAGTCAGAATTAGCAGTATTGTTCTGAAGTAACCACAATCACAATAAACTAATTTCCACGATTTTCATACAAATGCTGGCGCACTTGATAATTGAACGACCTGTACGTTACTCATGGCTAATTTCCCTTGTAGAAGCGGTAGAGTTCCTGGTCTGAGTTGTTTCTCTACAACGGGGAAATATTGAAAACATGCATGATGTCTGTTGGGATACCTTCCAGCATACAAAGTTGCTGCGTTCCTCGAATTTTTTTTGTGTATCTCAGTGGAAGATTTTTTTTTAGACTTTTGACTTTTGAATTTTAAAACCATTTGATTTTCGTTTTAAAAAAGAACGTGACTTGGGATATTTGCTGATATCGATAATATTTTTAATCGATTAAGTGGTTCTCAACATCGAATACATAGACCATAGCATCGATGACTTAAATTTTTTTGACAACCATCCAAAATACGCAAGCAGCACAGTTTCCGAAAATGAATTTACGTGATTGTCAACTCTCCAATCCATGAATTTTGCATATATTTCTTCATATCTCTTTTTAGATTTTACTGTTAATAAATCCAAAGAGGTTTCTTGATTTGCTATTTCTGGTGTTGTATTTGGAAAATCTAAATCACTTTCCGAATCAGAAATCATGATAACTTAAAAAACTAACAATGCTTTCTGTGCAAACTGACAAGTCTAAACAATTAACGAGGAACGTCGAATTAATGAAACCATGCAACTAGATATAAATTGTTTTTAAATCTCACGGTATTTTTACGATTCTATTTTGCTTTTCAATTAAACAAAAGTAAAAAAAATACAGTCTAGTTATAGAAATGATTCCAGTCTTTGTTTATTAAAAAGTTAAAGTCAAAACATTATATACGGGGGAGGGAAATGATTGAAAATATAAATTTAACTTTCGTCACTAGAATCGAAAGTTAACGTAATGAGAATTTCTCTCACTTGCGACGAAAATCACGTTTTCGCTGAAGGTATTCTATTACAAAATGACGTCTTTTCGTAAAGGGTTGTAGAAAAAATAGTTTTTTATACACCTTTCTTTTTATCTGAGTCAGATTAGATGGAAACCTTAGGAAGCGTTGCGTTAAGGGAGATTTGGCTCCTTCTCCGACTTTTGATCGTTGATTTCGATGTTTATACTGAAATAGGAATGCTGTTCGTGATTTCCAATGGAAATGTGTCACATTTTTTCTGACTCATGATTCGTTAGCTTGATTGAGGGAATGGCAATTTCAGAATCAATAAATAAATTGTGAAATCTACCTTTTCGACTGACCGCGCCACCTTTTTTTATTGAGAATGTATTTTTCAGATTTCCAAATTGTGAACACCTGAAAGCAAGAACAAATAGAGAGATATTCTCGAACATAATTAGCTTGTTCTATATTTGCTCAGGATAAATGAGATTTTCGAAGAGAAATTGATTTTTTTCATGTGAACTCACCTTTAAAGAATGTTTACGTTATTTTTCACTCCTTTGTTACGCGGCGCCAATCGAATCTGTGGTTTGGATAACTGTAATTCGAGTACAACACACAACCGCAGTGAATTATCAGGTAATCCAATACGCAGTCTCCTTATTTGAAAGTATTGAATTCAAATCACCACTTTTCCATGAAACAAGAAACAAATACTTGAATACCGGGTGGAACGTATTCTTTAGGCAAGCCATGGTTTCCAGAGTTCCGAGGGCAGAGGGGTTGAATTCAAGAAAACAATATTTCATACTCTCCCATCACTTCCGGTTTCGCCAGAAATGACACCAACTTGGGTAGTTGTAAAAATTGTAAAATTGTATTTAACCGCGTTTTTAGTTGTTTGAACAACCCTCAGAAATTTATGAAAACTTGTACGAGTAAAGATCACGGGGACCTTATCTTTTATAGTGGGATCCGAAACCACTCTTGAGGCTTGAAACATTATTCACCGTCTGCGGGAGTCGAACCCGCACCGGGTGGAAACAATGGACACAAGACCAACGCTCGTGCCACTGAGCCACAAGCTCCGTTCAAATGGAACACCCTGTATATTGAATATGTTGTATATGTTCAAATGGAACACCCTGTATATTCCTACTTTTATCAATTCTAGGGACGATTCTGAGTACGATCACATTGAGAGGAAAAATTGGTACATTTGATTTTTCAGAAGCATTTTTATTTTTGCATCTAGAGTGCGTTGGACCCACACAACCTAATGGACATGAATGATAATTAAAAAATATTATATGACAGTTTTTTCCGCCAATTGTAAAAAAAGTCATGTTTTTCAAATGAGAACATCTTTTAGACACAGATTCCTTAGATTCTAATTTCCACGACGAAACTATGGATGGTTTCGAATCGTAAATCGGATGGATAAGAATCCCATGGATGGATGGATAACGATCCTGATACACTAAAGATGTCTGTACTTAGCGGAGTACCACAGGGATCTGTCCTCGGACCTGTATTATTCAACATAATCACATCAAACCTTCAATACGTAATCACATCAAAGTTTGCCGTTTATGCCTACGACACCAAAGTGTATAAATAATAAATGAATAAATAATTGAGACCATTCAAATGATATTAGGAAAAGTCAGTAGAGAAAACGGAATACATAAAATATATTATATCATAGATAAATATATAAAGAAATACAATTGTGTCAAAAGCAAGTTTAATGTCAGCCCACTTCTAGAAATTTTATCTAGAACATTGCTTAAATTGAAATTATGATCATTTGGAGTTTTTCCAAACACTGAAATATCGTCAAAATAAGAAATGACCCCGCGAACGCCCTCTAAAATCTCATATACCTTTCTCTGGAATATTTCTGGTGCACAGGATATTCCGTATGGTGAACGAAGATAACGGTATCTTCTCCAACAAGTGGCAATTGTACACAGCTTAGAGCTATCATCATCTAAAGGAATTTGTAAAAACGCCTGAGATGCATCTAACACACTAAAGAATTTGGCACCATTCAATTCACTGAATAAATAGTCTAAAGTCGGTATTTGAAAAATTTATCTTTTCAAATAAACGTTCAAAGATCTGGGATCCATACAGATTCAAATGTCCCCATTTGCCTTAGGAGCAATAACTATCGGATGAACCCAATCTGTTGGCTCAGTAACTGGAACGATTATATTTTCGGAAACCATTTCATCCAATTTTCGTTTCACTTCAGCTTTGAGAGCTATTGGTATTTTTCGAGGTGCGCTTACAGTAGGAACAGCAGAGTCTTTGAGAGTAATTTTACAAGTACTCTTCACTTTACCTAGTCCCGTAAAAATTAAAGAATGTTTATCAAGAATGTCCTTGACACTTTTGTCTATCACATTTTTGAAAGAGTTTTCATTTTTAACAACACTTTTAATATTATACTCATGTTCATCATTATTCTCAATGATTTTCAATTCATATGCTGCCTCAAGTCCAATAATTGAACATGGAGTTTGAAATTTTAACACATAGAATAAGGGTTCCTTATTATGTCCATTGAAAGCACATTTCAACTTAATCTTACCGAAAATGTATATTTTATGTCCAGAATATGAGGAGAGATTAACTTTTGTTTTCACTAATATGAAGTTTTTAAAGTCACTGTAATTGAGGATAAATTCATTCAGATTATAGAATGAGTATTGCTACAGGAGGTCTTTGAGAGATTTTTTGAATACATTAAAATTTTGGGTTTCTCTCTTCTCTCATAGAGCTTGGTAGTTTATTATACAACTGTGTGCCAGTATAAAATGGACTCTTTTCGAAAAAAATTGTCCGATGAGGCGGTATGCGAAGAATATAGCATGCCATGCCTAATTGTCAGCACTTTTAATGAAGGCTTCCAGATTATTTTCAACGAATAGAATATTTTTGTAGATATAGATACAGGGGAGAGTTAGAATTTTGTTTGATTGGAAGAGGCCTCTACAGGAAGTAATCTTATGTATCCCAAAGATAAGACGTATTATATTTTTTTGTAAAATAAACAATTTTGTTGAAAATCTAGAGTTTCCCCATATTATAACATTATAGGATAATTGACAGTATGTCATCGCATAGTAGATATTCATTAGTTGTTTTTGGGAGAGTATATTTTCAAGTTGTAAGATTGCATAGTAGCTGCTACATATCTTCTTTGATATATGATCATTACATGCCTGAAAAGAGAGTGATGAGTCAAGAAAGCTTCCAAGGAATTTTGTTGTCTCAGAGGACGTCAAATTAATATTTTCAGTATGTATATCAAAAGAAGTGTTGGGATCATTTGTTATGTTGAATTTCAGTAGAACCGTTTTCCCATGATTTAGAATTAGATTATTGTTCAAACACCATTCCGTGAATTTATTATATAGTACACTTAAGTTATCTGCCAGTTCTTCAGGAGAATAGCCACAAGTTGCAAAGGAAACATCGTCCGCATATATAACCTTACACTTTCATAAATTCTGATTGGACATTAATAAACATTATAAATATAAGTGGACCCAGTATAGAACCCTGTGGAACACTCAGTTTAACAATTGTCTCATTTGACTGAGTTTGATTTATTTTGACTGCTATTCTCCACAATTATGACATCAGCCAAGTCAGCACGTTTCCACGAAATCCCAAGGCATATAGTGTTTTTTCCACAAAATCTAAATTAAGGCTATCAAAAGCCTTAGTGAGATCAGAGAATAGTGCCCCAACAATTTTCTTATTATCAAGTTGTTTATATATAAATTCGACAAATTCATAGCTGCCCCTTCTGTTGATATCTCAGGGTAGAAACCGTTTTGACATTTTGTTACAATATTGTGTTTATCCAGGTAATTAAACATTCTATTATAAGTAGATTTTTCGACAATTTTACTAATGACATTTGAAACAGTTATCTGTCTGTAGTTGTCCATACTCAGGGGGTCATCTTTTTTGTAGATAAGAGTAACCAGTCCAGTTTTCAGCTCCTCCGGAAACTTACCACTTTCAGTTGATATATTTATTAGTTCAGACAGAGGCAGTACAATGTGTTGAGCTATATATTTAATTATTGTTGTTGATATACAGTCAATACCACTCGTGTTGGTATTTATTAGGCTACATATTATCTCCTGAGGTGTAACAGGGGTGGAAAAGAATGAGTTGCTATTGTTTAGATCACAAGACGATACAGAGTTTTCAAATCTTTTTTGGTTTAACAATCTTACAGAGGTGCTGACCTAACCCTTTGCACCACCAAGAACTCCAATGCGGCCTTAACAATATCCTCTTCTTATTTCAGTGTTTCTCAATATCTAATGTACTTTGAAATAGTTCACCTTTTATGTATTTTTAGGTATATATCATGTTTATTTCTGTTCTAAGAGTATAATAGGAATAATCATCTTAACCGTATGTAATAGTTATTATTTGTCGAAAAATTATGAAGAAATTGGAGTACTTATATCGCTCATCAAGGATGCTGTGGATACAAAATTGAATGAAACTGAATTGAAAAACATCAATGTTCTCATAACAAAAATTCATAATCCATTCCAACGAAAAAAAAACTACCCATAATACTAGGATTAATTGAAGGGAATTAAGTGCGTTCCGCCAACTCCCTGACATTTTCTGGCTCGATCTCTGTCAAGCTCCCGTCTAATCGTATTTACCAAAAAATTTATAAATTTTCCATAGCCTACCTCATGGTTATCGAAGTTACGCTACTAGACGACCATTAACATCTAGTCAGGAAACTCGATACAGATCATCGGGTCTAGCGGTTTCTAGTGAGATCACAGTTAAATATAATCTAACTATTACATTCTCCGTTGTATAATGAGATGTAAACCAAGAAGGATATACAAACATCAAGTTTGGACTGTAGTTGAGTAATTGACGTTCTCTCTCCTTAGAAAATAATATTGAGAAAGTTTCGAATATTGTTGTTACATGCTATAACGTTGGTGGGGGTACTTATAAATTGGGGATGAGTTTTGGAAAAAAAGTGAGAATTCAAAAACAATAAATCGTAACGAGTTTCGCCCCGAATTTCTCTTTCAACTGTTTTTACTATGCTAAACATTCAAGTTATTCGGAAAAATGACAAGGAAAATTGGTCTTATGATCGATTAAGTCAAAATATTGTTGAAGATAAATTCTTATTTAATAGGTGAAAAGGTTGATTTATAAACTTTCATATTTTGATATTTTTCTCGATGTAACCAAACTATCGATTTGGATGTGTATGTGAATATTAATGTTAATTGTGCATAAAACAATATATTTTACATCATTCCAACACGAGCTGTGAAAAGATCAATGTTTTATATATTCTAATATAAAGAATAATTCTTGAGAAATTTAATAAACTCACAGAGAAAACAAAAACTGTAATCTCAGTTCATTCATGAATTGAAACATTGAAAGATCTAATAATCATTCAAATAACAACAATATGAAGAACACCCTTCGGATTTTTAGGTATAGTGAATTTAAAAAAAAACTGATTGCGTGGCGAGTCAGAAAGGTAGATTTTCCACTGTATTTATTGATTCTGAGATTTCCATTAATTGAGTTGACATATAATGGAACATATTCTTTATTGGAAAACACAAGCAGCATTTTAATTTTCGTGTAAACCTTCAAGAATTGTAGGTTTTGAATATCCATAAACCTATGTAATCTAAACCAAATCAAAAAAAACTGTTTTCTTTTGGGTTTGATCAATTGTAAAATTCCCTAAAGTTATCAAAGAGTTGAAAATTGAGAACTACAACACTTTTGAAAATGTGAAAGTCTACTCCTCTATTAAATAAAAACACACATGGATGTGGATACTATCTACTTCGATTGCAATATTAGGTGTATCAAAATGAAATTTGGTACAGGTAAATGGTATGTGAAGAGGACAGTTCTCGCATATTTTTCACTTCTCGGTCACTTCCGGTTTCACCGGAAATGGCTCTGGTTTTGAATTTTTAAATGGAACTCCCTGTATATTGTAACATTTTTGGATTTCTGGGACAATTCTGGATCAGAATGAGGCATTTTAAAAAGTTTTTACGCCGTCTTTATTTTTTTAAAGTCACTTTTAATATTGCATCTGTGTGGCCATGATCTGACGTAAACTAATCTGGGGACCTCAGGTGATGTCAGAAAATCACAATTGCAAAGTTTTAGTGACTAGTATGATAGATAGGAATAAGACAAGTTGGCAAAATTACATTTTCTTGCCCAACTATTTTTTTCAAATGGCGACCATTTTTTGACAAGCACTTTTCGAAAAAAGGATAGTAATTTATTCGTGATTGGAATAAAAATAAGAACATAAATTAAATATTACTATGAAAAATACTGGATAATAATTTATTCAATTTTGTCAAGTGTGCCATGGATAATAATTTATTTCCTTTCACTGTAGTAAATTTTTAAAGTGCATTCCTCCTTGTTCAAGACACATTTCAGCTCGTTCAATTGTTTCTCTCAACACGTTTCGAAACATTTGAGGCATTATACTTCTAAATGCCCGTATAATTCTTTCTACTAAGATTTGGGGCAGTTGCATACTAAACATTTTCTTTAACATATCCCCAAATGAAGAAATCGAACACAGTGAGATCCGGTGAGCGGGCAGGCCACCGTACAGGACCATTGGTTGCAATAACTTGATTATTAGAATGCTCTATTGAGTAATTAAGAACTTCTCTGGTATTACGAGGAAATGCTCTTGTTGGAAGTAAATTCGCCATAAACCTTCTGAAGGTAGATTATTAAGATGATCCATTTTGATTTCATTTTGAAGAAAACATAATTACCTAACCCCTGTTAACTGCCTTGAAACAATATTTGCCCGATTATTCTGTTTCCATCGGTACCAGCCCAGACATTGACGCCAAACCTTTCTTGAAAATTGCCCTCTCTCATTGCATATTGATTTTGTAACTGATGTAACTGATATTTAAATGCTCGATATCCGTGCTTTTTCAGAATTTTTCTGGCTGATTCGTGACTTATCTGCATTTCTTGACTAATTTCTCTCATCAACCTCAACCATAGCAAGAATGTTAATGTCAGTCTCTTCATTTATGATAAACCTCTGTTCCGCCTCTCGATTTCCTTTTTGCCTAAAACGATTCTCAACTTACGGAAAATATTGATGGGCTGGTAGTTGCCGATTGGGATATCTCTGAGCATACAACTCAGCAGCAATCCCTGAATTTCTATGACATTCTCCAAATATTAATAACATATCCACTTTTTCACTTTGAGTAAGTATACATTATTTAAAAAAAACTAAACTGAAATTTAACGAAAATTGGGGAACTTTTACTGTCTGCTCATAAAGCTTATGTCACTGTCATTACCTAAGTGAATGTTTTGTTTTCAAAGAAGATCTGATAAAAATAACTGCAAAATATTATGCATCATGACCTTCCATGGCACACTTGACAAAAGTGAATGAAATATTATCCAGTATTTTCCTTAGTAATATTTCATTTATGTTCTTATTTTGAATCCAATCGTAAATAAATTAGTATCGTTAGATTCGCCAAAAAATCCTTTTTTTCGGAAAGTGCTTGTTGACACCTGGTATATATATATATATATATATATATATATATATATATATATATATATATATATATATATATATATAGTGACCGGCAGAAAGTTCGCATCATATGGGAAATTCTTTTATTAATAAATTTTGACGAATATCGATATGTGCAATCGCTTCTGCATCAAAAGCAACCCCAAAAGACGTTGTACAGTGCCGTTCGTCTTTTCGTGTTTGGAGAGAAATTTAAAAAAATTAAAAATTATGTTTCAAAACATACTTAGTTGGGAAAATATCGAAAAATGTTATTCGAAAAAGTTGTTCAGAACGTTATTTTATAGCTATGTACAAGTTTTGAAAAAAATCTGAGATAAAAAATAAAATAAATTTTTGCCATAATAAAATTTCAATTTGGAAAAATACATTTTAGACAAAGAAACTCATTAGTAGGGCCAACAGTAATATTTAAAATGATATTTTGTAAATATTCGCAAGCTACTTCTATTTTATTCGGAAAAAAATTGAAATCTATGGATTTGCCATGTATTCAGCTGCTTCATAAGAGGTCACTGAAATATCTCCAGGACATTATAATCCCGATACTGTTCATTATTAATAGAGGTCCTTGTATCTACATAATTTCAAATTGAATTTTTTATTCAAACAAAGAATAAATTGATTACAAACTTTCGAGTATGCATTGAATTGTTTGGTTTATAATTATTTCAGCTTCTAATTTTATTATAAAATGTAATTATGTAAAAAATTGAATAAATTTTTTGTTCTAATAAAAAATTCATATTAAAATTCTGTAGATACATGGTTCTTTGTCAATAATAAACAGTATCGGGATTATAATGTCCTGAAGATATTTCTGTGACCTCTTATGAAGCAGCTGAACACATGGCAAATCCACAGATTTAAAATGTTCTTCGGATGAAATAGAAGTAGCTGGTTAATCTTTACAAAATATTATTCAAAATATTACTCTTGGGCTTTACTAATGAGTTTCTTTGTCAGAAATGTATTTTTCGAAATTGAAATTTTTTTTATGGCAAAAATTGATTTTTATTTTTTCATCTCAGATTTTTTTCCAAACTTGTACATAGCTATAAAATGTCGTCCTAAACAACTTTTCCAAATAACATTTTTCAATATTTTCCCAAATAAGTGTGTTTTGAGACATAATTTTTAAATTTTTTTAATTTTCCGCCAAACAAGAAAAGACGACCGGCACTGTACAACATCTTTTGGGGTTTTTTTTTATGCAGAAGCGATTGCATGTATCGACATTTGTCAAAATATTATATTAAAAAAAATTCCCATATGATGCGTACTTTCTGCCGGACACTGTATATATAGAATGAACAGATTTTCACTGAATGTTTACGATAAGTGCTCAATAAGCGATAAAAAATATAAAAAAAATATGTTTTACCTATCAAACCTTGGCTGTTTCGCGGTTCCCAAAATTTGGAAGAATTTGATTAAATGGGCAGAAAGGCAACTATTTTGGAGAGTACATTGGTCGAAAAAAAATCTACAGGACTCTCGCCCTTTGTAGTTCTTCTGTAAATTCGTTTTGATTTCGACAAAACTAATATAACAATAAGCATATCGACATTACCTAACAATTTCGATAAAAAAGATAATAATATGTCTCAGAGTATACGCAATATACGCTTCTGGCTGATAAAAACGTCCAATGCTGAGGTAGAGCTTCCCTATAGACAAACCCCATATTTGGGTCTATTTGTGCATAGTACATTGCCAGTAACTGCTCCTGACATCTCTAAGGTTAAGAAAAAGATAATTCAAGGAATTTAGTTTAGCTGCTAACTTATTACAATGTGTTTTCCATTTCAGAAATTCATCTAGAAACACTCTCAGAGTATTTCACAGAATTGATTGATTCACTGTGCAATTTATTGAGAATAATGGATATGAAAGTTAATTCAAAAATACAAAAGCGAAGTTTTAAATATAAAATAATCTCAAGATGAAAATCTTGATTGAAGCCGGAAGTGATGGCGCATTTGCTGTTTCAGCTGGAGGAAATCCCAGAAAAACCCACAACACCATCAGAATTCAGATCATCAACTTTCTCATAGAAAAGGGCATATGCTCCCTGGGAGATGAGAGAATCAATCTTGAAAAATACACGAGTCATCGAAGAGGTGCCAACAATTAGAATAAGGGTGTTTGCAATGTGCCGTATAGTGTCCATTGGAAATGCTGCCGCTATGATTAGATATGGCGTGGATATTATAAAGAGTATTCATTCCATCCTGAGCAGAATATTGATCCAAATTCAAATTTTGTATGGGAATATTAATCACATTGTCCAATTTACTCCATCAGTCGAAGAAACACGTTTTAAATGTATAACTAAAATTTTTGGAAAGTTTGTATACGAATCATCTTTTTGAATTCCCTTTTCCTTCCATTAAATATGTTTTAACATCTCCGTTTTTTTTGTATTGCAAAATAGGTCAGGTTAATTGAAAAAATACTCAAGTCATCAGTTCAGAGCAATTGGCTCTCGGTAAATCAGTACTGGAGGCAGACGCAACCAGTAATAAATCATCTGCGTATGCCGAGTGGTGATAACTCATTACGACAGTATTAATTTGATTGTAAAAACAATACCGGTCCCAAGACGGATCCTTGTGGAATGCCCATATTAACATCCGAACAATCTGACCTACTGTTATATGTCATGTCAGCGTAGTTCATCTGGATTGAAACGTATTTGTTTTCTGCATAATAATGAAATGCGGCAATTTATTTCAATACACTTCAAAATCGGTAGAATTTTTCATTGGTTAAGCACAGCGAACAAACGCATGGCTCGAAGCTATATAAATGAACAGTGATCAACCAGGCAAATTAAATATATAATCTAACATACATATCACATAATCAAGTCACACATGAAGTGGAAATATGATTTTGATCAAGCAACAGAAATGCATATTTCTGCTTTCATGTTATAAAACACCTGATACATCAAAACAGATTTTCTTCTGGGTGTTAACTATCAAAATGGTTGTTGTTCAGACCGCCGCGTTCAGCGATAACAGAATATATATTTTTTTGGAGATGGAAGATAGCTGCAACAACTCGAAACATAATTATAGACGTGGTGGAAGATTAATAT
Source organism: Gonioctena quinquepunctata (assembly GCA_018342105.1). Taxonomy (NCBI): domain Eukaryota; kingdom Metazoa; phylum Arthropoda; class Insecta; order Coleoptera; family Chrysomelidae; genus Gonioctena; species Gonioctena quinquepunctata. The sequence continues at coordinate 78,328 of JAFIRS010002398.1, forward strand.
CGTCCCGTTGGCGTGAAGTTATTATATTACTGGTATACAGACCATTTATTCTCGGAAGACAAAAATCATCTTCGAGATAATGGATCGTAACGATTTGTTGAAGATATGATGAAGATCTAGATAAGAGAATACCAACTCTGGTTACTCGAAGTATAAGTACATTATTTCTGAGCGAGATTCAAATGGGAAACAACTTTTTCCGTTCTCATCACTTGATTGAAACATTTATCGTATCTGAAAAAATATTACAATTGCCATCATCCAGATTGAGTTTTCAAGAGAAACAGAAGTATAGAAATATGATGATAGCTCATTACAAATAAGAGAAAACATAAGTTACAATTATATTTTTTTTAGTAAAATAGCTTTGAACATTCAATATAATAAGCATTTGCCATTCACACATCCCAAAATTTCGAGAGTAATCCAAAGTTCTTGCAACCAACCCACCTATGGAAAAATAAATTATATTATAACTCAGATCTGAAGAAAGCTTCCGGCTTTACAAAACGATTCCTCAAATTAGGAAAATGTGAAGTCAGAACTGGCACCAATACTATCAATATTTCTTTGAAACTGGTTCCAGTCCCTATGAAAGTCAAAATTGCAAACGTTACACCAATATTCGAAATCGAAGGATGATATCAACAATGATGGCCAATTTCTGTTCAACCAGCTATCACAAAAAATGTTGATGTTGAACCATAATCAGGAATATAACTAACAACAAATATGGCGCTACAAGACATGTAAAGTGTTTTGCACACCTGAGGCTGGTTATTCATTGTCAACTGGTATATGACCAGAATAAACATACCATGAATAATAATGTGTTTACAGTCAGATTCAGAGTTCCTGTTCGAATGCATATAACTGAAAGTCAGGTACAGGCTCGTACCCGGGAAATACGTCAGAGACTTCAGAACTTCGGTAAACAAATTGAAGAAGACGATGAGCAACATAATACAAATTATTCCACCACCATTAATTATTTCCATCTAGTCAGGACAAGCAATGCATTCATCTAGTAATTCGAGGACAATCCATCAAAGCTACGTGCTATGTGGCAAGATAAAATGGATTGAACAAAGGTTTACAGTAATGATAAAATATCTGAAGAGAAATTCAATGATGCGCTGTTATTGGAATTTTATTTGGATAAGAATAGTACATTGTATGTGTAGTAGGAAAAGCTGAAGATTCCCTACGTAAATATTGCCTGTCCAGGAATGTGGCTTTTCCTACGAGGTATACATACCATTTTCCGAAAATCCAAAATTATTCGAATGACATAAAGGACTAGACACAGATATAAGGGGGTTCTAGGCATTGATAGAATTTGCTGAAATTTTAATATGTTAAATAAGGTATATTAGATTAATTCTACGTGACCACGATAGCAATTTCATTAGTTGATACATGGTGTGATCGAAACTTTCTATTTCTTGTCATACAATTTTAATATAATAATTTGTAATGCGATTATCAAGATCATAATGCAAAGTTGACATAAGTGAAGAAATGCCTTCGTGCCACCGTATCGAAAATTTCAATCCACCCCCTATTAGGGGTAGTTTGTGCTTGTGATTTTTCTAATAACTCTGCTAACCAGGGACTTCCAGCTGAGATATTTCATTGAAACGCTGAAATGTAGATTGCACAAAACAAATTATTTGTGCCAGTATAAAACAGTCCAATCAGTCCCCTCATGGGGGTAGTTTATTCTTTAGATTTTTGGAAGTACTTTGCTAACGGGGTCAATGAATATATTTTATTGGAACGCTGGAATATGGTGGCACAAAACATATTATTCATGCCGCTATAATGAAAATTCACATGAGCTACCTTGTAAGGGTGGTTTACACTGCTGACCGAGGAAACAAATATCATAATAATTAATTCAGTCTCATGATTATTATACTTAAAATTTCTAGGAAAAACATGGCTCCTGAACTGTTACATAAAGGGTATTAGTGAATAAGTGCGACAAACTTCAGGGGGTGATTCTGCATGAAAAAATAATGACAGTTTGCTATATAACTTTTGTCCGCAAATTTTTCCGAGATACGGGGTTTTATTTTTTTTTTAACTCACTATTTATTTATTGTTCTGAAACCGGTCGAGATATGCAAATGAAATTCAGTGAGTTTTAAGAGGTAGTTATTGCGCATTTTTTTACAGGCAATTAAGAATGTTAAGTTCATCATTGGCGCGCTTACGGGTAAAGATCTCAATTTTTTTGAGAAAAAAATGGTACGCCACTAAGATATTTTGAATAAAGAATCATTTTTGAATTCCTCGTTCAATTTGTGACAACAAATTTCTCCTGCCTTTTTTCCGTATGCGGCGCCGTTGTTATGCAAAAAAATAAAACATCTTAACGGGTATTTTTCATTATTTTAATACATTATCTAGTAGCGATGCTAGTAGGCGACTGTCAACATTCTGTTAAATACGAATATTTCAACGAAATGTCAAATTAGCGTTTCTTCATTTTTAAGCTTTTAGTTTGGTATAACAATAATGATAACAAGTAATTAATTTTTCTTTTATCGAGACAACACTTCTGGTTCATGCAATATATCCAAATCGTTGGATAGGTAGGGGAGGTACGAAACATTGGCCTGCTCAATCTCCGGATTTATCTCCTCTAGATTTTTGCATTTAGGGTTTTCTTAAGTCATTAGTTTATTCCACTCCAGTCGAAAATGTTGAAGACCTGAGGAATAGAATTATAGCCGGCTGTGAGACAATAAGAAATACACCAGGAATATTTGTGCGAATACGACAATCAATGTGGCGAATAGTTGAATCTTGTATCACGTCTGAGGGAGGTCATTTTGAACATTTGTTGTAGCTTTGCGCCTATTTATTTATTGGTGTTATTTTCTGTTATTGTTCTGGTTGTATTAGAGAGTTCTTGATAATGTATTAAAGAAATGAAAAATACGCGTTAAGATGTTTTATTTTTTTGCATAAAAACACGGCGCAACTATGCGCAAAAAAGGCAGGAGAGATTTTTTGTCACAAATTGAACGATACATTAAAAAATGATTTTTAATTTAAAATATCTCAGTAGCGTACCATTTGTTTCTTTAAAAAATTGAGATCATTACCCGTATGCGCGCCAATGATGCACATACAATTCTTAATTGCATGTCAAAAAATGCGCAATAACTACTTCTTAAAACTCACCAAATTTCATTTGCAAATCTCTACCGGATTCAGAGCAATAAGTAAATAGTCAGTTTTTAAGAAAAACTTCAACACCCCGTATCTTGGACAAAAGTTATATAGCAAACTGCCATTTTTTTTTTATGCAGAATCATCACCTGAAGTTTGTCGCACTTATTCACTAACACCCTGTATGTAAGAGTTCAACAGTATTCTATTTAAACGGTACTTACTTATTCAATATACTATATGCACTTTATTACTTTCAGATACTTGACTAACAATGACAGTTGTCGAATGCAAATAAAATTAAATTATTTTGTTTTATCATGGCAATCCTCACTGGGATAGAAATGGGTCAAAATCAGCTTCCTCTTAGTAACAATAATATTAGATACGTTTTTGAAAAGCTTCACTGACCGGGAGTCTTTGGTAAAGCTTTTTTATTGAAATGGTAGAAAATGATTCCACATAATATATTTTTTACGCGAAAAATACAAATTATCCCCCTCATAAAGGTACTTAATACTCACGATTTTTCGAAGAACTTTCTTTGCTGACCGGAGGTAACCAGTGAAGATATTTCAATGAAACGCTGGAATAAGATTGCACGAAACACATTATTTGTGCCACCATAGAAAATAGTCGCATTAGTCCCTTCAAAAATGTGACTATCGTCGTCGAGATTGACCATTGTTTATTCAAGTTTCATTTCATTCGTGTATTTTTTGAATGTCGATAAATTGAAATTGTACCAGTCAATTCTGATATATAAGTATTTCATTTTCTATGCGGATTCTGCCAAAATTATTCAATCATAAGACTATTATAAAGTTTATTTCCTAATATTTGTTTTCTCGGTCAGCAGTTTTTCGAGAAATGAACTACCCTTACAAGGTAGCTGATGTGAATTTTCCCTATAGTTGCAATACTATGTTTTGTGCCATCATATCCAGCGTTTTTGAATATAATATATTCATTGGATACCCCCGGTCAGCAAAGTTCTTCCAAAAATCTCGAGTATGAACTCAGGAGACTGATTGGATTTTTTTTATGGTGACACGAATAATATGTTTTGTGCAATCATTTTCTACTGTTTCAATGAAATATATTCGCCGGAAACCCTCAGTTTCTCGAAAAATCGCAGGTATAAGCTACCCTTATGAGTGGACTGATTTGAGTTTTTTTATGGTGACTTGAAAAATAGTTTTTTAATTTTTACAGCAGAGTTATTAAAAAAATCACAAGTACAAAGAATTCCTAAATGGGCGTGGAATAAAATTTTTGAAATGGTGGCTCGAAGGCATTCCTTCATAGATGTAAATTTTGCATTATTATTCTGATAATCGCATTACAAGTTGTTATATTAAAATCGCTTATTGCATGACAATAAATAGAAAGTTTCGATTACACCCTGTATCAACTAATGCAATTGCTATCGTGGTCGCGTAGAATTAATCTAATATACCTTATTTAACATATTAAAATATCAGCAAATGCTATCGATGCCTAGAACCCCCCTTATATCTGTGCCTAGTCCTTATTACAATCAACTTGTAAAAATTTTGAAATAGGCATTATTAATTTCATTCGCAAATAAAGGATGCCATGAAATATTTGTTTTATAACTATTGAAAGTAATAATGAATTGTCAAACTTGGCGCATAAAAAGTTTATTTTTTGGCGTATTCCCATAACGTTTTGCGCGTTTTACAACGTTCTGAAAAGCAAAAGTAAAGTGTTGTAGTTGATTTTTTATTGTATACCGGGGTCCACGGAAGGTGGCTCGCCCCTATAACTTTTTTATTTATGGAGATAATGGAATGAAATTTGGAGGATCTGTTTAATGCATAAAACTGCATTTTTGACAAGTAACTCAACTTCATGCAAATTCCGGATTCACCGGAAGTGACATAAACTTTCGATTTTTAAATAGGACACCTAGTATATTTTCAGTTTTTTTGTCTCCATATGACATTTAGAATACAACCATGTATCATTTGTTACTGTTTGTAACCGTTTTTTTATTTTATTTTTCGAAATAAATTTATATTCTAGAGGGCTATGGATACGTTCAAATAACTAATTTCAGTACTAAAATGTTTGTAAAAATACAACTTTACTGTTTTCGATCAAAATGTTTCAGCTATATGTGACGTTTGATTTTAAATTTTTTTTTACAATTTTTTTTCAAATTGCAACATAGTGGATCGTCGGGTTAGAAAAAAAGAGCATTTTATTACGATTAATTTGATACCGCACCCTATTACATTGTAAGACAACTTTTGATAAAAAACTGAAAATACCATAACGTTAGAACTTTTATAAAATGAAGCACCTGTTCAAAATGAAATAATTATATTGAAACTACCTATTTACATATCTCTGGGGTTCCAGATGTTCAGAGTGACCTCCATCTTGTTGCTGACAAAGGCGAACTTTTCTTATTGTTGCTCTTACAACGTTTCTCAACTGTCTTGGTGTAATTCTATGAATAGCTGCCCTTACGTTGTCCTCTAATTCATGTCGTATGGCAGGAGGTACATCATAAACCTCGTTTTAATAGATCCCCATAAAAAAAATCTAGAGGCGTCAGGTCGGGTGACCTGAAAAGTTTTAAAAAAAGGAATAAATAAAGGTATAAATTGAAAACAACCCTATTTTACCTCGCCAGCCCCCTAACTGGACCCATATTTCCAATCCAGTTTTCGTTGTATGTTTCATGCAGATATTCCGTAACTGCCCTCAGGTTGTGTGGTGGAGCACCATCTTGTTGAGAAAATAATCCAACTCGATTCATTAATAAAACTTCGTCCAAGAAATGCTCAATTTCCTTCGTGAGGAAACTCAGATATCTAGCCCCTGTCAGGACACCGTGAAAAATTATAGGGCCCAAAATTATGTCCCCTAAAATCCCAACCCAACAATTGAAATCAAACCGTTCTTGGAAATTTCCTTCCTCCATCAAGTGTAAATTTGCATCGGACCAATATCGCTCATTATTTCTGTTGAAATGTCCCAAATTAGTGAAACGGCTTTCGTCAGTATACAGAATTTTATATGGAAATGTGTCATCCTCCAAATATTTTCCAAAGAACCAATTGCAATACTCAAGTATCCTTGCATTATCGTTTTGGTACAGGTGCTGGTGTAGTTGATATTTGAATTTTTCTTCAAAATGTTAGCTGCAGAAGACTTCGAAATGTCACATTTTCTTGCGATCTCCCTGATTAATATTTACTTGAACGTATGCCAGAACATCTATTTCTTTTTCTTCACTCACAACAAACGAATAGTTTCCATCATTATCAGGCTCATTTCGCATTTTTTGAACCAGTTTTGGAAAATAGTGCCGGGTTGGGGACGCCGATCAGGATATCTCTGTGCGTAGAGACGTGCAGCATCGGTTGAATTTTGCCTACACTCTCCAAAAACTAATAACATATTAACTTTTTCAGTTCTTCTATAGATATTGTTATTTTCCATGATTTTCAAACAATGAGGTACGCAATAACTACCTAATTGACTTTGTAGAAGAGATGTAAAATAATATGTCGACACGTCAATTTTTACCGCAACAATTTAATGATTTTGTTCAAGTTGTGTTGGTCACAGGCTACTCGATGATTTTAAATCTTATTTTAATCTCAATAAGATTCTTCATTTAACGAAAGTTCTAACGTTATATTTTCAGTTTTTTATCCAAAATTTTCCTACAACCTAATAGAGTGCGGTATAAAATTAATCGTAATAAAATGCCATTTTCTTCTAACCCAACCAGCCACCAAGTGACCATTTACAAAAAATAGTAATACAAATTTTAAAATCAAACGTCACATAGCTGAAACATTTTGATCGAAAACAGTAAAGTTGTATTTTTACAAACATTTTAGGACTGAAATTAGTTATTTGAACGTATCCATAGCCCTTTAGAATAAAAATTTATTTCGAAAAAAGTTTGTCACTTCCGGTGAATCCGAAATCTGCATGAAGTTGAGTTACTTGTTCACAAAATGCAGTTTTGTGCATAAAACAGATCCTCCAAATTTCAATCCATTATCTCCGAAAACAAAAAAGTTAAAGGGGCGAGCCACCTTCCGTGGACACCTGGTATTTTCTCACTTTTAGCAAGCAAGTAATTTCAACGGATATTTTTTAATATTTCGACGATAATTGATGATTGGAGCATGACCAGGTATATCCAAACAACACTGATTATTTTCAGCTGGTCCAAAATGGGTGTAATTTCAAAAGCCTATTCAACTTTCCTGTTGTCTATCGAACAATTCTTAATTGTGAGTATATTAGAGTACTTTTTTAACGAATAGAAACAGCTGATGTACTTCGTGATTACTGAACATAATTGTTAATCATCCTCATTACATAAATGTTATAACGGTTCATAGGATGTACAGATATACGAGCATCATAAAGAAAGAAGCGTACAGATTAGAGAATTCTTGAGATTGTTAGAAGAGAAAGTTGTAAGTCATTGTGGATGGATTTATGCAATGAAATTTTCTTTGCGATTAGATAAAATGTGTTTGTATGTCTAAATAATTCATATGGACATGCTGTTTATGATCCATTGTGTGGGTAAGTGGGTTTCTTTGTTTTCACACGGACGCGAAATTTTTAATTCAGATTAATATTGAAATTCAAAGAAATGAATACGTTCTATAAAGATTTTCGAGTTGTAGGCACGTTTTTATGAATAAGTCAAAATAAATGAAAACTTGAACGAAGAAAAGTTGAAAAGGGAAACATTCTCAATTGAATATTGATTGAAAGATTTTTCTGTGAATTGAAAAATCCACGATTAAAATGAAGTTATTTTTTGTGAATGAAACAGAAAACAACTACTTCCCCGGCTGAAGCCACGCTGGACATTGAACTACATCTGATAGATATTCTGAAAAGGCCCTAACTCAAAAGAAAAAAAAAAAAAATTTAATACCCCACAAGAGGTTATCTTGACGATGGAAGATAGTGACTAAAGTTTATCTTTCAGTCGCAGATGATTCCACATCTGATTTTATGAACATCCTGTTTCTATTTTCAACAAATCGAAGAAAAGTTCTTAGTGCAATTATGTAAACTTTTCAGAAGTTTGTTATTTATTGTTAATAACCACTTTAGTTATAAGATTGCATTCGAAAATATTGTAAAGTACTGAATGGGGAATATACAGGGTGTAATATAACCTCTTGCAAAATCGCTCTCAGTTGATAGCCCATCAAGAGATTCTTCATAATAATAATAATGTATTTATTTAGCATCAGTGCTACATAAAAATTACAGGAGTTGGCAATCAGGATTTGTTACAATCATTGTTATAATAATAATAATTATAATATCGTCTTTATTATTTCATGTAATGAAAATATAACATAATTATTCTACTCTAGTTAGGCGAAGTTCATTGTCTGCAATGCTATGCATCACGGAAAATGTATAGGCAAACTAAATCTACCTGTATAAAATTCGAATTAGGTAAAAAATTATAGGAATAAAATAAACGATGATAAACACGCTAACATTTAGTTATGAACAAATTTTCTCAGAAGCTTTTTGAACTGGTTCAAATCATCATAGTTCTTAAAAGTCGCAGATAGTTTTTTAAATTCAATCAAGCCCTTGTATAGAACGGAGTTTGGCATTTGGGTGGTGTACATCTAATACAATAAAATGAAGTCTGTAGAATTTCTAGTATTATGATTATGTACATCTCTATACTCTGTGTCCTAATGTGAGAGAGTGAAAAATTTTAAAATTTTCAATGGCAGAACCCATTAAACAGGGTGGACAACTTGAAAGGTTATATTGTAAACTTGCAATGATAGTCCTAAATTAGGGTCACCTTAATTTACATAGCAATAGAAAGAGGAATGAATGAATGAATTAAATTTATGTGACAGCGGCGTAACTACTTGCTTTTATCCCAGTGGACTATCCTTCCATAAAAGCTTGCCTCGCGCATTTTATATTATTATCCTGACATATTTTACCAACGGTATATCCTTCATTTAACCAAGTTTCGTCCATATAATAGATATTCCTGTTTTCCCTTCGAAACTGTCTAACTGCCCTCAGATGACGTCGTCGCCAGCAGATGATTTCGTCTTTCTCTATTAAAAGTTATTTTCTGTTCTCTATTTTTTCATAACGAAAATTCATTTCCTTCAAAGTTTTCCACACTTTCTTCCTAGCCATGGGTGGAATGAAATCATCCTTTTTCATTTCAGACATTATTTTGTTCAAGGTAGGTATTTCTTTTTTTAAGTTAAACGAGTGTATGATTCTTCTGATTGCAGTCTTTTCATCCTCATTTATTACAGTGTCTTTTCTTCCTGTACATCTCTTTGTTGACCTGGTGGGGCCGCGTTTATCCTTGTGCACAAGTCGGTATTCTGTTGACTGTCCGACTCCAGTCATATTCGAACACATTTCAACTATTTTTGACTCTTGGAATGTTGAGCGTTGAACACATTGAGAATAATCATTTTCTCATTTTTAGAAAGTGTACTATCACTAATCCGTTTCTCAGCAACCAATTCAGAAACACTAACCATTTTCAAGAACAAATTTTTCCAACAACTGCCGGAAAGTAACTAAACATTTCAAATTTTGTAAACACCGAGGTACAGGTAGGTAAACTACCTGTGCCTCTACCCTAGCTTATAATCGTTTTCTTAGAAAAACCCTCAATTTGTGAAACAAATCCGACCATATTGTTAACTCTTAGCGCAGGGACGGATTTATATCTAATAATATTATTTGTAAGTAAGGAAAAGATAATCAGGTAGAGATTGTAAATTTATTATTTCATTGTACCTGCAACAGGAAATTACAGAGCATACTTAACCGTTGTCCATTGTTAGCTGCTAATCCTATTAACAGTCACTGAGCTGATACGAAATATCTTTGAACCAACTTTACAGGGTTATTGGTTAAATTTGGACCAATAGATATCCTCCTTATTTGAAGAGCTGGAAAAATGGTCGAATGAGAAAAGTTGTAGTATTTTTTCTGAACCGCCAGGAAATGTACATAGAAAAACAATTAAACGTGTCGCATTAAAAAGTTATGATATAAACTTTTGTTTTTTCTAATGGGACACCCAGTATATTATTGTATTTTTGGGATCTCCGGAAAATTCTAGATGTGTTTCATTCATGATGTCCTATATATACTTGCACATTCCTATCTTAGTTTTTCATAAGCTATCCAATGACGACTCGGTTTTACAGTTCAATAATGATTGATTACTCTCTCACATTAGGAAACAGAGTGTAAAAACTTTCAGTTCATCACAGATATCAGGTAACAGATTATATTTCAGTTTAAATATAAACAGATTTACATTAACATAATTCTTTGTTCAACATACAACATATTCAAGACACTCAACATGGATTTAACAGGTGTATAATGATTACATTTTAAAATCAGTCTCATACCTCTGTTTTGGATAGTTTCCAACTGGCTCATTTTATATTGTGGTAAATGAAACAATATGGATGAACAGAACTGTGCAATGGCGTTATGAAGCGACAATTTTGTGTGCATTGACAGATTCTTGCCTCCTATTCTGGTTATCAAACTTTCTAGAGAATTTTCCGATAACATAGCCAGGAAATTTTTAGATGAAATCTAAAATTGTACCCAAATATTCAATGTCTTTATCTCAAAAAGAATGTTTTCCCATTTATAGTAATCTGCATATTCTTAATATCTACAGATATTTTCGACTTTTTGGCGAACAAACAAAATTTAGATTTACCCTCATTTAAATTCAATTTATTATCGCAGAGTCAGTTATATAAATTGTTAAGTTCATTGTTTATATCTATTCGCATTTGATGCAAGTTTTTACCTATTACATAGAGCATTGGGTCGCCCGCAAACAAAATAATTTTACGTTTTACCATATTATTGATGTACAACAAAAACGATAATGGGCCCAAAACCGTCCCTTGTGGTACACCGTATTTCACCCTTACAAATTCCGACACACTATGTGTATACATTACATGTTGGACTTTATTACACAAGTAAGATCTAAACCAATTCAAAACGTTATGCCTAACTCCTATTTGCTCTAATTTTTTTTATCAATATTACCATATCTATTGTTTAGAGTGCTTTTTTAAAATATAAAAATACTGCTAAGACGAAATTATCACAATCAATAGCTTTGAGAAATTCATCACAGACTCACAGGAGTGATTTTGACGAAAATCTGAATGGTTAGGAACTATTATTTCATTAATGGCACCATAATTAAGTAGCTGTTCTTTTACACACAATTCTAGTAATTTTTCATGTATGGAGACTATGTTAATTGGTTGGAACTCATTGTGATACTCTGTATTTTGCACCTTAGGAACAGAAAACACAGTTGACAATTTCCTTTGAAATTTTTACAATAAGTTCGTAATAAACTGGAAAAAAAATATGGAAAAAAATTAAAATAAAATATGTTCTAGACTCCCTCAAATATGCGTTATTGGTATATCTTAAAAGTAATAAGAATTATTATATCCTTGCCTTCGTTGGTCACGGTATAATGAAAATTGACACTTGAAGCCGTCAGTTGTTACTTCATAGTAGTACATATATACAGGGTGAGTCAAGCTGAACGCCTCGGACTCTCGTGGCCAAATGGTATTTTTTCAGTAAACGGTCTGGGGAGGTATATGTATGTCGATCTGAACTACATTTAAAAAATCATGATTTTTATACAAGGTATTTGAAAAGAGCGTGACTTATGAAAGTTACATTTTTTTAAACGGAACACCCTGTAATTTCTTGCATTTTTTTATTCTTTGAGAAAAAATAAGCTGACTTTGCTAAAGTATCCCTATACCTAACTCTCTCCGTTTGTGAGATATTCAACTTTTTCACAAAATGTAACGTCAAAGAAATTCAATATCATTGGAATTAGCCACGGCAGGTGTACGAAATTTTGACCGGTCACTCAAATCCCTTTCAGCTAGTTACTGTGGCTTGAGGAGACGATCAATAGTATACAGTGTGTTTTATATTATCAGGAAAACCGCATATTTGAACTCCAATAACTTTTTTATTTCAAATAAACACCCTATATTTTTCCACGTGACAAGATTCACCTTTTCATTTCCTTTCGAACCATATAATATTTCCCTATACCTAAATGTGGTGCTTCAGGAGTTATCGAAGCCTTTTCGAAATCCGAAGAATTTTTGTAATTAACATTATTTCATCTAGTAGTCTGATGTCATATACTTGAGTAATACGTTCAACTCTGTTCAATTGTTGTTCCAAGCAGACTCCTGTCAAATAGCGTAATATTTTGTCATAAGTTTGTGTTGAATTCGCCTTGCTCTCGTGTCTCAGATTTGATAAGCAAAATGAAAAGTTTTACACTTGAAGAAAGAATCAACATGATTTTAACCATTAGAGAGTGTTACGAAAATTGCTTATTAGCGTCGAAGGTTTATGGACAAAAGTACCCAGATCAAGAGCATCCTGATAAAAATTTATTTGAAAGATTATTAGCCAGATTTTGAGGAACAGTAGTATCGAGTACACTGTTCGAGAGTGACTGGGAATGAGGAACTCAATTTCGAAGTTTTGACATATGTGATTGTAAATCCCAATACCAGTACCAGAGCCATTGCTAATGTACTTAAGAACAATTTTTTGTTGACAAACACAGGTAAAATTATAAATAACATGAAACATACAACGTCATAGAATTTAAAAAGCAGCCCAATAATAACAATGCATGTGGGTATATACATGATAATCAAGGTTAAAATAGGAAATGTGTTGTTATAAAATTCTTCATTTAAAAGTATAAAGTGAACATTAATATGTATCGTCATAAAACTCTAGTAAACTATAATATGCCTTATCACTAAGTAGTTTTTCTGCCATTTTTCAAAAAATAGTGTATCTTTTTTCCTTAATTTCACAAGGTAATTTATTGTACATTTTCACCCCATTATAGATCAGGGAGTTTTTTACTAGATTTGTCATGGGAATGCAACAGGTATAAGTCAATCGAGTCTTGGGAAAACACAAATATCATCCATACCACATTCAGCTGCATCAACATCTGTATGGAAGGGACTTTGAACGCAGGCTAGATTTCTGTTTATGGTATCTTGAACGAGTTGGCGAAGAGATGAACTTTTATAAACATATTTTATTCACAGACGAATCAACCTTCCATAACACTGGTCTGGTGAATCGACATAACTTTCATTATTATGACACCGAAAACAGACATTTATTTCTAACCGTCGATAGCCAGAACCGGTGGAGTGTTAACTGATAATAATAATAATAATATGTTTATTGTTTAAGAATAGATTTCTTGTTACAAACACATTGTCATAAATAATATTACTAATATAAACATGAAAAATAAAATGTGACAATGATTGAATTAAAATATAATATATATATATATATATATATATATATATATATATATATTTACATATACAAAGGTTACAGAACAAGAACTAGACTAACGATTAGAATTATGTTTTTCACACAGTACAATCGCAAATACTACACATTATAAATTACAGGGCATCGTCAAAATATTCTTGTAGGTCATAATAGGCTTCATCACTTAATAGTTTTTTACATTTATTTCTGAATATGATAAAAGAAGTCTCTTTGATTTCATTGGGAAGTTTATTGTACATCCTGATTCCATTATATATCAACGAGTTTTGAACAAAACATGTTTTTGGAATTGGTAGATTCAGTTCATTTGACCGCCTTGTGTGGTATGTGGCTGTGGATTCATAGTTCTCCCTATTTTTATGTATAATCGATACGGTTTCCAATATGAATATTGAAATAGCCGTAAGGATTCTATGTTCTCGAAAAAGGGGTTTATATTCGGTGGAATCATACACACCATAATTGGTCCTTATTTCTTTGACGGGCAACTGGATGGAACGAAATTTTTAAGATTCATGGAAACAGATTTTTGAATCTTCTGGAAAATATTCCTTTGAATGTGAGACACTTCTCAAACGTGTTGTCAGGAACTATCTGGACAGAAAATTTACAGATGAATGGATAGGGAGAGGTGGTCCTTATAACTGGCCAGTGAGATCGCCTGATCTTACACCCTTGGACTTTTTTATGGGGATATATCAAGGATAATGCATACAGTACACCACCCACTACTCCTGATGATATGAAAGTGAGGATTAGAAATGCCTTCCAAAAAGTAACTCCAAATATGTTGAAAAATGTCAGAAGCTCATTCGGAAAAATAATTACATGCTGTATTCAAGTAGATGGTGCTCATGTCGAACATGTATTATAATTTTTTAAATTTTTTCTTAAACTTTAATCTTTCATTATTGTTTTTTTTTTATAAAAACCAGTAACCCCAAAAATAGTAGATACAGGTGGACCGATATAACAATGCTCTAAAGAAAATCAACTGTAAGTTGAGAGTATTCAAATTCAATTTCCTACTAATATTGAAGAACTATTCTTCAGTAGTCAACACCAGACTACTAGATGAAATAATGTTAATTCAAAAAATTCATAGGATTTCAAAAAGGCTTCGATAACTCCTGAAGCACCACATTTAGCTATAGGGAAATATTATATGGTTCGAAAGGAAATGAAAAGGTGAAAGAATATAGGGAGTTCTATTTGAAATAACAAAGTTATTGGAGTTCAAATATGCGGTAAGTGTTCCTGATAATATAAAACACTGTATCTGTTGATCGTCTACTCAAGCCACAGTAACTAGCTGAAAGGGATTTGAGTGACCGGTCAAAATTTCGTACACCTGCCGTGGCTAATTCCAATGATATTGAATTTCTTTGACAACATTTTGTGAACAAATTGAATATCTCACAAGAGAGAGTTAGGTATAGGGGTACTTTAGCAAAGTCAGCTTATTTTTTATCAAAGAATTCAAAAATGCAAGAAAATACAAGGTGTTCCATTTAAAAAAATATATCTTTGATATGTCACGCTCTTTTCAAATACCTTGTATAAAAATCATTATTTTTAAAATGTAGTTCAGATCGACATACATATACTTCTCCAGACCGTTTACTGAAAAAAAATACCATTTGGCCACGAGAGTCCGAGGCGTTCAGCTTGACTCACTTGAAAGTCGCTAAAAAATAATGTGACGACAAGAATGGGATTAAATTCCATGAGAACTTGATCACACATTATTATGGGATTTTTTATTCTTTGCTCTGAAATTTTTCTTTTCGAATAATTTACATTTGTTTTATTCAAATCCAAGTTGTATCTTCGCAGTTTCTCTAGAATTGGGAAGAGTCTGAACTTGAATTCTTCTATCGAAGATCCTTGAACTATTATACCGTTAAAGTAGATGGTGGTACCTAGATCTGGAGCAGTCTAGTCAATAACTTGAAATTCATTAGGTGATAACTTGATACTGAAATATAATCATGATATACACTGTTATCTATTAGCATAGAAATCATATACTCTGTAGATGTTTGATCAATGAGTAAACATTTTTTGAATGTTTTAATTTATTTTAATTATCTATATTAATCCATTTGTATTTTTATGTATCTCGTGGTTTATATTGGTTCATAATTATGTTAATGGATTGTAGAAAAAAATAGAGCCTCAAATCAGAAATACATATGTGTGCTAAGTTTCAACAGAATCGGTTCACAGGTCAAAAATCAATAAATCATCCCCTGTTTTCCTACCCTTAGGGGTGTCTTTTTTTCAAATTCAAATGGGACCAACTCCAAAGCTTATCCTATACAACAGAAAAATAATAATCCAAATCGAGGTATACCCTATCCATTAAAAAAAGAATCATCAAAATCGAACAACTCTGTAAAACGTTGAGTGGTCATACATAAAAAAATATACTCGTCGACTAGAGAAACTCCTCCTTTTTTTCGTCGGTTGATAAATCATATACTCTACAGATAAAACAGTTTTAACAGTTTCAGTAAATATTCAAACTCCACAAAAAAACACAATATAAGTTCGTATTATTTTTCGATCTAAGTGATCACTACTCGCTGTGGGAGACCTTATATTATAATTTCAACCACTCTGCATTCCTTGCAGTATGACAATCTTCTGTTAATGGTTATGATTTATCTCCAGCATTGATTTGTAATATTCTTACCCAACGAACGTTGAAATATAACATTCTGATATCCCACTGAGATATATCTTATGGAGTAAATACATAAAACGCTCATTGGATATAACTGTACTAGAAATTGCAACCAGTTACTATGGGAAGAATTTCGATAATTCGTTTATAATATAGTTTCCCATACTCTTTCCTCGCCTACCGTAAAGTAAATTAAAAAATAAAATAAAAATTAGATGTAATGAGGAAAAAAATATTTTTCATTAGCGTTAGTAAACATGAAAACTATGCATAGAGATATTTAAATTTGAAATATCATGTGTACTGCGTGATTTGAAACAGAAAAAGAGAAATATGGGCCAGAGAGGCTGTGCATGATTTTTGACAACGATAAATACAAGGGAGGAGGGTCAGTACATAGCCAAAGCGCCTCAGAACTCCAGAATCATAATTCAGGTTTTAAAAACCATGATTGAGAGTGACGAATCTCTTCCAAAATCCACCAACAGCATAGGAAAAATGCATTGTGAGGGATTACTTTTACTTATTGGGTTATAAGTTCACCAGCAAAATGTCTTCAAGTTGTACAAAATTTCAAGAAATATTTTAAGGTATTATAGAACTAATTATAACCTCAAATGCATTATCAAGGTCAGGAAATGAAGAAATCGGTTAATAGAACAAATGTCTGCGTCTTTTGCCCATTTTCATATCAGTAAGGCTACATTTAGTCATTAGTTTGCTTCAACCTTTTTCGCAAGTGGTTAAAAAATTCAATAAGTTCTACAATGAAGCTGATTCTGAAGGATATAAATAGAAAAAAAACCTACTAGACATAAACATAAACATTGGGTGAAAATTTAGCTACAGGCTATTCTTACACCTCAACGTATAATGTGGATAAAAAAAATTGCGCGTGCAACCCAGTAAGTTTGTTTACTGACATTTCTTTAAGGGAATAATCAAAATTGTTTACGGAGACGAAGAAAAAGTTCAAATATTGATACAAAAATAGATAATAAAGATTTATTCAGGAAATTTAAATAACATGATAACTCGTAAAAGATGTTCAATGTGTCCACCATTATTGTCAATGCATAATTGATAACGTTCTCTTATATTTATAAATGCATTGGAAATTGCTTCATTATTGACATTCAGATTCTCTATTTCAAGTCGAATCGTGTCTTTAATGAGTTGAATATTATTATTATTATTCATTTACAAACTGGTAAACAGTCTTCTCAACTCACCCAAACTACTAAGTATCTCAACTAGACTTTCATGTACCAAGAATGAACGGTAGAAATGAACAATGTTTTTATTTACCAAGACCAAGAACAAATATATTATTAAAATCTCCTTTAAATATTATATTAGTAATAAATTCAATCAAGTCTGCCAGAAACTTAACATATATTCAACACAAGTACACGTTTTCAAAAAAGAGATCAGAATCATTATGTTTTCGAAGCAACAATAACTATATATTATACTGAAAATCAAATACTTATTCGAAACCCGATCGCTTTGTTGTTTTTCTTTTTCTTTCTTCTTTCGTTTTCTTTGTTTTTTTCCTCTCTCCTTTCTTGTCTTTTCTCTGGGAATGTTCCATGAATGTATGATTACTATTATTATTATTATTATTGTAACATGTATAAATAATAAATATACTTCACACTTTTATCCCAAAAAACAAAAAATCAAAATGGCGGCTCCAATATGGCGTACAACTTTTGTGATAATGGTCCGATTCGCTTCAAAATTGGTATCTGAGGGCTCCAAAATGGTGGACGAGTTTTGTGATTATGGTCTGATTCTATTCAAAATTGGTATGTGAGGGTTTTTGGGGTCGAATATTATGATTCTTTTGTAAAAATTGAAAAATTCAAGATGGCGGCTTTGAAATGGCGGCCGAGTTTTGTGATTATGGTCTGATTCCATTCAAATTTGGTATATGGGGGTTTTTGGGGTCGGAGATTATGATTATTTTGTCAAAATTGAAGGATTCAAGATGGCGGCTCCAAAATAGCCGCGAGTTTTGTGATTATGGTCCGATTCTATTCAATATTGGAGAATAATAGTTAAAAAAAATTAATAATAATAATAATAGTTTGAAAAACTAAAAACATGCGTTAATAGAAAACTAAATTAAAAAGTTGAAAATAAATAATAGTTGAAAAAAACTTAAAAACACGCTTTTATAGAAAACCAGAATAAAAAATAGAAAATGAGAAAAAAAAATATTTAATTTTATGAAAAGGGTGGGGTGCATGGTATTAATAATTATATAGTACATTACACACCTAGGGCAGTAAAGTAAGAAATGTCTCAGATCACAGGTAATTTTTTGCCGAGGCGATACCATGCACCCCACGTTTTTTTTTAAACAAAATATTTCTACTGAAACTGAAGGTATGATTCATCTTTTGATAAATATATATCCCTATATGCTCTTATACCGTATACAACAAGTATATATTTGAACTTTTTCTATCTCACTGTAAACCATTTTGATTATTCCATTAAAGAAAGGTCACATAGCTTTCTTTAAAAATGTTAACTTTCATAGGATAGGTATTTACAGTAACAACTAGTCTATTTAACTAAGATATAACGGTGTAAGATAGGGGTAACATACAGTATATTTTTGAAATCAGGAAAAAAAGATCCTTTCAAAAATTCAATAAAATACAGGGTATCCTATTTAAAAAAATAAAGATTTTAAAAAGCGAAATACAAATAATAAATACTCGTATATCAAAGCTATGAATTTTTCACAATATTTTATCTTTCTGTTTTTATTTCCAGATCCACAATGATATGAAAGTGCAACAGGTCATCCGCTGAGTCTACGTTCCAAGGTCAGTATCTCATTCACTCCGTTTTTACTCCAGAGAAGATTGAACTAGTAATTTATAAAAAAATTATATCGAGAAATCAGAAATATCTGAGACCAATCTTTTTTCGAGGTGCTGTCTCACTCATTCTAGCAAATATCTTTTGAATGCAGAAAATATATACTGTTCAGGAATGGACAAGCGATAGCCAACATTCATTTCAATCAAATGCAAAGTACATTATTTTTATGAAAAATAACATAGCAAGGGACCTATAGGTTACTTGGGCCCATATGTTATCAAAATTTTAATTACATCGTACTTTAAATATGTGAGTTCTGCGCCCCTTGCCGTTTGAAAAACAGAGGGGGTAGGTAAACGAGATTTCCACCGTCAACAAAGAGTTATATAGGTAAGCACATTCATATGTAACGAGAGTTTTCGCTAGAACTATCAAAATGATTTTTTTTCCGATTATCACACGTGCTCAAATTATTTCCGGTTTTTTTTTAAATCGCGAATATTTTGAAAAAATTCTCAAAATATTCATGACCAACAAAAAATTACCAGCAATAATTTAAGCACGTATATATAATATTCGGAAAATTTCACCCCGAAAAATAAAAATAATATTGAAGAAAAAACCTGAAATTGCGAGAAGACTATGCTGATTCTTTGGTCATATTCAAACCAATTCAAAATTGAGTACTGAGCAATACAAAAAAATCAAAAGATGCTGTATGAAATTTGAATTCTAGATTCTGATTCGCAACTTCATAATTAATAAAGAGGCACCAAAAAAAAACTATCGGAATGAAATCAACCGATAATCCAAAATGGTTAATGGTAGAGAGACGGTTATTTAATCGATCAACCCATACTATCGTCAATAAATTATTACCTGGAAAGACCAAAATTGCTTGTATCACATATTGAAACAGAAAATCTTCTGGTATGGATGAATTACCGATATTTCTACGCGAATTCAGTGTGGATTGCATTGTTTGTAGACTAATTATCTGGATTTATACCAGGTGGTCCACTTACGACTATCCACCCTCAATAACTTATTTTACAAAAAATCGCCGAGACACGTCGATTTTTGTTTGGAGGGGGACACCATTTGACGAGAAGAAGATATGTAATACTTCAACCCCCTACTCCCCAGAGCAACCCCCTCTATAACTTTAATAGGGAATGAGGGTCGTGTCATACATCATTGTGAAGGTAATTCAACTCTGATACTAATACTGATACTGAATTTGAAAAAGGCGTGCTAGAGATATTCGAGTTCAAATGGTACATTTTTGAATTGTGAGTAAATAAATTATACGAAATAGATTATCAAACAATTATTCACAAAAAATGTTCAACATGACTGCTTTTAACTCCCAGACAGTAGTAGAGTCTATTTTCAACCTGCACCTTTGAAACTGTTTCTCTGGTAATTGCCTGGCATTCAGTTATAATTCTTCTTTCCAAATCGTTCAGGTCGGTAGGTTGAGTTTTATAAATAACGGATTTCAAAATACCCCAAAGGAAAAAATCATTGGGTGTCAAGTCCGGCGAGCGTGCTGGCCATTCTATTGGACCTCGACGACCTATCCATTTGTTTGGAAAAGTTTGGGATAGCCATTCTCTCTCCTGTAATAGGAAATGAGGTGGTGCCCCATCTTGCTGGAAATAAATGTTATCTGCCAATAGATTTGGATTACCATCATCATCAAGGTCCGTGTTTCTCTCATCCAAAATAAGTGGTTCAATCAGATTCTGCAGCATATCCAAATAAACCGCACCATTTAAATCACCTTGGATAAATATTGGGCCAGAACCCAGAATCCCTGCCCACACATTCAACTTTTGAGGTCATTATGTGTGCTCTTCTCCAAGTAGATGGGGGTTGTTCTGACTTCAATAGCGAGAGTTGCGTCTGTTCACCAACCCGTTCAAAAAAAATTAACACTCATCATTGAAGCAAATATGCTTAATGGATCCGTGGTTCCTCTGTATCATTCTTGTTAGATTTTCGCAAAATTCAGATCGTCTGTCGTAGTCATCCTCATTCAGTTCATGGTGAAGATGAAATTTGTGCAATTTTAGCACCCTCATCATGGAAGTTCTCGATATGCCTGTTATGCTACTGAGTTGCCGTGTAGACACAGTTGGGTCAACTGCAACTTGTCCTAAAACTTCTATTTGATTGATCTCGTTTGTAACAGACGCTATCCTATTTTTTCTTTTTATTGGCGACTGATCCAGTCTCACGGAATTCCACCACAAGATCCAAGATATATCTAGAATGATAAAAAAATACCAAAACCTTTTTCTATAACCATTTTTCCTAATACTCACTTGTGATTTAAGTTTTTGTTTTCGTGTCTCTCATTGAAGATCCGAGCTGTTGCTCGTGCACACTCATTTTGAGCAACAAAAATAAAAATCATTCCAACTTTCTTGTCTTTTGTGTAAACCACTTTTCGATTCTACATTATCACCATTTCACAAAAAAATGGTTCTTAGAGATATTTCTTCTTTGACAATCATGTTGACAATAAAATCTGAAACGTGTACTCGGTGAGCAAATAAAATAAGACAATCGGTGGATAATTAGAATAATAACGACTGAACTGTACTACTGTCTGGAAGACAATAATGGAGATCATTTTGAACATTTGAACTCGAATATCTCGAGAACGCCTCATTCAAATTCAGAAAATTTTGCACTGCCATCATCAGAATTGAATTACCTACACAATGATGTATGACACGACCCTCATTCCCTATTAAAATTATAGAGGGGATTGCTCTGGGGAGTAGGGGGTTGAAGTATAACATATCTTATTCTCGTTAAACGGTGACCCCCTCCAAACAAAAATCGATGTGTCTCAGCGATTTTTTGTAAAATAATTTTTCTGGGAGTTATTGAGGGTGGATAGTCGTAAATGGACCACCCAGTATAATTCAAGTCGTTGTTCACGTTGCCGTTCACTGTGATATGATAATAACATATAGTGCAGTCGAACGAAAGAATTATTATGTCTGCAGTACAGTGACAATGAGTATTTTTTACCAGGCTGAAAAGAACATGCACTAGATCGTCATGTTGTACAACCTATCAACTAATTTCCCACATTTTGTGGTAAATCACCCAGTATATATTATTATTACGGATATCCTTCACATACTTAAAATTGATTACCAATCGATTGTTTCATACTCTGGTCATTATGAATTGTAACGAAGTACATTCAATTGTGAATTGAAACAATGTAGTTGTAATGATATTAATGTATCTTATATGTTTCACCCAAAATGAAGAAATAGAAAGGCAAAAATGTTTCTCAAAATTGATCAAGTTTGGAATTTTGCTTCTTATCGACTTGAAAAATTCTTCTTTTCATGATGTTTTTCACCAAAATATGACTTGAAGCAATCAATGTGAGTAGTTCATGGAAAAACCCAGAAACAACTTTTCATGTGAATAACGATAAAAATGTAACAAAATGGATGTAATATTTACTGAATGAAAATACGAGAACATGAATTAAATTCTTCAGTCCTACTAAAACACATCACATTGCATTTCCTATTAAAAAAGACAACTTAGAGATGATAAATGAAGAGGATATGAGTTTTTATAGTTTCTATAAATTTCGCTCAAATTCTGATTGTATTTATAGCTGCACACTTTATTCGTAGCCTCTTCACTAACACATCTTGGTCGTTGACCATCCATGCTCCACTTTTGACATTCTTCTGTGATTCTATTCTCCGTCAGAATCCTGTTGATAACCTCCTGACACGCACAATCCCACGGGTTCTCAACAAGAGTGATGTGTTTCAGAGAATTCAGTCTGAAGAAGAAACTCGATGACAGAAACATCAGCTCATTGTTATCAAGGTATAGTTTCTCCAGGTAATCGAGTCCTTTCCTCGGAAAAATATTTCCGTCCACTTCTTTCAGTTTGTTGTGGGTCAGAACTAGAGTTTGTAATTCGGGAGTCTGTTCAAAAGCGTTTGGTTCAATCAATGATATTTTGTTGAATCCTAAATTCAGTAATTTCAGCTTTGCCAGCCTTTGCAACATGAAACTTGTAACTAGAGTCAGTGAGTTGTTGTGAAGCCACAAAATCTCCAGTTGCTCAGGATGGCTCAAAATTTTGTGTATGTAAATTGTTTCTATGTTGTTATGGTCCAGCTTCAGCTTACTCAATAGTGGTAGATTTTCCAGAGCAGAATCTTCCATGGAATATATCTCGTTTTTTGATAATGTGAGGTAATTAAGACTGGGTAAATCCTTGAATATTCCTTTAGGAATGGTTCTCAAACTATTATATTTCACATTTAATTTCGAGTGATGACAAATTGCGAAACGCTCCTGGATAAATTTCACGTATCCCGTTACGCATAATATAAATGGATTTCAATGGTAAATCTTCGAAAGTATCTGCGTATAGTTCGTTTATCTGGCTCCTCTCTATCGAAACACTCTGTAAGTTGGTCAAATATTCAAATGCAGCGGAATGTACGAACAACTTCGAGTAATTATTCGTGACAGATAGTTTTTCAACACATTCTAAGTTTTCAAGAGACGTATTGAAATCTCTCGAGGATATTTCTGCAACTGAATCACAAACTGCACTCCGGTTCTTCGTGACACAGCGAGTATATGCATATTTGATAAGCACGTTCGACTCCAGAAAAACGAGTAAAATAATCAGGATGCGAATCGCCATTCTGAACACAACAACGCTCGCGAAACAAATGATGCAGCATCCTAACCGTTGCGTTTAACGTTATCTTTCTTAGACCAGTCATCAGGGGATTTTTCACGAGAATTGATTTCGAAGAAACGCAGATTTCGAACCGGTATGCATTCTTATGATTTATTTTTTAATGATCTATCTTTGGTTTTTGGTGTATTTGATCGCAAATTTCAGTCGGCTCGTTGGTTCATTTGATTACACAACATAGTGATCATTTAAAAAAAATCCAAATAGAAACACAGTTTGGAAAAAAATTGTTATATCATCGTGGAATAATGTATTATAATAGTTTACCTAAAAAAATTAAAAATATTAATATAATAAAAGAATTCAAAAATGAACTGAAGAAATAAATTTTTTCAACTATTTATATTAAAAAAATTTTTGATTTAACTACTATAAATATGTTGACTGTTATTTGATAATAAGTTTCATTTTATCTTTGTCCCCCCCATAAACATGTATGTTTCTTGAAATGAATAAACGTTATTATTATTATAATGATAATATAATAATGTGTCTTCATTAAGGCGGAGTTCAGTCAGTGACTGCTCTTACACTCAACCTAAAAAGTTTATTACAGTATATAATTCAATTCATGAAAAGATACAATCTTATATACTAATACTGGAATAACAAAGAAAAAAAAAGAAAAACTTAATAATAGTTATTTATTATACAAGGGAAAAAAGTATTAGATTTTAGATCGAGGTTGTGTAAAAAAACCGAGAGATAAGATCTAATATTTTTCCCATGTATAATACACTATTTTCTTCTATGAGGAAAAAAATACGATTTAATATTGAAAAAACATATTATTACAATATCATAAAATTAACGATGTGAAATTAGCGTTTTTAAACCGGTACTTATAGCGACAATTAGACCTGCGTTGCTAATGAAACCTTTAAAGTAATCAAATATCTGTCAATGTAATTCTGTGATTTGATTTAAAAATTGCGAACTTAGTGGTTGTTAAGTAGTTATTTTGTATGATATAAAGTTAAAAAATGTCTGATTCCGATTATTGCCAGATAAATCGCGGAAAATTTACGAATCCGCATCTTCAAGATTTATGGAATGGAAGATGGAAAAGATGCAGTTCTTTCTCGGAGACGGTGTTATTGGCTTATTTTTCGGAACTGGCACAACAACAAAAGCCATCATCAGTGTGGTCGAATTATTCAATGATTAAAAGTATGTTACAATCCAATAATAATGTAGACATTTCAAAATATTTCAAACTAATTACATTTCTGAAACAAAATGGGAAAGGTTACATGCCCAAGAAAGCTGCGATTTTTTCGAGTACACAAATTAGTGATTTTTTAAATAATGCTCCCGATGAAGTTTATTTAATGGCCAAGGTTACACATTATTTGTGAATGTTCGAATTGAAAATAAAACTAACAAAATGGTTTTTTTCTTCATCTAAAATAAACAGGATGGTGAGAAAATGTGTCCTTATCACCTAGATATACATATATAGTACTCTTTTTCCATACTGTATGAATCGAATATAATCTTATTTTTTCTCTTCTTAAAACTCTTTTTTTTTCTCAACTCTCTTTGAAGGTTCCCTTTTCACTTTTTTTATTGGCTACACACGATACAGGAACATTTTGGGAAGGAACTGTATTCTTATTCAAGATCCCAAGAGCCCGTCATCTGTCTATAGACTCACTCAATCCTAGATTAGTCAGCACCAGTACGTTACATTAATTTTCTCACGAAAATGATAAAATCTTATTCCAGTACAACGTGATCGTTTTGCCCAAGAGTCAACTTGAGGTACACAACAATAATGATTTGAACTAGAATCGCTCATTTTTTCACTCGAGGACGTACAGTAAGTAGTCAACAGAATATTCACCAGGTAAACCAGAATTTCATTGAATGTCAACAATCACAAGAGATTCGACAAATTTCAAGTGTACCATGGCTAAAATCATATAAACATTAATGTTTCAAAAAATAAACAATGTGTCCTTATCACCTAGATGATATACATATATAGTCACTCTTTTTCCATACTGTATGAATAATTTTCGGTATGTTGAATAATATATCTTTTTTTCCTCTTCTTAACTCTCTTTCCTCACAACTCTCTTCAAAGGTTCTCTTTTTAACTTCTTTCTTGGCCACAGACGATACAGAAAGATTTTGGGAAGGACTGTATTCTTCTTCAAGAGCCCATCGTCTGTCTATAAACCCGCTCAATCCTTATTAGTCTGCACCAGAACGTTACGTTCATTTTCTCATTGAAAATGATGAAAACTTATTCCAGTACAACGGTATCGTTTTGCCGATAATAATGATTTGAACCTGAATCACTCATTTTTTCACTCGAGGACAAACAATAGTCAATAGGTAAACCATAATTTCATTAAATGTCAACAATCACAAGAGATTCGACAAGTTTTAGGTATACAATGGCTAAAATCATATAAACTTTAATGTTTCAAAAAGTAAGCAATGCACTTATGTTTTAGGTATAGAAAGGCTAAAATAATATAAACATCAATGTGTTGTTGTATTTGGGATTGCAGGAGCTTGTCAAATTTGTGAAATCATCCAGGTAATATTAAATGATATTGAAGATTCGGGAACGTTATTACTTGTGAAATTTAAGCAAACAAAGAATGATGTAAACTGTTGTAGTTACTGAAGAATATATTAAATTTTACCGAATGTACTAACCCTTCGTCCAGCAGCAGCAAAGGATTGCCGCCTGTTTTATGCATATCGCAATGGAATATGTATCAATCAGGTTGTGGGTAAAAATCAGTTTTATAAGGTACCTGAAACAGTAGCTAATTTTCTTCAACTTGAAAATGCTAATTCATATACAGGTCATTCATTTCGAAGATCGTCTGCTACATACACTTTTAGTTGAATCTGGGGGAGACTTGATGACACTAAAGAAACATGGCGGTTGAAAATCATCAACTGTCGCTGAAGGGTATGTTGATGAATCGGTAGCACACAGGACAGAAATAGCTAATAAAGTGTTTAGAACGTGTGGCAGTGCTGAAATAATACCCGATTTGCGACCAGGTACAGCAACGGCAGTTGTGCCCATGGAAAAAAATATAACTTCAACACAAGAAAATTCGACTGTTGTACCGAATAGTTTAAGGAACATGTAATTTGATATAGAGGAAATGTAACTTTTGTATAATAACATGTTCTAAAATTATATATCTACCTTTACTTAAGTCCTGGAAAAAAGTACTAACTTTTTTTCCGGGGAAAAAAGTAATTTCATAAAAAGTGATATTTTGTTAGCTGTCAACAGAGATAAAATGTCAAACTTTTTTCCCGTCACAGAATTTTTTTTTTCAAGATATCAATTTGAAAGTAAAAAGAAAATTCATACAAAACGAATAGCAAAATAGAGGTACTCACTCCATATCAAACAAGGACTTTTTGTATATATTTTTGAAAACTGCTAGCGATTTGCGATTGATATGATTGGGGATTGAATTATAGAGTGAGGGAGCAGCGTATGAAAATGATTTTTTGAAAAATTTGTCGAGTGCGGGGGTATGTCGAGGAGGTGCGTGTTTCTTACGTTTCGATTATGAAAGAAAGAAACTAAGCACAGAATTGGTCATGATTTTGTGGGTTTGACAAGCTAAGTGATATTTTCTTCTCATATCCATTTTCAACCATTTCCAAGATTTAATTGTCGCGGAAACGTGTTCTCTTCTTGAGAAGTTGAAAATGAACCTGACACAGCAATTCTGTACCTTCTGTATTATTTTAGTATAGATCTGGTCCAAACAGGGTCCATAAACGACATCTCCGTAATTAAAATGGGATAAAACTAACGATTCACAAAGAAGAACACTAAGTTCTCTGCTCAAAGTATCACGGTTCAGGAATAGTCTTTTCAGTGCCCTATAGGTTTTTTTTAATGTTCACATGTTAGTTGAAATTCGGTTTTTGGTCCAAAATAAAACCCAAACTTTTTACTTTATTTTGGAGCTTTAGGCTTTGTCCTTGAACCAATATTGTAGAGGTTTCCTCAACCATTCGTCTATTATTGTCGCTCCCGAAGATAATAGCACATGATTTTGTGGCATCGACACTCGAACAATTTTTTTGCGAAAATAAGACTTTCAATATCAGTAATCATATTAGTTATCAAAATTTCTGATTCGTTAGCATCAAAACTCAGATACAATAGCGTATCGTCCGCATAAAAATGTGATTGACAGGATGTCACTACTTTCTTAAAATCAGCGGAATATAAAATGAAAATGAGGGGCCCTAAAGTAGACCCCTGCGGTACCCCAGAATTCAGAGTTCACGATTCCGAAGAATTTCCGTTTCCATTGAAATTGAGGTAGTCGACAAGCTGACGATGCATCAGTCTTTCCTTATTTTTGACATGACGGGCAAAAGACTAATTTGCCTAGTTTGATTTAAACATGTAGGACTTTGTACTGTATTGAGTTGTATTACAGAAGCCTCCTTCCAAATATCAGGAAAAATACCCTTTTCCAAAGATTTATTCATTATATGAGTGAGAAATGGGTTCAGAAATGGCATGCAATATTTCCATTTTGATGGAGATGAAACATTCGATTTTATAAATCATGTTATATAGAATTTGCCAAAGAATTCTAATTCTTTTTGTTCTGTGGGTAAACTGGATGAATGCTTTTTTTTCTCTATTCACAGCACTGTTTGTGAGATTTTCCCACATTTTGAAAACTTCCGATCGCGAGGGTCTTTAGTGGATTTATATTACAAAATACAACTCGAAAGGGACACATGAATGGGATATGCTTTTTTATAATCCATATACACTTTACTCAATTCCTCATTGTATACTTGGAGGCATATTGTGGCATCTCCACTTACACATATCGGTCTTTTACCAGTCACATACAGATTTTGACATTCTTCCTTTATTCCGTTTTCCATCAGGATTCTGTTGATAACATCATGACACGAACATTCCCACGGATTTCCAACAAGTGTGATTTTTTCCAAGCTATTCAGTCTGAAGAAGAAACCCGATGGGAGAAACAGCAATTCATTGTTGTCAAGGTATAGTTTTGTCAGATAGTTGAGGCCAATTCTCGGAAAAATTCTTACGTCCACTTCTTTCAGTTTGTTGTGAGTCAGCACTAGTGTCTCCAATTCCGGGGTTTGTTCAAAAGCATTTATCTCTATCGCGGAAATCTTGTTGAACCCCAAATTCAGCAGTTTTAGCTTCGTCAGCTTTTGCAACATAAAGTTACTCACTAGGGTCAAAGAGTTGTTATGAAGCCACAAAATCTGCAATTGTTCGGGGTGACTCACGATTTTGTGTATGAAAATCATATCTATCTTGTTGTGGTCCAGCTGTAACTTTTTCAGTCGCGGTAAATTTTCCAGAGCAAAATCTTCGATGGATTTTATCTCGTTTTTGGAGAGTTTGAGGATTTCCAAACTGGGTAAATCCTTGAATACTCCCCTTGGGATGGTTTTCAAATTATTGATTTGTGCTTCTAATTTTTGTAAGGCTGACAAATTACGAAAAGTTCCTGGAAGGAGTTTTTCGATACCATTGTTGTCGATGTAAAGATATTTCAATGGCAAATCTTCGAAAGTATTTTGGTATAATACCTGTATGTGATTGCCTCGTACGAGGATACTCTTCAAATTAATGAGATATTTGAATGTAAATTTGTGTATCAATAACTCCGAATGATTATTCCTGATCGATAACTTCTCGACACTTTCGATGTCTTCAAGAGACTGATTGAAATAAATCTGTGATAATTCGGTAACTGAATCACAAACCGCACTTTGACCTGTCTTGATGCATCCACTGACAACTACATTTGGTTCTATAACAACGAGTATGACAATCACGATTCGAATCATTTTCAACTCGTCGACGGTCGCAATACAAATGATACGGCTTCTCAACTATGGTAAAGGTTATCATGCCAAGGCCAGCTTGCAGAAATAAATTCAGATTAAATTCGAATTGCTCAAGCCCTTTCGATTAGAATAGAATAGAATATTTATTCATCCTTTGCGTTCATATACATGAAATAGGACATGTCAATTAAAGTGTCGAAATATATCTGAATATTAAATTATAGTATAACACACATATAAATACATATAAGAAAAAAACAAACATAGGGGAGGCCGGGGCATAATGAGCACTTTAAGCAAGTTGTTTAATATAGCCTTATTCATTAAAGATAGGAAAAGAGTATTTTACAAATTTATTAACTACGTAACAAGCTACAAAAAGCAATAAATGTGTAAAGTACCATTTGACAGCTTCTAATATTTTTGTCAAATGCCCATTTTTCCTCATCAGCTGGGGAAAAATGAACACTTGAAAGGGGTATAATGAGCAAAAAGTTTAAAATGAATTACAGAGGACCTGAATAAAAAAAATGCATTCAACCTTTATTTATTTCAGAAATACAACATTTTAGAACAAAGATTCAACATTTTAACACTCAAACATAACTTTTTCGTGTAAAAACAGTTGATGCTATTTTTTACAATATTCACAAATATGATTACACTCTTCATCATTATCATCCTCCCCAGCACACGAACAATGTGCCCATCTTCTGCATGACCTGCAAGTTACCCATCCTTCAGTGGATTGGGAATTATAAATACCCAGCCATTAAATTTGTTTAGTTATTAACTTATCTAGTTATAATTATTATCTATATCTTTCAAACTCAACTATTACAGATACGATAATTAGCATTAAGGATGTTTATATAAAAAATATTTGAAATGAGTATCTGAATAAGTTGTAGGTACCTATTGTTGATCATTAGTTACATGCAATTGTTTAAAAAAATTAAAGTCCTAATCTTTCCATGACTTATAACTTATTAACTACTTCAGACAAACTGATTCACCTCATCTACCAAATTAATTTTTGATCAACTAATGTGTATCCCCTTCTATTTTCTTTTTTTTTTATCGTTATATCTTATAAGATTTTGCTATCATTATTCATTCTAAAAATGGTTTTTTATCAGTTTCCCACTCGAGGAGCAGCTATTGTTTATTTAAAAATAAGCATGTTTTGGATAAAATCATACAATTTAATTTTTGTATTTTCTCAGGAGAAATAACTGAACTAAAAATAGAAAACCGGAATTACACTATTTTCTGAAAACATTTATATTTTTTAATAAACAATAGATATCAGATATGAAGAATAAATCTGTACCCCTGAGGTGAAGGACACTATGTTCATATCCAAAAACATGAACATGTTGTCCCTTACCTCCGGGGTACAGAAATAAAGATAGCAAAATCCTAAAAAATATTATGTTTTAATTTAAATGTTTTTCCGATTTACACTGATTGTTATATTCATACATTTTAACTTTTTTAACATTGTGAATGTCTACATTTTATAGATTCTCTTGTTTTTACCTGACAAGTAAGTGAAAATTCCACTTAAACATCCTAAAAGACTGAAACAACCATCATTTGTCTTCTATTTGCTTTTAGGCAAGCAAGCACCTTATAGGTTAAAATACTTTGCAATAGGCCTTTTCATTAAAGAAAATATTTTGTGCGCATGCCTCAACTTCCGCCATGCTTTTCGTAAACATTTATACGTGTATAACCCATGAATATGCGCTATCATCCCCGATACTGGTATATTATCTGTAGTAGACAGGCCAAAAATATAAGCAAGCTAATTAAAGTGTTCGATATTTTCATATTACCCGCTTTTTTAACATGGCGGATGCGCTTGCGCGTAACGTGTCGTGAAAAGGTCTATTGGGAATTCAAAACAACGGATACCCCCTCTGGTGTCTATTTTTGAAACTATACATAAGTACATTGTTTACTTTTTGAAACATTAATGTTTATATGATTTTAGCCATTGTATACTCGAAACTTGTCGAATCTCTTGTGATTGTTGACATTTAATGAAATTCTGGTTCACCTGGTAAATGTTCAGTTGACTATTGTGAAAAAACTTAGTGAATCAAGTTCAAATCATTATTGTTCTGTACCTCAATGTGACTCTTGGGCAAAACGATCCCGTTGTACTGGAATAAGTTTTCATAATTTTCCGTGAGAAAATGAACGTAACGTTCTGGTTTAGTCTAATCTAGGATTGAGTGAGTCTATAGACGAACGACGGGCTCTTGGAATCTTGAAGAAAAATACAGTTCCTTCCCAAAATCTTCCTGTATCATATGTGGCAAAAAAAATGTTAAAAGAGAACCTTCAAAGAGAGTTGAGAAGAAACAAAGGAGAGTTAAGAGAAAAAAGAGATATTATTCAACATACCGAAGATTATTCATACAGTATGGAAAACGAGTGACTATTTATGTATATCTAGATGATAAGTGTTATATATTTACTGATGGGCTATTGGCAACTTTCAATACTTACAAATGACATTGTATGCTAAAACTTTGAATATTCACAACAATAAGGACACATTAACATACCATCTTGTTTGTTTCAGATGAAATTAAAAAAAACTGTTTTTTGGTGGTTTTAATTCAATTCGAACATTCACAAATAGTGTGTAACATTTTTCAAAATAAATCATAATAATACCTCCAGATGACTTCATTAAGCTGCCCAGAAACTATTGAGAATATTTTTTTGCAAGCAAATTAGAATATACTTTGTCTCATTCAAAGTGAGTTTTCGCAAATGATATTGTCTTAAGATTTAAATACAGCACTTTACCAGAGTCTTGAAATGAATAACACTACACAAAAAAAACTGGAAACGAATAAAAAATGTAAATATTCTAAGAAACCCTCAAAACAAGTATATAACCTCTAAGAAAACAGACAAACAATGTCTGGTTTGTATTTTCGCCACTCAGACGCTAGCATCTAATTTTGAATTCCCAATTATAATTAATAAACATTGCAAGAAATAAAAACAAAAATTATGAAACTGGTTATATTGATGACATCGCGATATTAACTAAATTCTTCACATTATCCCAGTTATTTTTTAAACCCTCAGTTTCTATTACCCCACCATAAAAACTTCCGCAAAAACATATCCGATTAGTATCTTGGAAGTTGAACAGCTAATACGCTGATTGGGAAGAGCCCTATAGTATTTTTTTAAGCTTAATCTTTTCCAATTCTATTGTGTTTATTTACCTCTTCCAATTTAGTTATTACGGGATGAATCTAGTCTCGAAACGAGTAAGGAGTTAGATGGAAGTGAAAGCTGTTAAGAACCACAATAAATAAACCTTAAAACACTCCGATTGATTTTTTGTGTTAACCTACTTCACATGCGTATATCTCACTTTTCAATCTCAAATTCAACCGTAACAATAGATGACAGAGTATTGTTGAAATGTAAATTCTTCGTATCATTTTTCTTGAAAACCCGATACCGCATTCAGCCCACATCAAACAAAAAATGTCGCAAGTCTTATATATTATATCCAAGGATAACTACTGTTACTTTCTGTTATAAACCTTCGTGCTATTTACAGCAACTGGTTTATAATTGAAACAATCCGTTGATATCGAATAAGTATGCGTTAAAGACATAATTTTCAGTTTAAATAAAGAATGGATAGTTGGGAGATAAATGATTTTATGCTGCAATTGATTTGAGATTTGTTTCTCTTTAGATAACTCATCCAGTGTTTTGAATATATTTTTGATGAGAATATATCTTTACTGAAAATAGGTATTGCAAAAGATGACGGATATTTTGCAATATATGCACATTGACTGTGGAGTAAAATGAGGTTCTCTCACCACCAAATTCATTTATAATTATATATCGATACGAATTTATCAAATTTTTTTTACCAAAGTTTCACTTTCATATTTATGACAGAAATGTTTTTGTAACGCCGAACAAACACGTTACAAGATTTTGGTTGTCACAATGACACAACAAGTATTCGACTCCGGCTAAACACAAGTGGAGGTGGGAGTGGGTGTAATTGATATAATTTTAATGGGTGCCAGGTGACTTCCCGCTCGAATACTCTTTCCGAACTCAAACAACAAATCACCGAATTGTACTGATGAGTCAATTTATACTTCCAGTAAATCAATCAAATGATTTTCTAATAAGGGAAAAACCATAGTATCATCGACCATTAATAAACATATATTCACAATTAAGTACAATATA
The DNA here is from genome assembly GCA_018342105.1 of Gonioctena quinquepunctata. Lineage (NCBI taxonomy): Eukaryota > Metazoa > Arthropoda > Insecta > Coleoptera > Chrysomelidae > Gonioctena > Gonioctena quinquepunctata. The sequence continues at coordinate 112,380 of JAFIRS010002398.1, forward strand.
AATGGGGTAAGGGTAAGGTAAATAAACGAAAATTGGTACTAAAAAATAATGAGTCTAAAATTTTTTACAATTTCCGGTAAATCAAATTACTTAGTTGAGCAGAAATTAACGATTAATAAATCACTTGGTGGTGTAAACAGACTCAATATACCACTTGGTCGAAATATACAGGGTGATTAAAAAGTAATTTGACAAACTTCAGGAGGTGATTCCTCACAATATTCTAATATGAATATGTCCGTTAACGCTTCGTTTCCAAGATACAGGATGTTAAGGTTTTATTTTTATTTCCGTTTTTTTCAATAACTTTCGAAATACTGACCTTAATTAAACGAAAATTGGTATCAAGAGTTTTTTTGAGGTGTCGAATTCGAACCTGATGTTATTATTGCTCTTACTCGTAGGGGGCACCACCTACACGTCTTTTTCTTTTTTGAAGATTCATAACTTTTTGAGCGTACTTCTAGCACATTTTTCAGTAGTAAAATCAATTCTTCTATCATATCTACGTAAAAAAGCTACCTTGTTACAAGTCGCTATGTGCAACCGTTTTTTAGATATTTGGACTTGAAAATTTCAAGTCCATTATTTGACAATCGATGCATTTTTCACAAGAATGCTTAGGAAATGAATTTGACGTTTGAATAAGTAGTTTTGGTTTTTTGTAGGAGGCGCCACCTATTCTATTCATTTTTCGGATCCCACTATAAAAGGTAAGGTCCCCGTGATCTTAACTCGTACAAGTTTTCAGTATTTTCTGAGGGTTGGTCAAACAACTAAGAAAGCGGTTAAAAACAATTTTACAATTTTATTTTTTTTACTCGTTTGAAATAGTTATTTTTGTATGAAGGGTGCAAATCTGTATTTGTTTTAATAAAATTTGAAAGAAATATTTTATTTCAAGAAATTTTGAATATGTAGAATAAAATAAAATAAAGATACAAGCATTCAGTCTTCTAGTCATTGAATCTCGTACCCGCTCAAAAATTATTGGTGTGTTTCTTATTGTTTCACAGGCGTCTACTATTCGGTTTCTTAGATCTTCCTCGTTCGCTACTGGAGTTTTATAAACTAGTGACTTCAAATGTCCCCAAAAATAAAAATCTAGCGGGTTTAGATCTGGGGACCTCGGGGCCCACGCCTGGTTAGGTTCTTCTACACCCCTACCGATCCATCGATTTGGATAGACAGTGTTAAGGGATTCCCTGGCTACAATGCTAAAATGGGCCGGAGCCCCATCATGCATAAACCACATGCGGATACGAATTTCTAATGGTACATTCTGAAGTAGTCCCGGCTATTCATTTTCTAAAAAGTTACTGTAAGTTGCGCCATTCAGTCGGAACGGAAGAAAGAAAGGACCTATCAAGTAATTATCAATTATTGCCGCCCATACATTTACAGAAAATTGATACTGATACTGTCTTTCACTAACTGCGTGCGGATTTTCCAGAGCCCAAACATGGTTGTGTTAGCATTTCGGTAGAAGTTTGCCTCGTCCGTGAAGAGTACTTATTTCCAGCCAATTTTCTCAAAAACCACTGACACATACTAATTCGTTGGGGAAAGTCTCGTGGCAAAAGAACTTGTACCCTTTGAATATGGTATGGATAAAATTTTGATCGTGGATAATTCTCCAAACTATGGACTGATTATTTAATTATTTAACTAAAATATTATGGACTAATGAGTCATCCTTTTCTACGACAGGAGTTTTCAATAGGAAAAATCGAATGTCGTGGGAAAAAAAGGACAATAGAAAAATATTGTTAAAACAAATAAAGAAAACAGGAAGAAAAACTGTTAGCGTTTGGTGCGGAATTTTTTGAAATAAAATTGTTTGCCCTATATTTTATGATTATATATTAACACGAAATATATATATACCTATCAAGAAATACTCATCCCAGAAGGAGAAAATATTCTTTTACAGTATTTTTCGGAAACCGAGCTTGGCAGTATGATATGGTAAATATGTTTGACGGTGTTGGACCTTCAGTATTCACCTGAAGACGATTGCAGATACAAGCATTCGAAACGTCGTGAAAACCTTCTAAATACATTAAGACGATGGACGTCCGAAACGATAGTAATGTTGTGTTTTTCCATTGTTTTATTAATTTTATTTGAGAGTTTGTCTATGTATGGTTAAGATATATATGTTGTTGTTTCTTTTTTTTAATACTATTATTATTTTAAATCGCATGTATTCGTTTTTTTGTAGTTTTCTCTGCAAAGTAGCTGGGGCAATTATTTTCTTTCTAAATATTATTATTTTTTTCTATATTCCTTTTCCTGAATTTTGGATGAGCAAACTTCACAGCTGTCAGTTGAAATTTGAAAAACATTTTTTTGTAACTGCCTTTGACAAATAGTTTAATAAAGCTCCCCCAAGGTTAGTGTTGTGTGACTTTGGATTAACGGTATATTGGAAATCAGGATAAAGGAAAGCGTGCAAAGCCACAGGCATAAGCTAAATGGAACAACACAAAGAAAAACATAGGAAAAAATTTAAATTTCACGCGGAGGAAGTCGCGGGTACGAGCTAGTATGGTATATTTTTGTAATCAGAAAAAAGGTCATTCCAAAAATGCTATAATATACCTAGAGTTCTGAATAGTTGATATTGGTTCAACAACCAGAGTCGATTCAGTGCTGAAACAACCAGTTTGTTCACTTTGAACATTATAATACCCACGGTAATTAGGAAAATTGGTATGACATCTCTGAATTCAATGGCACGGGCCTTGGTGGAAAGATTTAACAAACTTTTTCATCAGAATCTGGAGGTTTTGTTCGCAGAATTCAAAAGCTAACTGAGATAAACTTCCTATTTCTGACGAGGCTTATGGAGCCCTTGCTCACTACGATAAAGTAATGTTTCCTTTGATAACATCATTTTTAGAAATTCTTATTACACTTCCGATCAGTGCTGCCTCATCGGAAAGAAGGTTTTCTTCGTTGAGGCGAATAAAAAGTTGGCTCCGATCTACTATTTCAGAAGATAGGCTATCTGGCTTAGCCATTATTTTAACGCCCATCCGGACATTGCGATCAATGAACAATTAGTTATTAATATATTTGCCAACAGTGGCCAAAGGCATATGGATTTTGTTTTATAAACAATAAATTGATAAGTTTATTATTGGAATTGTGGATTTGTGTTTTTGTTTGTTTCGTCACATTTTATTCCATCTTATCTTATTGTTAAATGATTTCAGGTGTTTTCAGTATATTTGCAAACAGTGCCCGTGGCCAAAGGCATATAGATTTTGTTTCATGAACAATAATTTTGAAAAGTTATTTTTTGCATGTTGTTGTTATTTTTGAGAGTTTATCATTTGAAATAATTGTCGAATTGTGTTTTTGTTTGTTTCGCAATGTTTTTTCCATCTTATTTATATTATTGTTTACTAGTTTCAGTTGTTTCAAATAAAAAAAAAATATTTCATTTCATTCCTATGGATTTTATAATTTCGGTTACAAATTTCCATTAACTCATGCCCCCCCCCCCCGAAAAACTCCCTAGATCCGCCAGTGCTCCTTATCGGGGTTGGGGTTCATGCCTATTTCTTCTGCTGCTTTGCATATGGATTCAAATGACGTTTTATCAAAGACTTAATGACTAGATATATCAGAAGGAATGCGAAACAATCATCGTGCGAGACCTAACACGCACTTGATCAAATTTTATTTTTCACACTACCCGGTATATGACCAGAAACTGAATAGTGTTGCACTATCCTATACCAGCCGATATGCTATCGCATAAAGTGACTAATAACATGTAGTGCTGCAACAAAATTGTATAACCCCAATATGCTAACACCGCTTGCTTTTAAAATATTACATAATGTGCTCGGTCATAAAATGATCAGAAACGAAAGTTGGTGCGGCCGGACAAATGACCGACCTTAATGCAACCGTATTGGTATGAACACTTTCGATTTCACTGACAGGTAATATTTCGTTTTAGTTATTCGATAGCAGATAAAAATAATTATAGGTGGGCTCATTCAACTATAAATCATATGCATTTGTCCGAACGTATTACTAGTTAATTGTGCAAGATTTATTATTACGCTCACGTATGCGATGCCTTAGAAGCAATTGTGAATGTTTCCCTAGCGAAATACTGAATCAGTTGAAGTCAGCTGTGAAGGTCATCCAAATTTTAATCGGGAGAATATTGAGAAACATCTTTAAAAACTCTGTTATGCACATTCACTTGTCTGCAGTGAAACCTCGGACTAGTTTATAGTCTTTATATCCAATCAAACAAGTTTTCGTCTGCAACTCAAAATTCATGGACTGCACACCTAAAAATAGCTGATTCCAAAGTGGTCCACTTAGTGTATTTTTTAATGAAAAAGGAAACATTCTCGATCGAATATTGAATAGAAATATTTTTCTGTGAATTGAAGAATCCACGATAAAAATTAAGTTGTTTTTTATAATATCTAACAGAAAACAACTACTTCCCCGGCTAAAGTCACGCTGGACATTGAACTACATCCGATAGATATTGAGAAAGGATCCTAACTCGAAAGAAAAAAATCTGAAAGTGAAAATTTGCATTTTCAATCAGATAGTTATTTGATTTTCTATTCCAGATTCCAGTCTCTTTGGTTCTTATTCTACGGAGGAAATTTCACAGTAGCAACAAAATCTCAAATAGGAACACTAAGGTCTCACTTCGGTGCCTGTTTTTCTATATATCTCATCGATTTTCTAGAATTCAAATAATTTAACCAAGCAAGTCAAAACATAAAGTTATTGATCACAAATTATGAAAAACGTTAATATGTGGCGTAGTTCCTGGCATAAGTTGAAACATACAATGAAAGGCTTGATCTGGAGTTATGGTTTTTGGCATTCTTATTCAAAAATTCCAAAATTTCAGGGGAATCTATTTTGTTGTTGAGAAGTTTGTATGAGTTATACGTTTGGACTTCTGTAGTCGTTAAGAACATTTCAAAGTGTCTCTCCAAAAGAAATGTTTCTAACATTTTTCCATCTTTGTAAAGTGAGATTGCTTCTTGAAAATGTGTTTTCTATTTCTTCCGATCTTCCTGATGATCGTGGAAGCGTGAAATAGATTATCATCGACCAAAATATATTGAATACCTAGTGAGCAAGAGTGGCATCGCCTCTCTTGCATCAATGTTATAAATGATTTCTGGTGAGTACTCTCTTTTGGAAAACATTCTTCTTTGCCTCATTCATCTATATGAGTTCTTAATTAAGACTGGAATAGCAAATCAAATAACTATCTGAATGAAAATGCAAATTTTTCACTTTCCGATTTTTTTTTGAGTAAGGGTCCTTTCTCAATATCTATCAGATGTATTTCAATGTCCAGCGTGGCTTTAGCCGGGAAAGTAGTTGTTTTCTGTTAGATATTACAAAAAATAGCTTCATTCTTATCGTGGATTCTTCAATTCACAGAAAAATATTTCTATTCAATATTCAATTGAGAATTTTTCCATTTCCAACATGAATACCCCAGAAGAGGTAATCTTGGACGATGGAAGAGAGTGACTAAAGTTTATCTTTCAGTCGCAGATGATTAAACACCTGATTTTATGAATATCCTCTTCATATTTTCTTACAAATCAATGTATTTTTTATCTTCTATGATTGATGCAGTAACAGATACCTTGAGGAAAGTTGCAAAACAATTATCATGTTATAGATTGAGTCCCGTTGGTACTAATTTTACTAAGGAAATTGCATTTTTTTACAGTAGTAGTACATTTCTTCGCAAATATCGCAGGATCCTTGGTTTAATTCAATGTTTAATATATCAATTTATTTTTCGATATAGGCTGGAGAGATATGTTGAAAGAGTGGTACGAGCTATATTATCTCGGGATTTAAGAAAAATAGTCTTAAAACTGTGCCTCTGCAAAAAGAATAATTTTTCACCGAGAATGAATGACAAGTAATAAAATAAATTATAACTAATAAGGTTCTTACAGAAAAACAATGAATGAATCAAACAATTAAATACATTATTCTTTCCGTTTTAGTGCATTTGTATGAAAGCTTGTTTTTTAATCATTTTTTATTCATATCAATGACCTGCCATATAGGCATAACCTCTTTTCGCCGATGATACATCCATTTCAGCAGAAGATTATAGTTTTGTTGGACTTCAAGCCAAACTCAACACGATAGGTGAACATTTCTCGATCTAATCGTCCCATTCTAAATGCAGATGAAACGGTATTGGTTCAATTTTTCGTAAAAAAAAATACATTAGAGCCACCAATATATGTTCAAATCAATGAGGTGACGATCAGTGACCACGAAATGTTTTGGAAGTCACATTGATTCTGATTTAAGTTGGAAATTTCACATTAATTACGTATGTAAGAGAATCGGTAGCAGTTTTTATGCTCTGGTAAAACTAAAGGAAAGTTTTTAATGAGAAACATCTATTAGATGTTTATCACGCAATGGTAAATTCAGTTCTGTCCTACAATATACTTCTGTGGGGAAATGGAAATAACATAAGTCGAGCTTTTACCGTTCAGAAGCGAATTATTCGAATATTTTATGGTTTTCATCACACAGATTCATGCAGACCCGTTTTTTAAAAGAAACGAATTCCAGCATTACCATTCATTTACATTTACAGTCTGAGTTTGAAACCATCTCCAAGTGCCATAATTATCCAACAAGAAATTGAAATCTTATCAAACTACAACAAAATCGCATAACGTTTTTAAAAATCACTCCTTTTAACAGGTTCGAAGCTATTCAATTGCCTACCTCCAGATATAAAGAGTATTAGTTCACTTTCTTATACTTTCAAACGAAAGGTCAAAGAATATCTTTTGGAGGGGTGATTTTATTCCACCACCACCACCCCTTCATTCCCTAGTAGATCTATTTACTATTCACTGTGTGAAAGACTGATAATAGACCAGGGCTGAAGCCTTTGAAAATGATAAAAAGTGAAAAAAAATTATAATAGGATGGAACCCATTGGAAAAGGAAGAGAATATAATAAAAATGAAAGGAAAAATAATTTACGGGCGATCTGAGGTCGGGAAGTGGAAGGGGGTGAGTTTTTAAGGGTAAAAAACTGTTAATCTCGATTTTCGGCAAAACTACAAGTCCTATGGAAAAAAGATCTCCAACTTTTGTATCCACACTTTTTTCACATAACCTCAAAATGTATGTAAAAAATTGAAATAACCAAGTTTTTTATTTTTATCTTTTACAAAAAACAAATTCCACGAAATTTGGTGAAAACTTATTTTCCTATATCCCAAACACACTCTTATTTATTTGATTTGAAATATTTATTTTTTCACCTTATTTTGACTTAATATCGAAAAACCACCCTAATTTTCAATCGAAAATTCTCGCGTCAAAATATTAGCTTTTTATAAAAAGTCGGTGGGCTTTTTATTCGTTGGAATCTCTACTTTCTGATGGTGAAAAAAAAATACATTACTTTGGTAAATGTTCTGAGAAAATGCAAAGAAACGAAAAAAACCGAATCCGAAAATCTACAATATTTTGAGAAAGTTGTAGAATCTTCTTTAAATTATATGCGTAGATGCCTATTTATTGCTGAGTGACCTACGGAAAATTTTAGCCCATCAATAGGTATTTCATAGAGAAGTGGGGAAGGGGCTAGGAGGGTCTGGGCCTCAATACCTGTTATTTCTTTGTATTTTCTGAGAACAGTTACCATAGTAATGCATATTTTTCTTTTCACCATCAGAAAGTAGAGATTTCAACAAATAAAAAGCACCGACTTTTTAAAAAAAGCTGATATTTTGACGCGATAATTTTCGATTGAAAATTAGGGTGGTTTTTCGATATTAAGTCAAAATAAGGTGAAAAATAAATATTTCAAATCAAATAAATTACAGTGTGTTTGGGACATAAAAAGATAAGTTTTCACCAAATTTCGTGAAATTTTTTTTTTGTAAGAGATAAAAATAAAAAACCAAAAACTTGGTTATTTCAATTTTTCACATAAATTTTGAGGTTTTGTGAAAAAAGTGTGGATACAATCAAGTTGTAGATCTTTTTATTACCTACAACTTTGCCATTTATTTTTTTTTCCATAAGACTTTTAGTTTTGCCGGAAATCGAGATTAACCGTTTTTTACCCTTAAAAACTCACCCCTTTCCACTTCCCGAACTCAGATCGCCCGTAAATTACTTTTCCTTTCACTTTTGTTATATTCTCTTCCTTTTCCAAAACGTTTCATCCTACTATTATTTTTATTGTTTTCAAAAATTATCGACCCTGGTCTATAATGCCCTCTAGTGACTCTATAACTGAAGGCTTCCTGGTTTATTTCCAATACTCACTATATAACAATTTCAATTTTTTTACAATTTCTAAATAATCTACCACGATGTAACAATTTTGTGATCACTACTAGTTCCAGATGAATCAAAGTTTTTTATGTCGAAGAAAAATGTAAGTAAATGATAAAACATATTTGTATTGATACGATAGTTCACCGCATTTGGAGGTTATCCATGTCAAGTTATAGATATTTTGAATATCATTAAGTAATGTTATTTCTGTGTGAAGTGCATTAAATTTAACATTAGTTCACATGTAAGGCCCATGGCTTTCGTTACCGAAACCAGTTCGTGAAAATTAAAACAAATAATCTGTGTCCTGATAAGATGCCACTGTCTGATAGACAACTCGGAAAAATATCAAAAGTATCTCTGTCCCCTCTTCATAAGGCTGATCAGTTTACAACACCGTCCAGGAGTTCCCGAACTCGCAGCTTAAAGGCGGCCTTCTATACCAGCTTTTTGAAGCTGGCTTCTTGCCTCCAGCCAATCAGAGTACTTCAAAACTAGCCGCCGCTTTTTCAAGGTCATGCCGCTATTTGTTGGTTCAAGTTTCACTTTCAGCGTCAAATTGTTGACCATCCTTGTTCATAAACATGTTGCTCTCCTTTTCTATAGACGAATATAACCAAAAAATTACAAATTATGGAAGTGCCGTTTGGTTTGGTGAGTTTGTGGCAACTGGTAATTAAAACATAATGGGAAAAATGCAATTTTCTATTAATGGGCATCCTGTTATTTCAACCTGAACACTAAGTATTAATTGACAGTTGACGTGAAAACACCGCGTTTGTTCTGCTCTGTAGAAATGATCATTTGGAAATAGCAGCACTTCTTTAAAAAAAAATTGACGCTAAAAGCTGGTATGGATGGCCGCCTCAAGTCGCTATTTGCTTTTTATCACCGGGTCAACACCGTCCCACGGAACTTGGTTATACCTCAACTGTCCACTGAACGGAATACATCTGAAATATGTATCGAATGAAAACCTCGCGACCCGGAATTAGAGATTGAAATATCGTGGAATAACAGAACACTTAACTAGGTTTCTCTTTGCTGCAGCTTATGTATGTGATGTCATTGGATATGTATAAAATTTACACGTACTATTTTTGCAATCGACTACACAGCATTAGCGAGGGCTTATTGTTATTATGTATGTTGTGATACCACACAACCATGATCGTTGGCACTACGATTACCAGGATTATTACCTACTCCTTAAACCATGGGCGCTATCATAGTTTCATCTATTCCCTCCAGCCCAATGCACACAGCGAATAGTCCTTTTTCAAATTTTCGGAAAACAATAATCAATTGAGAATGTTCGTATTTTCATAATAAATAACTTCCAAAGATCATCTTGGGCGATATAAAATGTTTTTCTTTGAGTTTTACATGTTTCTCCGTTCGATTTTATGTTCATCCCATAGAGAAACTAAAAATAAAGAGAGTTGTCAAACCTGCAGAAAAAGTTGGCACCACGTTTAGACAGTGGCGACATATCTCGCAACTGGCCGAACTAAGTTAGTACAGGCGGGTTTTTCAAATGTATTACTTTTATATGGTTGATATGGTATATATTTCATAAGTGATCGATTTGCCATTCCTGTATTTCATATGAATGGTTGTATCATATGAAATACAGGGATGGCAAATCGATCACTAATAAAATATATACAGTAATCGATTCGTAGACTGTTAGTTCGTGGTTGAAATAAAGTTTCAAAATAAATCTTCGTTTCATGATATCAAGAACAAAATAAAAGTTCTTATAAAATATGAATAATAAATTTAACACCATAAAAAAACATTTTATTGTATCTAGGACAAGGGTACAACTACAGACAAAACAATAATAAAACTCTGAAAAACAGCAAAATTAAAACTATTCTTCAGTCTTATCATGAAATCAACCAAAATGAAAACAAATTACATTTACAACATACCTTCAATAATTTTGTTAATTTATTAGCACAAAGGAGAACGAGTAGGTATAAGAAATACTCCAGTTTGATGATAATCATTAAGTAGACCATGTACTTCGTACTTCCTCAAATGGTGATAGGAAATGGAAACTTTTGGATGGAAATAAGTACCAATTCGGGAGAAAAATTCTGCAACTGATGGATGGAAATGAGTATCAGTTTGTAAAAAGCAGCTTATATTTTACCTTGTAAAAGACTTTTCCAGGAATTTCAGCGTAAACTCGAATAACAAAACATTCTATTTTCGATGTTGGATTCCGAATTTAAGTCCATAGTATAATGTTTATCATTAATTTTTCGATGACAATAACAGAAGAATTATTCTGAAATTATTACGTGGTTTGTCATTTTCTGACAAACGTCGAAATTGGAAAATTATTATGTCATCATTCGTCTATTGATTGCGGGCAGCGCCTCCATGCGCGACTGGCCGTACCAAAAACTTGGTGGTCAAGATCGCCAATGTTTCAAACAGTCTCTTTATTTTTAATTTGTCTTTGGTTCATCCTGTACATATATTGGCTATCCACCACCCTGTTTGTCAGACAAAAAATACAGCATCTTCAAATCACATCACCCAATTAACGTCACCACTCTTCCTTTCAGATGTCTCAGTACCGCGTGACAGCCACAGCCATCTGCGTATGCCTATTGTGGACGTCGATAGCGGCCCAATCAAACTATGCAGATCAGGCCAACAACGTCGAATACCAAGGAGAAGGCCTCCCCGGGCAGGCCACTCTCGATGGGAAGGTCACCAAGCTGGACGACCTTAGCCCGGTGATATACCTCAACAGGACCAAGGCGACTTTGAACTGCGCCGCGGGATCTATGCAGATCGACCTCAAATTTCACGAGAAGTTCTACGGGATTGCGTATGCGCAGTTCGACAGGAACTCTGCGTGTAGGGTGTTCGGGAAAGGGCAGAACAGCTACAAGCTGGAACTTCCTTTGAAAGGTTGTGGTACCGTTCAAGTGAGTATTTTTTTGACACTTCATAAACTTCTTCAATCATTCAAGCGAAATTTTAGATGACTTATTGTATCTAGAGGAGTTGTGTGTAACGAACTTTTCAGATTCGTAACCTGTCAGAGATTGATGAATTATTTACTGAAAAAAACTATGTCGTGGATAGTCGGGATATCATAGAACATATTTTCCATTGGAATTTCTATTTTTTGTGTAAAGGTGGATTTAGTCAACTTCGATTTAGCAATAGTAATAGGAATTAGAATAGCAATTAACGTAAGAATAATTATATACCGAACCTGTTTCATACAACGGATTTAAATTTAGCAATAACTTTAAGAATGACAGGACAGGTATGACAAGTGACAGTTCGCTCAGTTCTGTGTTCTAGTAAATATAACTTATTTGGCTATTTTCAATTTGAAATGTGCTTTGTTTATATTGCGATCATGGAGATGAACAAAAGGAAAAACATCGACGGCATTGCAAGTATGTCTCAGCCATATATGTATTATCATCGATAAAAGAAAATTGTATTTCGTGCATTAAATAATTTATTAAAATCGTAGCAAAGCGCTTTCGACCCTTAGGTCATCATCAGTGGCTACCTGAAAGTGAGTAATATTGATAGAGAACAAGTTTCTGAAAAGTTTTTTTGAGAAATTTGATATATTTCAAGTGTGAGGTTACTTACTCGTCAGGTGTACAAGAAGCCAAAAAGACCATAAAATATCTCATGATCAATGAGTGTTGTATAAGTTTACGTGACAAACATGTTAAAAAACATATCCTAAGCCAGGATGGAAATTGAGATTACATTTTCATTATCTTTCAAAAGCCATTGTTTAGGTGTGATAGCTGGATCCCAAGTGACAAGATTGACAAGTGAACGATGAAGTAGATTGACATGGAACCCAGGACCATGGAAATATCAGAATCAAGAAAGGAGTATCCCTGTCATACGAAAAACACACCAGCAGATGATCAATCTAATGAGGACTGTCATCTGTCAAATATATGTTCCAGTATTCCAAGGAAGACCAGACAAGACTCTTCAATTCTCACATTTAAGTCATCGTAATTGAATATAAGTTTAAGGGAGAAGTCTAATTAGACCTGTCCTGATCAAAACAAACAATTGAATAATTCTGGTAGTGTCCATGGACAATGAATTTAAATTTTCCTTAATAAAAATAAAAATCCTTGTCTACCATGGCTCAGTTGATGCGCAACTGGGGGATAAGAAGTGTGATACAAGTCTAATGGGAACTAGACCCAACTTCACAACTACCACAGCTGGAGTAAAACAGAGTCTAAAAGGTGATAATCCAGATCATGACTTGTGTTCTCAGTATGGAGAAAACTGAAAAAGAGGCTGGCAAATTGCAAACAAATACAAGTAAAATCATCATAGAGAATGGAAATTGAAAATTATTAGCATGATTAACAAGAAAATTAAAATGTGAATTATAGTAAAAAGGCTGAGGAAGTTCAATATTATTTAATTCAGACGTCTATGAAGTGGAATATAGGATCTATTTAAATTGACTTGCGTGTTGAGACAAAGGTTATTGTTGAGAATTTCTTTACTGATGTGTAAATCTTCAAGAAAATCTATTATAATTTTTGGAACTGACCTCATGTAAGATTTGTGAATTTCTATTTGGACTAAAATTATGATTGTTGAATCTTAAGTGATGACCGAAGGCAGAAACTGTTTAAATGTTCCATAATACGAACTTTCACAGGTCTACAAGTTCTACCAATGTAGGCTGCATCACAGCCTTCACAATTCAACTTATATATACCACTTTTGGAAAGTTTGTCAATTTTGTCTTTTGTATTGACCAAAAAACTACTCAAGCTATTGTTGGTTTTGAAAGAAATTTTAATGTTGTCAAAGTTACTTTTAATGCAACTAGCTACTTTGTTAGAAATGTTGTCGTTTAAAAAAGGAATTGAAACAAATTTGTCGATTGAATTCAATTTTGGAAGATAAACAATGGCTTTTGAAAGATAATGAAAATGTAATCTCAATTTTCATCCTGGCTTAAGATATGTTTTTTAACATGTTTGTCACGTAAACTTATACAACACTCATTGATCATGAGATATTTTATAGTTCTTTAGCTTCTTGTACACCTGCACACAGTCACACTTTTCATATATGTATTAAGCAAGGCAGTACTCAGGGGGGTTAAACCAATATGACAAGGAGAGCGATATATAAAACCCGACTTTCATTTCATTGGAATATTCAAGGTCGCCATCCTTAACTTATCGTTATTGCTAAAATTAAAATAGTTGACTAAATTAAACCATTTGATCCAACAGTTTCAACTCTTAACATTATCGCTATAACGTTACTATTGCAAATAAAAGTTGACTAAATCCACCTCAAACCTCAAACTCTACGGTGAAAAGTTGTAGGTTTTGAATCTGCCTTAACCTACCGAATACAGGGGCTGTCCGCAGGGGGGTGTACCCACTGCTCTGGAACCTGGTGGTGGAAGACCTGCTAATCACACTAGAAAGAAATGGAAATGAAACACTTGGGTACGCAGACGCATAGTCATAATAGTGCAAGGAAAATTCAACAATACAGTTAGGGAGAGAATGCAAAGGACCCCAAATCTGATCAGTACTGAGTAAATGAAGAGGGGTAAATATCAGCGCTCCTAAATCAACCATTGTAGCTTTTACCCGAAGAAGAAAGTTACAGTGCTTTGGACCTCTAACCCTCCAAGGGACCAACATCCAGCTGTCGGGGGGAGTTAAATATCTCGGGGTAGTCCTAGACTCGAAATTGACCTGGAAAGTAAAGGAAAAAGCCGAGGTGACACTAATGGTAGCCAGACGAGCACACTGAAAAACATGGGGGCTAAGTTCCAGAACGGTGTATTAGGCATACAATTCTGTAGTGAAACCCATGATCACCTATGCATATTCGGAATGGTGGACAAAGATAACCGAAAAAATAGCCGCGACTGAGTTGAGCAAGGTACAAAGACTTGCCTGCCTCAGCATAACGGGGGCTATGAAAACAACACTAACAGAAGCCATGGAAACACTACTGGACCTTACCGCGATCGACATAACAATCATGGTGGAGGCGAAAATGGGTTTTCTCAGGCTACAAAATCCGAGCAACAAATCGGATCACAACAAGATAAGGGACATAGTGGGAGGTAACATTCTTGAAATGGAACCAACGGACCACACAACTTCTAGATACTTATTTGACTCGAACTTCGAGGTGATCATACAAGACCGAAGGGAATGGACAGATCTCATCATCAAAAGCGAACCTGGAAATAGGATCTGGTACACAGATGGATCCTAGACCAAGGAAGGAACTGTTAGGCCTACGCCTGAGGAATACAGTAGCCAACCGATGAAGAACCTGTACAGACTGGTACAGGGGACTAGGGTTACGGAGTGGGTGCTGTAAAAGAAAACCGAAAGGCACAAAAAGCACAACAAGCTGAGGTGCAGCTGGCGAGGAGACCAGCATCCGAGGGAAAGAAAAAAAAACTACCTAATATTTATATGTAATCGTACTCAAATCAAACGAAAAAACTATAACCCAACTGGTTTGTTTTCGGTTTGATTCAACTCTTAAATTCCAAATAAGAACAGTAAATATGCAGGTTTACACCACTTCTGGAAATACTCCACTGATCTAGTGAACATGCACACATGTATGCAAATCTCTATATTGTTACAAAACTGGGTTCGTTTTGATTTATTAAAACAATTCGCGAATAAATTTATTTGACCGTTTATTTCACTTTGAAAACACAATACAATACTCGATCGCACTAAATGATAATTTATCTTGACTTTGCTAACATGAATAACTTCGTTTCTTCCGTAATTCACACGACTTATATATCCTCGTTTTTGCCTTCCCGAATCTTCGAGCGACTCTCGAAAACATCGGCACCATTCGATGACGTCATCGGAATTCCCAGAGAGTTTGTTTGGACAAACAATGCAGGGGTGTACTTCACTCATTTCCGTAACAATACTGATTCACTTCGATATATATAAAAATAAATGTTGGTATATATGTATCAGATCGATAAACTCCGACACTGGTTGACCGATCACCATGAAAGTTGGCATATCTTGGTGTTGTTCATGAAGAAGGTTTTTATTCTGTCCATTTTACTTTAACTCGCCACTAGATGGCGCTGCAGTGCATCAACTTCTATACCGTTCAACCGATCGCCATGAAGATTGGTATACACAGATATTTGAACACTGAGAACATTTTCGCTCTATCCATCACAGGCATAACCTAGATGAAACAACACAAAGAAAAATTTAGAAAAAAAAATTATACATGGACGAAGTCGCAGGTACCAGCTAGTTATTTTTAAAGTTCAACTGACTTTCTGACCTGTTCTATAAGATTCAATTTGAGAAGAGAGAGACTGATGAGTTATGTGTGTCCAGGGAAAATGAACTAATATCAAATAAATAAACGAAAGAACCTCTTATGAAAGGAGCATACTGGGCCACCAAAAAATATTAGTTCATTCGGAAACATCGAAAATAATCCACAGCGATTTTCTGTTTGTGGGTACATCTTAGAGAAAAACGTTTCTAATGAAAGTTGTGGAGCTTAGGAAGTTCTATCAATCTATATGTAGTTTGTCAATATTGATATGAAAATGAAATATTGAAAAAAAAACAATCTTTCAACAGTTAACTTGAATGGAGTGGTATTTATAAAAAGTATATTTTGTCTATCCTACAGATGTAAACAAGATCTCATCAGTTATACGATCTTTGAAAACTAACTCAGCCGGATATGATAATATTTCATCGAAACTGTTGAAAAATATCCTACAACCTATCTGCGCTGGATTGGTGGAGCTCTGTAACTGAGTCTCTCAGTCAAGGTATATTCCCAAAATGCTCAAAAACATCTCACGTGGTTCCGATATTCAAAAAAGGAGATGGGGAAGAATTCGAAAATTATAGACCGATATCACTCTTGTCAACCATTTCTAAACTCTTGGGAAAATTGATGCAAAAAATACTAATCTCGTTTATGAAGTCGAACGGATTATTAAATGATTGCCAACATGGGTTCCTTCCTGGCAAATCGACATCAACCGCCTTTCAGGACATTTGAAAAAATATAATAAGAATGTGGATAAGAAGCTCCTAACTATTGGTATCGCATGTGATTTCGCGAAGGCTTTCGGCAGCGTAAACTTTAACATATTGCTAGAAAAATTGCATCACTATGGCATTCAAGGAACTGGCCTAAATTGGTTCACTAGTTATCTGAATGGAAGGGAGCAAATACAGTCCTTACATTTGGAAAAAATGGAAAAAAAATCAGAATGGGGAAACATCAGAAGTGGGGTACCACAAGGATCGATATTGGGCCTCCTACTCTTTCTAATTTTTATTAACGATCTTTCGAGAAATTGTGGAGATGCAACTCCCGTGTGATAAAACCACCTTGGAGGATAAAATAACTGTTTGTACAGAACAGAATTGTTGGGTGGTGTATAACAAATAACATAAAAATCAATTTCGAAACACTTTCTATATACCTTTCGCAAACAGGAGTGTCGATAACTTGATTTTATCATTTTGAATTAAAATCAGCCAAAACGATAAATAGTCTGGGTTTCCAGCTCGATCGCTACTTGTCATGGAGGGAACACATCAAATTCACGAATATAAAACTCAGCAGATCTTGTTACTGTCTACGTGCACTTTCTAATAGACAAGTGAGTGGAAACGTTTAAAAAAAAGTTTATTATGCAAACTTCATGTATCATATGTCATATGGCCTAATCCACTGGGGAATGAGTGTCTGATACTAAATAATAAACTTTCGAACTGATAGTATTTTTGGGTTGTGGTGGTCATGATCGACGAAGATATAACCAAATTCGTCATTTGCAATAGGTAATATTTCTATGAAATTTATCTAGAAATGTCATATGCACCAAAAAGTGAGAACTAACCCAATTTTTGGCTCCCATAAAGAAAAAAACTAAACTCTTATGGGATTTCAGTCTTTTTCTCAGAGACTGATATGGAAGACAATGAAGTTTACTGACCCGTATATTTTACTATAACTACTATAACTCAAAAAGTGCCTCTTAGGACAATGTACTCTTTGAAAAACATAACGAGTTGGCAATTCATTCGTATATTGTAGATAATAGGAAAAGTTCTGAGATATATATATATATATATATATATATATATATCTTTATTTAGTTGGAAAACTAATTCATTTACAATAGTAAATACATTGTCACATTATAAATTAAATTAAATTAACATGAAAAAATACAAAGAGCTTGATTAAAAATACATACATATAGATAAAAAGTTACATAAAAAAGTCATACACAAGAATATACTAACTAATCCTTCAATCGTCTTTTTAATGTATTTATCGAACCACTCTCTTTAATTTCTTGTGGGAGGTCATTAAAACAATCTACTCCTTTATAAAATAAAGAATTATGTGTACTATTTTTTTATATTTTTCAACCTTTATGTTGTTTCTGTTTCTTGTGTTATACTCATGTATGTCAGCCACATAAGTTCATTTATTCTGTAGATGTACAGGTGAATATCCAATTTTGATTTAAAAACTGAAGATTAGTGTTAGGTACTCGAAGAGTTTCTTCACTGATAGCCATTGAAGGGTTTGCAACATATTTGCTATCGGTCTTATCCTCGAACATTGTAAGATTATTCGCATAGCGCGATTCTGCATCTTTTGTAGTCTGTTTATTTCATTTTGATTGAGAAAAAATAGAATGGTAGGACAATAATTTAAATGTGGGAGGATTATGGAGTTGTATACTAATAATTCAGACCACTGGCTGAGATATGGGGAACATCTTCTTAAATAGTTGATTTTGTAAGCTACTGTTTTGATAATCTGATTAGCATGTTCCTTGAATTTTAATTTACTGTCAATAGTTACACCCAAATACACGAATTTGTTTACCTTCTCTATATCACTGTCATTCAATCGTAGAATGCCAATCCTCTTGTTATCTTCATGTCACAAAAAAAAATATCTAAACGAATAAACATTTCTTCCCATTAGCGATGAAACTTTCTTTTTTTTTCAGGATCCTCAACGTGTTTTCACAAACAACATCGTTGTAAGGTTTCATCCAGGATTGGAAATCGATGGAGACGAAATAATAACTATAGTTTGTCGTTACCCCCCACCAATAGCACCACCTCCTGCTGCCCTTCCTAGTCTTCTGTGAGTATATATAACGAAAAAAAAAATGTTTTTTTTATTTAGATTCCCGTCTATTTTTTCCTTCAACAACGAAAATCAATCAATAAGTAACCTTCGTTTACATCATGTTATTTTGATCTTTGTTTGGATAAATAAAACTCAAAACATCTTATGTCATCAATTCCAATACTGATTTTTCAAATTATCAATGTACTTTCAGTCAAGAACTTCCAGCACCAGCTCTTGCGCCGCCTTTGAAGGGATTTCAAATTCTGCTGATAATATGTGGTATCCTTTTCC
This sequence comes from Gonioctena quinquepunctata, assembly GCA_018342105.1. NCBI lineage: Eukaryota > Metazoa > Arthropoda > Insecta > Coleoptera > Chrysomelidae > Gonioctena > Gonioctena quinquepunctata. The sequence goes on from JAFIRS010002398.1 coordinate 131,223, forward strand.
TGTCTCTGCTTCTACTCGGTCTGGGATGTTCCTACTACTGCTTGAGAAGACGCCCCCTCACCATTATTCGACAGCCATTCTCATCCATCGGAACTGGATCAGAAATCACCAAATTATCAGGAAGCTCTCTAGGTATGAAATTGATAACTCGATAACAAATCGTGGAAAAACCTTTACCTTTGGCGTTCTATACAGTGCTTCTCAAAAGTCCTCTTCCCCCCTCTTATTTTTGGAACGATTATACATAAACAAGTGAAATTTGTAAACTGAATATTAAAGGTTGTAAACTTCCCTACTAGTGATGATAGATGACGAAATCGTCAAAGATGACGTCACAAGGCCATTGTGACCAATAATTTTAAATGGAACCCTACGGCAAGCGACACCTCTTTTAAAAGGTATCGAAAAACCTATTCAATGATACTAATTTTGTTTGTGTTTATGGCAGTTTTGGCAACTCGCTTTTAAAAAACGCAAAGCTGTGATGAATTAAATCAGTTAATACTAAAATTCCAAATTCAAGCTCCGCCTCTGGATAGTTGTCAAATAAGCTGACGTTTTTGTTAGTCTCCCTAATTCGACGTTTTTGTAATTGTCCAAGTTTTTGTACATTCAATAATTTGTGTATTGTTGATCGAACGTTTAACTGTTTTAGCAGCTTTTGGTACTTTTAATATTTTTGTACATTTTAATAATTTGTTAAACTGTTGTGGGCCGAACGTTTAAGTGCTTCAAGAAGCTTTAGATGATAAAGTAGCAGCGATCCTAATTCTTGGTGAAACTGGACAAAATATTCATGCAGCAGAACGCATTTTCAATGAGAGGTTTCCCGATCGCCCCGTTTCGAGGACTTATTTAAGGAAGCTTCTTCGTAAGTTTGAAACAACGGGTAGTATTAATGATGCGAAACGATCTGGCAAACCACAAATTTCTGATGAGAAAAAAATTGATATACTGGCAGAAGTAATAGTTAATCCTACTTCTTCAACAACTCACGTTGCATCTACCTGTGAAGTCAGTCGAATTACAGTACACAGGGTGTTGAAAAAAAACAAATTTCATCCATACAAATTAAAAATGGTTCATCAACTCTCAGACGACGACCCAGACCGAAGACTAGAATTTTGTGAAAATATGGAAACTAAAATTAACCAACAGCCAGACTATGTCAAAACAATTTGTTTTAGTGACGAAAGTACTTTTTATCTAAATGGAAATGTAAATACACAGAATGTGAGGTATTGGAGTGACGCAAATCCTCACCTGTTTCGTGAAACACATACCCAATTTCCCCAGAAGGTGAATGTTTGGGCAGGTATTTGACTGGTGAGGTTTATCTGGAGCTGTTGCAAAACGCAATAGAACCGTTAACCCTTGAAATTTTGGGAGATAATCCAGCTTCTCTTCCCCTTCCAATTTCAGAATTTTGAAACAGCTCAGCTACTCATAAATCAAGACCTTCAAGCAATATTCCTCAGCCCATAAATTGAAACTCAATTCAAAGAAGTCGGCAGTGATGATTTTTGTACCCAAAAAAATCGGAGGTGAAACCCAGAACCTACTACAATTTCGCATTGATAATAATGTCATTCCGAAATAAATCTGGGTTTGTGGTATGACCAAGAGCTCCGCTTCACAAGACATGTCAGCCACCCAAACTCCCTTCAATGTTCTCAGACAATCATATCCAAATCGGGATCTTCTATTCACAAAACTCAAACTGTGTACGTCGCTAATAATCTCAAAATTATCTTACTACGACAGTTTTTATGGACCGGCTCTGAGGAAATCTGATTCCTTGCGTTTGCAATGTACCCAAAACAGCTGTTTGCGTTTCTGTTGGGTGTTCGAAAATACTACCATATATTTGTACTAAAGGAATCAGGCTGGCTGAATCTGAAGAAGCTTAGAGCCTTGCACCTCTTAACCACCACCCATAAATTATTAATCATAAACCTGATTATCTTGCAAAATAGGTTTGATACACGCAATAGGTCAATTTTAGTCACCCCCAGCATAAATACTCTATTTTTACTCGCAGTTTTTTTTATTTCGCACCAAAATACTACAATATGCTACCCAGTGAATTCAGATCTTATACAATAAATAATTTCAAAAAAAGGCTGAAAATGCATTTCCACGATTAGTATCTTCTTACTTTTCCACACCATGGCCATAGGGGACTGCGAAGTGTTATTGTTGTTTTTTTCCTTTTTTTTTCTCTTCTTATCTACACATCCTTATTATTTTTACTATTTGTAAAGGTTGAGTTTAAAAACAGCCTATTCTCCACCTATTCACCATGTTTTCTACTAAGGCGTTGTATCTTTCATTTTACCTTCACCATTAGTTTTGGACTTGTACCCTATGGTGAATAAAGACGATTTATTATTATTATTATAAAATACCTTTGAACAATAGTTAATTTGTATGCTTTCAGGCAATCTCTCAATGTTCGAGGGAGTGAAAATTCCTCGTGCCAACGTTCCTCTAGCGATGGCTGCCCCTGGAAGCAGTGCAGGCAGCGAAGGACCACTGATGAGCGATAATCTTCCTTCCGACTACCCCTCAGAATCCCATTCTGAAATAGATGTAGACACAGGGTCTCTCCCTGTATCTTCGGCGGGAAGCTACGAAAATCAAGCCTACCTTCATGACAACAGCAGCTTCTACAGCGAAGGTTACGGCCATACTCAAGAACAGCAAATTCAAAACGCAATCGCTACTCCAGCAACGGTGCCAAGACTACCTTTGGCTGTCAAAGATCAACCCAAGTTCGATGTGCAGGTCCGCGTGAAGAAAGCGCCACCTTCACCGCCGAGCATATCTATGTCTGATACAGAAAGTACGAGAACAGACAGAAATCTCTCCACAATCCCTGAACAACGTGAAGAAAGCCTCAGATCTCTGGACTCCCCTCTTCCCATAGAAAGAACTCATTTCACATACATTCCAGAACTCCACCCGCCGCCCAAACACATTCAACCTGCTCCAACCTATAACAGAATACTCAGGAGGCAGATGGAGATGCAAGAGGAGCCGATGAGAGTGGGACCTCCAAGGTCAATAGCATCACTCGACACTGAAATGACAGACACCCATTCCATGACGGAAATAATGGATGATTCTCACCACAAATTCCTAGCTCCCACTCCCCCTCCTCCACCACCGATCGTACCAAAGCAAGAATACATCAGATACCACGAAGAATCCGCTGCTCTGGAGCCCCCCATAGCAGCAGTACACAAACCCGAAATAACTTCCCATGTTGTCGACGACGTTTTCTTGAGAACAATCACCGAGAAGAAAACAATCGAGGATATCGAAAGACACAGACGTTTAGTAACCGAATACCATACCAGACCCAAGCCTGTCGAAGATCAAAAATGGGACGTCACCATCAAAAATTATCCAGTGGAAATGCCCGAACCTCCAGAATGGGAAAACTTTTCTGATATATCTTCCGCTTCTGGTTTGACCCTCACTCCAAAACTCGAACGATCCAAGATGAGTCTACCTCCACAAAACATAATTGTCGACGATAAATTGCCATTGAATGCCCCAGAGATCGTAGCCAATATAGGACAAACACCTCCCAGATACTCTGCCTCTCTGGAAATTCCTCCAAGAGATCAGAGTTATCTCTCAACTTTCAACATCCCCATCGAGAATCCAGAGATTTCCAACTGGAACGTGCTAATCAGAGTGTTCCAACCCACAGAACAAGAAGAAGGCCCAGTGATCGAGAGCGCAGAGACCTTCAACTCCCAATTGACCACGTCCGATAAAATGAAATGGCGACAGATCATTACAACGGAGTCTACCCTTCGCACCCTCCTAACAGAATGTGTATTTCGGGAAGACTTCGAACGAGTCCGAAGTGATTCCAGATACGTCACTCTCTTCGAGCCACCGAAGTGGGACGTTATCATCAGAATTCTGGCTCCCCCAGAGAGGCAACCCAGGGGTAGAAAAAAGAGGAATGATTGGGACAACAGAAGTCGCCGAAGCAGCTTGCCAACTCTGTACGAGTACGATTCTGACGGAGGTAGTTCCGTAAAAACCCTAACGCGGGAACCATTAGTATTCCCTCAGAGGTCCAGGAAAACGTCCAGGTCCAGCTACCGCAGCGAAGCTGATCTGCGATCCATGTCAGAAATGATCGTTGACTTCGGTCGACCGGATAACTTCTCAGAAACATCTAGCTATTATCCTGACAAAAGATACTACGATGACTCGGAAGTTGGTCATCCCTCGCTAGCAAGGTCATTGAGCCAACCTAGTTTAGCTCGATCAGCAAGTGAATTCACGGAGAGATGGGTAGCGCCATCCAGGTATGATACAACTAGTGAATTCACCTCTCCAGAAGGAACTCCCAAGTCCCAAAGGAGCACTAAGATTCAGCCTTTCGACCTTCCTAGAGGCGGTGGAGGGCAAAGAACGATGTGGCAATCGAGACAGGCGAGTGGCAGCATTCAAGGACCACACGTGTCTTCGCAAGTGATGACCCAGGAGTTCAGAAGCGAAACATCGACCAGCTTCATGGGTCGTGGTCCTCGGCCTATGGGCCAAGGATGGTTTGCCGATAACGACAGTGAAGCTAGTTATAAGTAATTCGAAATAACGAAAATCCTACTAATGTGCTAATATTTAGTTGAATCAGACCGGTAATGATACTGCCTTATTATAAATTTTTCTCATATAAATTTTATTACACAGTGGAACGTTTAGTGTACATACGAATTCTCCATGCCATTCAATTGCTGATTAAATAGATCAGATGAAAATAATTGCTCGAAAGTCCAGTTATTTGTTAATGTTAAAGAGAAAACTCTATTCTACTTAGTACCTTTTTTGACCTATTGTAATGCTGATGACATTTCAATTTAATTCCACACTTAATGGTTTTAGGAATAGAAAGAGGCTTCGTATATACACAGTACTTCCGATATTGAATAATGTTTGTGACTAGAATGCTGTGATAACATTTTAAGGTGTACTGGTTTAATTTTCTTCGATTTTTGCTGACTCGAAGGCTTTACCCGGTTTTCCACTCGGTCCAAATTTAAATTTTGGATGACTGTAGAACTGGGTATATTCACAAAAGTTTCTCTGATTTTTTAAGCTTTGTTTTTCGACAGTTTCATTCTTGAAACCGAGGTTAAACAAGCGCTTTTCTTATTTGCTCCTCAGGTGTTGGGTTAAGGGCTATTTTCTCTGCCATACTTTTTTCTTACTGAAGCCTATTCCTTTCATACATTTTTATGAGTTGTAAAATATTTTACAAGGTGCTATTTTTAATATAACTCTTATATTACGTGAATAAACATTAAGGCAATGAATTAGTGGTAACTTTTGTAATACGAAATTCGAAATAAATATTTTATATTAACACAGGCATTGTTTTTATTGCAATTTTAAAATATGATTCGGTTACGTCAATATAATTATGCAAAAATTAAGCCAAAATAATACAATGACAACTCACAAGATGCATTGGTTCGTAGTTCTAAATGGAAACAAATCAACACTTTCCAAATACCACAACACAAATGACACAGATGACGACGTTCGCACACTGAACATTTTCTACAATATTGAATGTATAAGAAACAAATTGGGTGAAATCTAAGATGTCTAAGAACCCTGGTGCTTGAACTGATTCGATATTGTTTAGATTTTCGAAGGGACACATGTTGCTTCAATATCTGTGGTAGATGGCGCCGTCCAAAGAGAGTAAACGTTACCTGAATAGGAGGTACTAATAAGCTCTAGCCAATCAGAATCTTGTAGAATTAATCCGTCATAGTGACGTACATGGACATTAGTACAGGTGGCCCACGTAATATACAGAGTGGTCTAATATACATTCAAGAGCCTGTAACTCTCAGATACCAGAGTGCGGAGTGCGCTAGTCCGCCACTGTCCAGAGAGAATGGTGGCCATGACATGTCCCTATACGTCAATATGACTCACAAATGATCTTTCATCTCTTTCTATTGGTGTCACCATTGTCTTATGTTTGTTTATATCCTCGTTTAATGTCAAAACTTAACTTTAGACATCTGCAGCGTCTTAAATGAAATTATTTTCTATTTTGTCGGTGTCTATGCGTTTTTCCTTCTCGTTGATTTGAATTCTTCACTCTCATTTTTTAGTTCGTTTTTTCAAAAATTACGTCGTTTATTAGTGCGTAATGAAGTGTTAATTTTTAAGCAGTCTAATGTGTAAGGGTACTTTTTGTAAAATGGGTCCCTTTTGCATTTTGTGTGGACAGTCTAAATCCGCAGATTTGAATATACTCCTGTATTCAGTAGCAAAGGCAAGTACAAATCTTGACAAATTAACTAATAATTATATTTTCATAGTCCATCATATTGTAAGCATTGAATTCAAAATTTTCTGACAAATGCATTTCCAATTCTCCGCCTGTTGAAAGAACCATATTTTCTAGGGAAATGATTTTAAAATATTCTAGTTGCACCACAATAATATAAATGTGGTTGCACATTGAAATAAACCCAAATAAGTACTCACTATTATAAACATAAGCATTCAGTTAACCTCAAACTCAAAGGGTACAAAATACGAAAAACAACAACATGATGCTTTATTTGTGCAATATTCGAGATCTTCTAATTCTAGCTACGCTATTGGTTAAATTTGGCAGATGTTACTTTTCAACTAATAGCAAAGCTAAAATTAGAAACCGCGAACAGTTCGCCTCAAAAAGAATGCTGAGGAAATGAATATACCCTGTGTGGTCTGTTGTTCAGAGAGTAAACTTTATCTGAGTAAGAGGTACTAATAAGCTCTAGCCAATCAGAATCTTGTAGCATTAACGCGTCGTAATGACGTACATGGACATGAGTACAGGAGGCCCACGATACCTAATCGAATTAAACAATATGACTTGAAATAAAGCGTGGAAAAATAAAAAAAACTTTATTCAGAATTAAAAAATACAAAAGCAAAGATGAAAATCTTGATTGAAGCCCGGGACTCGAAGTGATGGCGCATTTGCTGATTCAGTTGGAGGAAAACCCGGAAAAACCCACAACACCATCAGAAATCAGATCATCAACTTTCTCATAGAAAAGGACACATACTTCCTGGGAGCTGAGAGAATCAATCTTGGAAAATACACGGCAGTCATCGAAGAGGTGCCAACAATTAGAATAAGGGTGTTTGCAATATGCAGTATAGTGTCCATTGGAAATTTACTGCCATCAGTCGAAGAAACACGTTTTAAATGTATAACTAAAATTTTTGGAAATGTTTGTATACGAATCATCTTTTTGAATTCCCTTTTCATTCCACAAGTTGAACAGTATGGGCTCGCATCGTTAGTCAAAGTCTCCTCTTCTGTCAACAGTTCAATACATTGTGTTAAATTCACGACTTCGTTTGGCAAGTCTGGAATAGGGATTGAAAGTACCCAGAAAGGTTCAAAAGTAACGGAGCAGTAATTACAAAAAGTACATCTCAATATAGACTTCAGCTGACCGGCAAATGTATCCACAATTTTGGAATTATGAGTAGAAGAAATGGAAGCTTTCTGATTATCATTCGTGATAACAAAATCGTTTGGTGATGGATGAATCTCTGCACTCGCCTTGTTTAAATCTTCATGTAAACCTACCAGTAGGTATCTTAGAAATTCTTCCGAATCTGCTGGGACGTTATGGTCGAAGGAAGGAGCAAAATTTCTGAATAGACGGACGAAATGTGAAGTATCCACCATTTTTCGAGAAGAATCAGGACTCCAGATATTTTCCATCAAAGATATAAAAGATTTCACTAAATTTCCTTTCATTCTTGATGTAGTAGTATTTAAATCCTCCATACAAAAACCATTCTTGAAAAATTCCAACAAAACCTTGGTGTTCGAGAGACACTGGATCAAGCGTGGAATGAAAATATGGCCAAATCTCAAACCAACGAAACAAAACTGTAACCTGTAACTCTCAGATACCAGAGTGCGGAGAGCGCTAGTCCGCCACTGTCCAGAGATAATGGTGGCCGTGACATATCCATATACGTCACTATGACTCACAAATGATCTTTTATCTCTTTCTATTAGTGTCACCATTGTCTTATGGGAATAGACTCTCCTACTCAGATAACGCTTACTCTCTTTGGTCTGTTGTTACAGTTTACTGAATTGAAACTGAAATGAAATTGGCGCTATTTGAAACGCTTGTAATCTCTATTATCAAGTAGGCCAAGTGTCGCCAAGTTGATCCCAAACTTTTACAGGTCTAAGTGCAAGCACCAGGGTTTTCAGACATCTTAGTGAAATCGAAGCTATCTCCGAAGAAAGGGACGTAATGTGATTCAGTGCGTGTGATTTAGAGCATGAAATCCCATTTTCACTTTTGACAAATTTCAATATAGCTAGTTTTTATTGTAGGAACTCTCTTAAACACAGTGGTGTCCTAATTTATGCCAGGAAAAATATTAAGACCAGTTCTGTAAAAAATAATAAAGAACCCTAGAAGTTCTAAGCTATATAGTCCTTCAATGAGGAGACCATCTAAAGATTAACTCATCGGCCATCTTGAAGTTGCCACCTTCAATTTGAGAATTTTAACTAAAAATCAATAATCTCCGACCCCAAAAACCCCGACATATCAATTCTGAATCGAATCGAGGCATGATTACAAAACTCGTCCGCCATCTTGAATTTGTGAATTTTGAATAAAAAAATCATAATATCCGACCTTGAAAACCCCTACATACCAATTTTGAATAGAATCGGACCATAAACACAGAGATCATCGGCCATCTTGGAGCCGCCATTTCAATTTTAGGAATTTTGAAAAAAAAAACATAATCTTCGGCCCTGAAAACCCCCACATACCAATTTTGAATTGAATCGGACCATAAACCTAAACGTCCGCCATCTTGGAGCTGCCATCTTGAATTTTTTTATTTTGACGAAAAATTCACAATCTCCGTCCCAGAAAACCCCCTATAATCACAAAACTCGTCCGCCATCTTGGAGCCGCCATTTTCTTTTTTCTCTAAAAAAATCTTATTGCATTGTCACCGGAATTATGAACACCTGCCAAATTTCAGATCAATCGGATGTCGGCAAGTGCTCCAAAAATGGATTACAAATTTGTTGAATAAAAGCTTGCAAAAAAGTTCTATGATTTACATCAAGAAAAAGTTTTTGAATTCGCTGCTGTTAAGTTATCAGTCCTGAACAGCGTAATAATTACGATTTACAGATCACCCATCATTGACAATGTGCAATGTGAATCGATTCTTTGAAGAAATCCCGATAATGCTCCAACGCCTAACAGAACATAGTAAAGAAAATTTCATAATTAATGGTGACTTCAATATTGATATATGCAACAAAAAGCAAACTTGTATTAGGGAGTTCTTGGACATCTTGGCGTCTTTCGATCTTGATTTTTCCGCAACCTACACGTATATCATCAAAGAAATGTATTGATAATTTGATAACCAGCATAACAGACAGTATACTAGTTGAAGTCTGTTTCTCTGAACATATAGGCATTTTAGCTTTCTTAAAAAAATCAAACCTAGGCAGAATATTGATACTAAAAGATCAGAGTTGTATCTCGACAAAAATTGGCGGATTTCGAACAATCCAAAACCAACTTGAATTGGACAGACTTTTATACTGTAAGAGAAGCCAATTCATCACTTTTTTCTGATTTTTCTCAACAATTTCTATATTTATTTTCCAGAAAAAACAATGAAAGGTACAAATACTTCACACACTAAATGGTTCAACGAAAATGAGAAATCAACTTGAAGCTATTAATATTGTGAAACAATCTACACAATCACTTGAGATCATTGGTGTTTACAAAACAATAAAACTAAATTATAAAAAAGCAATTGACAAACCACAACCGAAAGCAAATAAGAATTTCATCTAGGACTCCAGTAACAAATTAAAAACTATTTGGCAATTGATAAATTCATAAACGAAAAAATACGTTGAAAATGAACCGAACATTTCAGTAGAAAACTTCAACAATTTCTTTGTGAATGTAGCTGAAGAAATCATTAACTCAATTTCTCATTGCAATCTTAATACAAACACTAAAACACACTCCTAGTTCTCCTTGTTTTTCTGTTTTCAATACTCCTACCACTGAAAACAAAATAAATATTATAAGAATCTTAAAAAAATCCCGTAGCAGGGACGTTTACGATATGAATGTGAGCATTGTTAAAACATCTGGGCCACGAACTGGCTCCAGTGCTATGCTAGAGCTCGTCCAATATTGAAACGACCGTTTGATAGGTAGAGAGGGGGAAAACACGAGTGGACACGATTTGCTGTGGCTACGGCGAATCTTCACCAGTGTCTTGGCATGCAGCGTTTGAAAGGTTAGGTTTGTTTGATTAATAAATAGGTAGTGCAGTTATTATCTTGAATTCATTAATTTTGACAAAAAATTAATTATTTCCGACCCCGAAAACCCCCACATACCAATTTTGAATCGAATCGGATCATAATCACAAAACTCGTCCGCCAAAAACTACATCTTGTGTAACGCCTATACCAAATAATTAGGTAAGCCTATGGAATTTCTATTAATAGCCACAGTTCCGGCATCTTCGAGAAGAATTGGTTGTTAGGTAGGAGAAGGCCAAAGTGTCGGAACGAGCTCTACATAGGTAAGTCTCGTCCAGTATTGAAACGACCGTTTGGTAGGTAGAGAGGGGGAAAACCCCAGTGGACACGATTCGATGTGGCTGCTTATGCTACGGCAAATTTTCACCAGTGGCTTGTCATGCAGCGTTTGTAAGGTTAGTTTGTTTGATTAATAAATAGTAGTGCAGTTATTTATTCAACTTTGACAAAAAATTCATAATCTCCGACCCCGAAAACCCCCACATACCAATTTTGAATAAAAATCGGACCATAATCACAAAACTCGTCCGCCAAAAACTACGTCTCGTGTTTCGCCTATACCAAATAATTTGGTACGCCTATGGAATATCTATTAATAGTCACAGTTAGACAATGGCTCGGGCATCTTCGAGAAAAATTGGTTGTTAGGTAGGGGAAGGCCAAAGTGGTCGTTTCAATACTGGACGAGCTATATTTAAGTGCGAATTTACACGATCCAATAAATTGGTCAATTTTGTGACCTTGAATTTTATTGATAGGTGTAAACAGAAAATTGTCGTCAATTTGAACTTGACCAATAAATTGAAGAGTTTAGAATCGGTTCTAATTTTTCATCAATTTTTAGTGACAATTTGCAGTAACTTTCAGTCATGAATTGGTTGCCTGCTAGAACAGAGATTTTCAGTTTATGTTATTATTTACGCAATTTCACATATCCTACCGCGAGAAAAATGATTGTTGCGGAAAAAACATAATTTACGTTGCATTACATTCTCAGCAATGTGCATTGCTGAATATAAAAGAAAGAAATGTAGAAGATGGTGGATTAGACCTTGGATTGAGAAAAGAAGGAAAGAAAACTTGACATTAGTCCACGAAGAATTTCTGAGTGCAGATCCTGATCAATTCAAACTATAGGTAGGTATTTATAATAGATTAGAGTCAATTCAATAAGCTATTGAATAATATTCGAATTTTTTTCTGTAGTTGAACCATTTCTTGTCAGTATGTTGGTATTCCTGTCAAAATTGACCAATAAATTGTCAGGTGTAAATATAACCCATATTGGTCAATTTTATTGTTCAATTTATTGATCAATTTTATTGGATCGTGTAAATTTGCACTAACAAGTGCTTAGAACAGAGCATATTTCCAGATAAACTGAAAATCGCCAAAGTAGTATCCAGTGCCGGATTTAGGGAGGGGCTATGGGACTATTAAGATGCGTTTCCTATGGAGCGGCTGACGCAAGTACACCCATTTCCTATGAAGTGTTAGTCGCGAGTGATCTGTTGTCAAAAAAGTACAATTTTCTAAGTTAAAAATGTGCGAAAACAAAAAACAAATTTATTGGATTTGCTATTAGAGGAAATTGAGGACGAAGGAATTTTACTGACAAACGTGTGAAAAGAACATGAACAAGTTCATCCATTATTTAAAACCAGAACTTGCGAAGGCTATTTTCAAATTTTAATAAATAGACATTTATTGAAAGATAAAGAGAAATTTAGGCAATTTTTTAGATTAAATATTGCTCATTCAATTATATATGGAGTTGAAAAAGAAGATCTAACCAAACAGTCATCGAATAGATATCCATATCTATCACTCCTGAAGAGAAATTGGCAGTGACACTAAGGTAAGTTGAAGTAATCTATACAGTTAAAATGTCAATAACTTTATTAATGATAATGTATATACATTACGTATTATATATAGTAAGTTGTTAGGTAGAACTTTATTCACGTATGGTTGGAACCCGTTAGCACATTACTTGTGAATAGAAAGTTTGTATTATTTCCTGAAGTATAAGTATAAGAACACTTGAATAAAGCCCCATTGGATAAAAAATTATGTCGATTTTTCAAAAAGTTAAACGATTGTTAATCAACTCATTTTTATCCGATCTCTGTTTTTACATGAAAGTTTAAATAATTGACCTATACATTTTTTGCTCCTTGGACCTTTCTTATATACATACTCAACAAGATCACGTGATAAAAGTTCATTAAAGTTTTATATTTTGTTACTGTGAATTATGTGTTCCGTGGCGTGGACGCGTGAGTAAATCGCTCATATTCGACTCATATCGAAAAAATCCTCCTTCAAAACAACAACCTAACCTAACCTCAATCTGAGTCAGAGCTTAGGTTGTATGGAGGATTTTTCCAAAGTTGTGCAGAAAACGGGCGATTTAGTGTTTGTAGTTCGAGCTGTTTGAAAGAAGGATGCATTTTGAGTGATTTTTGTGCGAGAAAACGCTTAAACATCACCTAATGAAGAAGCAAAAGAAAGATTTACGGCTCGCGTCAAATTCTCGCTTGCAACCGGCAATGCAAATACAATAGTCGTTCATTTAGAGTGTGTAAGAAGGCATGCAAATGTTATTATACAGCTGTTTTTGCATCTAACAATGGCATTAATGTTAATAAATTGTTTACAAACAAATAGGCAAGTATAATATTTGAAAAAAAATATTTCCTACCATTTTATTGACAGGACAAAATGATGATTTAAAAAAAAAACTTAAATACATTTTTTAATTGTTTCTAATCGTGTTTTTATATTTTGTTTGTTTAAATAATTAACTAGGGATTTTTTTCTCTTTGAAATCATAATTGGCATTTATAGGTTACCAAAATGAAACTATTTTTTTATCAATAATTTTATTGTTTATTAAGTTAACAATTTGTTATAAACAATTTGTGACCCTCGGTTTATTTTTTTCCTGGAAGTAAAAAAAATAACAAAAACAGCCATATATAACAAAGTACTGAAAAAAATAGTCTTTGATTTTTTATAACATTTTTAAATATTACACTATACCGAAATCAAAGGGGCCTCTTAATTTTTCAAGTAACAAATAGATATAACTTTTGAACTATTAGAGATACGATAATGGACATTTCGGACATTTTTGTGGAGGATTAATCAATCTTTGAAATGGATGGAAATCCAAGTTTGTCACTTTTGCTAATCAGATGTTACATGCATTTGTTTATAAAAAAATTTTTTTTTCAATTTTCGTACTTTTTTTGACTTATAACTTGTTAAAAAATGAAAATACACCTGTGAACCAGACAGTTTTGTTCAGTGATAAAATATCTGCCAAATAAACTTCACATTATACCCATATCTCTTATAGTTTAAATTATAAATGTAATTTAATTAATATTTATCTAACTCGTGTTCCGTTATATACGATATTTCATTTTATATTACAGCAGTCATTTATATTCAGCAATATCTTTACTTTCTATTTATTGTAATAAATTATAGTAGCTTCTAACTGAAGGTGTCTCAAATTATGGAATTTTACTCGAATTTTTTTAAGTTTTCTCAGCTGTATCTTCTAAATTTTTAAATTTACTTATATTTTTATACTTTTCATCATAATGAAATAGTAGAATAGAAGGATGAAACAGAATCCATAAATAAATACAATTTTTTTGATTAAAATTATTGATAATATATTTCAGTTAATAAAACAGAGTTTTATAAATACGTTTTCTTTTCTTTTTTTAAAGGAGGAATTTCAGAACAGCTCGGTTCATTGATGCTCCGCACCGATCTGTTTCTACCCTTTCTTTCGTTGCTCGTGATTGGCCCTCATTTTTTAACAAGAGTCCAAAAAAAGTACGAAAATGTAAAAAAACGAATTTTTATAAACAAATGTATGTAACAGCTGATTAGCAATTGTTACAAACTTGGATTTTCATCCATTTCAAATATTGATTAATCCTTTACAAAAATGTCCTGAATGTCCATTATCGTATCTCTTATAATTTAAAAGTTATATCTATTTGTTACTTGAAAAATTAAGAGGCCACTTTGATTTCGGTATCGTGTAATATTTAAAAATGTTATAAAAAATTGAAGAAATTTTTTTTTTGGTATTTTGTTATACATATATGGATGTTTTTGTAATTTTTTTTACTTTCAGGAAAAAAATAAACCGAGGGTTACAAATTTTTAACACAATAAACAACGAAATTATTGATAAAAAAAATTGTTGACCTATAGAGGAATGCCAATTATGATTTTTAAAGAGAAAAAATCCTTGATTAATTATTTAAACAAACGAAATATAAAAAAACGATTATAAACAATTAATAACATTTTTCAACAAAATATTTTTCAACAAATGTTTTTCAATATTTAATTTTTTGTTCATTTAAAAAAATTATAACAAACAAAATATAAAACTTCAATGAACTTTTATCACGTGATCTTGTTACGTATGTATATAAGCAAAAAATGTATAGGTCAATTATTTAAACTTTTATGTTGACTTTTGTAAAAACAGAGATTGGATAGAAATTAGTTAATTAACAATCGTATAACTTTTTGAAAAATCGACATAATTTATTTTTCCAATGGGGCTTTATTTTTCCAAGTGTTCTGATGACATACTAAAAAAAAAAATATTTTGTGTGATATACTGTCTCCAGCGGTGTTGCGCTCATGACGTAACGGCCGCGCGGAGACCTATTTTCGGCGTTGAATAAAAATTATAAATAATGGAGATAGAATTCCAGGAGCCAAAACTTTTTTATTGGAAATTTTCTCTTCTTCAAGGATCTTATTTCAAAAAATCTTAAATATCAATAGTTTTCGAGTTATCAACAAAAACTGAATATCTTTTTTTTTTTTCATCTTATTTTGTGGATAATAACAATTGCAATTTTGTATGTGCTAATAAATGCTCGAGATATATTTTTCTAGACGTCATTCCGAATCGAATGAGCTATCGCACATATTTTTAGGACCGGGAACAAGAATTAACCCGTTTTTCAACTTGTTAATCAGACTAAAGGATCAACTCATGTATATCTCTTATTGGCCTACTTTTGACCTGTTCATTTACACTAATCATGAATCCATTCAATGTATTTATTTATTTGATATTTCCAGGTGAGCTATCAAATAGTTTGGTCCCCAAATGCAAATAACGTATCTGTCTGATATATTTGTTCATAGAGTGTAACATACTATTTTTCATTTCTTGTTTGATAGTCATATGTATGGCGTTTCAATTCATAATTTTAGACTAAACAATATTTTTTTTGTGATTGTTGCTCACGCTTTCATCAGTGTATTTATGTAAATATGCAAAATTAAAACATTTTCTAAAGTAAAATGGGCTTCATTGCACACTCAACCACTAATAATGAATAATAATAATTGGGGGCGGGCATCTTCATCTATATAAAGAAGTAAATTGAGTTACTAAAACTAGTCTGCTGGTGAAAATTACCCATTCAGAATGTTTAATTACTAAATAATTCAATTTAACGGTGTAAAAATCAACGAACGTTTCCAATGTATTCTGTGATTAATCAGAGCAGCATCTAAATTTGCCATAACGTTATTGTTGTGATCTTCAGTTAGGTTCTTGTTCTTCGGTGAGTCGGGAACGATTTTTCTTTGCGTGGATTATCCAAAGTAAGTAAGAATTATTGTAATTGAACATATATAAATTTGAGTGTTATCCATTTGAGCTATTGCATCTGTAATAAACAATGGTAATAGGAAATATTTCGACAGATAATTCATTAGAAGGATATAATTCTGGAAAAAATAATTCAATTAAGGAGTTAGTGATTAATAATACCTAATTAATAGAAAAATTTTAATTAATACTTTTATAAACAATTAAATTATTAATACATTTTTCCATTACCCCATTGAGAAAAAAATTTTAAAAAAAAAATTTAACTAATTATATAAAAAATGAAAATATAAAAAAAACTATTATAAATAATAAAAAAATGCTAAGATTTTTTTTAAATCATTATTTTGTCTTGGAACAAAATGGTAATAACAATTTTTTTTATATTGCAAACTCGTCTATTTGTGTATAAATAATTTATTAACGAATGACGTGAAAAAAATTTAACCATCGTTACTTAATGCCATTGTTAGATGCGAAAACGGAACATAACATTTGTTTAAAAAAAATATTTTAACATCATTTTTTGAATATTTCATTAATTTTCAACTTCAAACAATTATAATTAACAAAATAAAAAACGTTTATAAACTTTTATCACGCTCCAAAAAAGCAAAAAACATATATGTCAATTATTTAAACTTTTATGTCGCCATTTGTGAAAATGGAGGTCGGAAAAAAACTTGATAGTTAGCAATTGTATAACTTTTTGAAAAATCAACATAATAATTTCTTTCCAACGGAACTTTATTCAGTACTTCAAAACTGACATGACAGCCTTATCCAAACACGAAAAAGAAAATCAACATAAGTTTGACACTAACAACGTTGGAATTTCGACCAAAGAAAGACATTCAAGAGTAAGAACCTTCCTTGAAATGATACATATTAAAAAAAAACAGTATTAACAATAGAAATTATATCAAAACTTGAGCCAGACAGATTATAACAACCTTTTTCACCTTTGTTTATACTTGTAATAATGAAAACTGTTATATATTATAACTTAATCTTTTAAATAATCCAGTGTATTCATAACGGGGAAAACATGAATGATAAACAATTCCCGATAACATCGAAATTACACATCTTCAACAACATTCGTATAATGCGAAAGCAGAAATATAAACAGAATATTTGTCTTTCAACCTGCATATGACAAATACTATGTCGAAACATCGTTAAGAGGAATTATTCAAATTGACTGAATCAGTCCTTTATTCCGAGAAATTGAACCTTATATTGGTAGCACTTGGTTGTGGAGAAATGTGGTTTTATGTTTACATAACCGATTCCCGTCATCGTAGCGAAATGAATTACAAACCAATTTTTAAGTCCAAGCATAAGCTTTCAAACAAAAATGTTTCATCAAAATCGGTCCAATAGTTTTTGCGTGATGCTCGAACAAACAAACAATTACAGTTTTATAATAGTATAGATATATATATATATATATATATATATATATATATATTCAAACGTAATAAAAATATTAAAAAAATATTTTTCAGTGGTAATGTCTTCAGTGCTCCCTCCTCTATTTCATTTATATTTTCCGATCTCCTACAATTTTGAATTCGATTTTATTTTTCATTTTCAAATATTAATTTTATGGAGTATGATGACAACACTATTTTCCCCTTTTTGTTCATTATAGTTATATTCCTGTTACAAACATTAATCAGCTCAAAAGTCTATACAGAGTCGACTTTAAAAAAAATCCGTATACCTACTCAATCCTTTAATTATGTTTGAGAAAATCGTATACTCAACAATAAACATACGAAAAATCGGGAATCTAACTTGATTCGTGATCTTGAAAAAACTGGTTATCCTGAAAAACTTATTCAGCCATTCTACGAGTGATATTTTACCACGTTTTCATTAACTCGCTTTCTTGTCTATATGTTTGTTCCATCAAAACAGCAGATTTGGTGTAGATATACATAATTTTTAGTTTTTTTTTTGTCAAACTTCAAAATGCAATATCGAACAATTCGTTTTTCTTTTCAGTGGTATGATTATAGAAAAGGTAAAAAACAATGAACAAACATCTTTTTTGCAACATTTGCAATACAAACAATTTCAAAATTATAAATAATAAAATTCCTACAAGAGACTTCAATAATAAGGTATCATAAAATGGTCATATTCTGAGCAATTGCGATCATAAATGTGGAATATCTATTATAAATAGCTCTAAGCTAGCATAAAGTTAATAGTTACCGAAATCAGTACGAATAAGAACTACTCAAAAATAATTTCTGTACTATTACTATTTATGATAAAATAAAAATATGATTATTAAACAAAAAATTAAAAAAACATAACGAACCAAATAAATTTATAACAATGTACATTTAAAAAAAAATCCCGTAAATAAATCATCAAAATAAAAGAAGACTCAAATCCCTGGTTCAACGAGAATATCTCCAAAAGAATTAAACTACCTGATACATTATATTACAAAAAATATATAATCCTACCCAGATGTTTATAGATTCCTATAATAAATTAGTTAAATGAAGTGTTTAAGAAGCAAAAAAAGAATATTATCAACAAAAATTCACGAATGCTTCCACGAAATCAGTTTGGAACTAATTAAATGAACTATTATATCATAAATCCAGACGCTTCGATCTTGAAAAATGGAAAAAAGATTGAAAATCAACAAAAATTTTGTGAAGAGTTCAATGATTATTTCATTGATATTGGTCCTGAGTTGTAATCCAGTTTCGTGGCTAAAAGAGAAATTATGATTGAGTCAAAACGATCATCAATGTATTTGAGACCCACTGAATATCTGAAACAGAAAAGATCATCAGTGAACTTGATACAAGAAAAGCTCCAGGATCTGATAATATCACTACAGAAATTGTAAAAATTGGTGAAATCAGAAATTGCACCTTTAATTAGTGTGTTAATGAATTTGACGTTCCTAATAGGCTCAGTACCTGACAAATAAAAAATTGAGGCTATTTTCAAACCAGGTAAAAAAGATAAAATGGTGAATTTATAGACCAATCTCTATTCTATCGGTTCTTTCAAAAAATTTAGAAAAAACAGTACATTGCAGATTATTGGAATATCTCAAAAAATCAAATTTACTACTTAATGGGCAATATGGGTTTAGAGAATTCAGTGATTAGCCGTACTAGATGTTTTCACCGAAATCCAATTCGTTATAGATTCAGACAAAAAATGTGGTATATTGTCATTAGATCGTCGGAAAAAATTTGATTCAGTAGATCACAAAATGTTATTGAGTGCTTTGAAGAGAATGAGAAACAGTTTGTGTGTATGGAGGAAAAATACAGTTCACAAAATACTGTTTTATGTGGTGTTCTTCAGGGATCCATTTTGGGACCAGTATTATATATATACATATATATATATATATATATATATATATATATATATATATATATATATATATATATATATATATAAACTTTTTAGCAGACTTGGATTTGATTGGAAAAATCAAAATGTTTGCTGATGATACAATAATAATATATAGTAGCAAAAATTTACATGAGATCAAAAATAACATGATAGATGACCTTGAAAAAATATCATCACGGCTTATATGAATTAACATCAAACAAAAATATCCTCAAACATTGATGTGAAAGATCCTATTAAATTCAACAATGAAAGTTCAAAGTACTCTTCCAATCTGAAATTCTTGGGACCATATATAGATGAGAATTTATCGTGGTCCAAACATATTGAAATATTAAGAAAACGAATTTCCCTTATAATTGGAATTTATTTCAGTATAAGTTTTTTTTACCCACTGTATATCTAAAATCTATTTATTTTATTTTCATTTACTCTAAATTCCAATATTTGATTTCTGTTTGGAATTCAACCAGTCATTCTTTGCTCAAGACATTAAAAATATTCAAACTTGACTATCCAGAACCAACTGTTGAAATATATAAACCAAGTAAACTTCTAGATATTCATTCATTATACAAAATGAGACTGTGCACCTTCATTCATTTCGTTAAAAATAATATATTTTGTTTTTAAAACTAATAGTGATCAACACAGTTAAATAAATATTGGGAAAAAAACATTTTATTCAATGGAAAAAATTTTACAAGGATCTGCATTTGAAAACATATGGCAAATTAAAATTCAATATTCATTAAAAAATACCTCTTTTATTAACATTAATTGATTTTTTCCGATTCATTATTTATAGTATTATCTCATACTCTCCCGTGTATATAGTGTTTTATATTTCCCCTTCCATAAACTTCTACGTTTCTCGGAAAATAAATTATTGAAAAAAATATTTTTGGTCATTATTTCTTGTTCCCTATCACTCTTAATATATCTGGTTAAAGCACCAGATGTCGATACATCATTCCTAATTTCTTTTTATTTTATTTTTTAATTGATCATTATTTCCATGTACCCCGTATCGACAATCATCACTATTTTCCTAGGTGACTCAAGGAGTTGGGGAGTGACTAATTTAATATATGTTTGATCAATATAAAAACTGAAGATCTAAGGAACAAAATTTCTGCAATTTTTTCAATATTAGACCACTTAAATTATTGCATATTATTAAGAATTTTTATACAGGATGGGGACTTTAACTGGAACAAATTCGCTAGAGCATCAGGATAAAATATGTGGATAAAATGCAAAAACACGTCAATTGATATTTTTTGTAGGCTTTCCTGTAATATCAAAATAAATACCGCTTTTTAAAAGTGAAACCTAATCCCACTAATTTTTTTTTAATGGGATGATACTACTAGTGGCACATTGTTGGAAAGCTCTTTTAGAAAAAAATTACTGTGCAATTTCATTTAATGTGATTTTTTATAAAAAAACAAACATTTATAAAAATCAAAAATATTAAAAATAGATAGACCATAAAATGTGTCGAAAAATTTAATTGAGCGTATTATCCTAATTAAAAAATTATGCAACGTTCAACCCACCTAAAGAGGTAAAACTAACCACAGCTAAAAATATGTTTACGAAAGTTTATTAAACGAAAACAAAAATAATAATAAGATAGTTTTGTGTTTTAATTTAAATAAAAAACATTTTAAACTTCATTACGTTTCTTCATTGCTATTTTAACAACTGTTCAAAATGAGCACCATTCAACTCTTGGCAAACACGATATGAAATTCACCCTGAAGTCCCCTTAAAGTTTCTTGTGTAATTATCGAATTTCTTCTGTTATTCTATTTTTTAAATCTTCAATATTGCGAAGTTTTGTGGCATAGACTTTAGTTTTCAAGTAGCCCCATAAATAAAAATATAAAGGAGTTAGATCAGGAGATCTTGCTGGCCATTTAATTGCACCGATCCACCTGATCTGAAAAAAGTTATCCAAATATTGGCGTACATGAACAGCGTAGTGTGGTGGCGCACCATCTTGCTTTGTGTCCTCGTTCTCACGTTGTGTAGGAATATTCCTACATGTCTAAGCATTCTAAAGTGAGCCTCAATTTTACTCCGACTTAATGGTGGTAATTCAGGATGTTGCACTTGAAGTAAGGCAGCAACTTCAGATTGGGTGCGAACCCAAGCATCATTAAAATTTCTATTATCAAAGTTTCGATTAAATACGCCGGCATTTTTAACGTCAATGAAAAGCATTTGAAGAATATTCTGCAAAAATAATTCTTTCATTCTTCCACACGGCTGATAAGAATACGATAATTTTTTGCAGTAAACTTTTTTCGAATCGTTTTTAGACAATAAAAAAGTGCAATATTTAAATAAAGCAATCCATACACAGTTTTTCTTAATAAATGTAAAGGTGACCGTCCACACACAAAAATCAGTTCATAATTGTAACTTTAGGTACCAATGTTCTCACGATCCCTCTCTTTGTCGAACTCGGATGGTTGGAGCTGTAACTGAGGTACTGTCCCGTATGTGTCATCTTTCTGTAGACAGAGGTGCGGATTTCATTGCCTATTCTCTCAACGTTCACATCGAGGAAGGGTAAGGCACTGTTGGTTTCCATTTCCATCGTGAATTTGATCGAATCCCTGATTCTGTTAATTCTTGAGAAGAAATCCTGGAGATGTTTATCTCCGTGATTCCACATAATGAAGGTGTCATCCACGTACCTCAACCACAGCTTTGGTTTGTATTCTGCCTCCCGTATAGCCAATTCCTCGAACCACTCCATGTATATGTTGGCGATGATTGGAGAAAGGGAAGATCCCATCGGGAGTCCGTCGACTTGAGAGAAGAAACGGTCCTTTTCCTGGAAATATGAGTTCTGTCCGAAACGAGAGTAATCAAGTTACCACATCGTCTACAATCATCAAACAAACTTTAAAAATTAACTATCACATTAAAATAAAAAGAAATGCACAGTCAATTTTCTTTTTAAAAGAGCTTTTCAACAAGGTGCCATAAGTAGTATCATCCGATTTAAAAAAATGAAGCATGGTAATTTTTTTTCATGACCGGAAAGCCTATAAAATATCTTAATTGAATTGTTTTTGCGTTTCATTCACATATTTTATCCTGAGGCTCTAGCGAATTAGTTCCAGTTAAAGTCCCCACCCTGTATATATTTTAGGAAATGAATAGGTTTTCAACTTTTTTCTTCGAGTAAAGTCCCTCAGATAGGACAATTTCGTCCTTTGGCTAGTTCACGATTTTTTTATATAAATTCAACGGGTCGATTCAGCATGTCAGTTTCCATTTTCATTGCTGATCTATTTCCCCCATTAAATGTCTTATATCTCTTAGTTAAAAAAACAACTGACCTGAAAACCTTTCTAAAGTTCAATATACAATGAATATCTTAATATCTACATGTGAATCATTTCATGTTTACTTGCGTTAAGAGTTAATTAGTTTGACAAAAAAAAATAATTAGTGAAATTTTTAGTCTAGTGTTTTATATTCCATTAGTGCAGTGTTATGCTTTGTTTCGCTCCAACAAGTTTCAGTGCCGAACGTTTGAATTTCAATTTTGTTCATTAGATGAAAAATCTACCCACTCTTAGCATATGAATATAAACTGAAACTTAATGACATGATATAATTATTAAATACGATGTACAGGGTGGGGCAATGGTGCGTCAGAGTCCAATTGCTCGGGTACTATGATAGGTAAAAATATGATTCAAAAACGAAAGTAAACTTTAACCAGATATTATTTTCGAATATACAGGGTGAACCGAGGAAAATCTAGCGTTTTTCAAGCAGTTCAGAGACCTCCATCCAATCCCCAATATTATTCATTATCTCCCAACCACTTCAGAGTAATAACTTTTTTGAGGAAATAATGTTATCTGCAGATGCATACCGGAAAAATCACTGTCGTCACGGATATGAAATTTAAGAGGAAATAAGGATAATACTATTTGATAGACAGACGGGTGATATTCATATTCATACCCTGAAATTATACAGGGCTGCTAAAAATAATTTTTCAATTGGAAAGTTTTTGAATTGAGTTCTCTCGCGTTTTTTAATGGAACACCCCATATATTTTTCGACCATGTGATGTAGGATTAGGACGCGAATATTTTTTGTATGTTGACCTCCAGGCTATTTATTAAGTTTTGAAAATGATTAGTTACCCATTTCCACCGACAAACATTCCTAGGTGCTATAATAACACATTAGTTCAATATAATGGTGACTAAGTGATTCCCAAATTCCTTTAGGTACAATTGATTGAAACAAAATTGAAAGCGAACAAAAACAATCCACATGCGAAATACTCACCATAAAAGAGAAATCAAGAAAAAAAAACAAGAAAAAACAAAATGAACAAACTATAGTAAGTGCTCCACATGCCGCCCATTGTGGTTGATACACATCTCTATGCGCCTTCGAAATGAGTTTTCTGCTACTCTTAGAATTGCCGGTGTTATATTCGTGAAAGCATTTACTATATTTCCTTTCTTATTTTGAATTGTTGTTGGTGTATCTCTATACACGATTTCTTTCACATACCCCCATGGAAAACAACAATTTTAGTGAGATCTGGGGATCTAGCAGGCCATCGAGTGGGTCCGTTTCTCCAATCCATCGAAGGGCGTATTGTTCAAGTGCCCCCTTACTAAACTCAAATAATGAGGTGGAGTACCATTTTGTTAACCGACTAAAACCAAAAAGAAGGACGTTCTCTAGTCGACGCGTATATTTTTTTTAATCATTTTTTCTTATGTATGATCACGCATAACTTTTTACTGAGACGTCCGATTCTGATAATTCTTTTTTCAGTGGATAGCGTGTACTTCAAAGTTGGTCCCATTTGAATTTAAGAGATGAAATCCACCCCTAAGAGTAGCAAAATGAAGGATATTGATCACTCACCCTCTGAATTCTGGTCCGTTAACCGATTCTATCAGTCATAACTTTGTACTGGGTTCTTCGATTTGGATTATTCTTTTTTTAATAGATAGGGTATACCTCATATTTGGATTTCGAATGAAATTATTCACCCTTACGGGTAGACAAATTGGGGATAATTGATTTTTCACTTGTGAACATTGGCACACACATATGCAGTTGACAATGACAGATCGCTACTGTCATTATTTTTGTTCCACATCCGTCACAATCATTATATTCTATGAGAGGATGGAATGATATACAAAGTAATGAAATAAACTAACCAGAACACCAAAAATAATTCAAATTACAACAAATAGTAAAAGTAGATAATCATATTATTTAACTGGTAATAGTTGAAGTAGGGTGGGTAGGTAAGTATTTTGGAAGTAATTAAAAAAAAAGTAGGGGGTAATTAGTAGATTTCAGCCACAAAAAATAGAAGAATAAAAACTTTTTAACAAAAAATTAAACCGACGAAATACGGAATTGAAAAGTAAAAAATAAAATAAACCTTCTTAGTATCAATAACTAAGCTCCTAAACTAATGTTAGTAACCAATTTTGAGTGGGCGCCAAACGAACAATCAACGAAGATCATTAAATTACTTCAAAACAATTATCAGAATGTCACCGCGCATTTTACGCCTTACCTAATTCATTTGCTTGCTTGTTTGGCGCCGACTCAAAATTAGTTACTTACATTAGTTTAGGAGCTTAGTTATTGAGACTAAGAAGGTTTATTTTATTTTTTACTTTTCAGTTCCGTCTTTCGTCGATTTAATTTTTTGTTAAAAAGTTTTTATTGAAACCACATTCTATTTCTTCCAGAAAGATTCATCATCAATTGTGACAGATAGTTTTCCCTATTACATGTTCCCCAATGATTCCGCCCTAAACATGTATTGACCAGCTGTACTGCTTATCAACTTGCCTGAAGAAATGGAGATTTTCCGTTGCATAATAGTTAAAATTATGCCTATTAACGAATGCATTTTTATGAAATGTTGCCGCATCAGTGAACAAAACATTATTGAAAAAAGCAGTAGCCTCTTGCATCTTACCCAACGCCAAATTGCAAAACTGTAGACGCTTTTGAAAGTCGTTACCACTCAGTTCCTGATGCCTTCGAATACGAAATGGGTGGAACTTATTTCTCTTCAAGAGTCGACCAACGGAACGTCTTATCCCAACTGATGCACTCACTTCTCGCCGACTGATGTGGGAATTCTCAACAGTTGCCAGCACTACAGAGAACTCATTATCTTCGTTGCAAATATGTTTTCTTCGTTACTTTTCTTTTCATATTGCACATTGCCAGTTTCTACAAATCCTTCTAGTAGGTTTCGAAAGCTTTTAATTTCCGGGCATCTCCTTTCAGGTTACCGCTGATGATAAATTTTAGTGGCGAACAAAGAATTTCTTTAAGACTCCCCAAATCAAAAATCATATCCACAAGTTCTTTTTTGTTGAAATTCATTCCAGCCAACTTTGAACATTTCAAAATTGACACGAATGATAACTGACGAAGGATTACTGCGATAAATGTTCGTTCAATTGATAGCACACCATAGCCAACCAAAATAATGTACATGAAATACACTCATTCGGTAAAAAAGGACGCAAAATCGAGAAATGAAAACACAAAACGAAGTCACACAAAAACTTAAGGAAACCTAGGAATGCGTATCGGTGGAAATGAGCAACAAAAAATTTTCAAATTCAATAAATCAGAAACGGCTAAAAATTGCCTGGGGTGTACATACAAAAAATATTTGCGTCCTAATGCTACATATATATATATATATATATATATATATATATATATATATATATATATAATATATATATATATATATGTATATTAATATATATATATATATATGAACTGCATCAGATTATTGCTAGTGACACCTATAATCTGTGCGGTGAAGCTTAAACCTAATATCGTGGAATTTTAATAGCACGAAATTTCGTGCATATTAACAGGTCACCAACAAATGTGTCAGATAGGCCTACCCACGATACCAATAGTCGTACTCCTCATGCGTTTAACGCAAACAAATATCGAGAATAAGAGAAATCTGTTTCGAATTCAAGAACTCACATGTTCAGCCTGTTTCATGGTTTCCCAATCATCAGGACGGCCTGTGGTCTCTTTCAAATTCGTATCATATTTCTCGTAGGTTAATAGCCTTAGGCCAATACAAACATGTGAACTGCATCAGATTATTGATAGTAACACCTATAATCTGTGCGGTGAAGCTTAAACCTAATATCGTGGAATTTGGATTCGAAACAGATTTCTCTTATTCTCGATATTTGTTTGCGATAAACGCATGAGGAGTACGACTATTGGTATCGTGGGTAGGCCTATCTGACACATTTGTTGGTGACCTGTTAATATGCACGAAATTTCGTGCTATTAAAATTCCACGATATTAGGTTTAAGCTCCACCGCACAGATTATAGGTGTCACTATCAATAATCTGATGCAGTTCACATGTTTGTATTGGCCTAAGGCTATTAACCTACGAGAAATCTGATACGAATTTGAAAGAGACCACAGGCCATCCTGATGATTGGGAAACCATGAAACAGGCTGTAGACGGATGGTGGGTTCTTTTGAATTCGAAACAGATTTCTCTTATTCTCTCTCTCTCTCTCTCTCTATATATATATATATATATATATATATATATATATATATATACGGGGTGTTCCATTTAAAAAACTCGAGAAAATTCAAGTTCCGATTTGAAAAATCATTTTTAGCCACCCTGTATAATTTCAGGGTATGAATATGGATCATGAATATCACACGTCTGTCTATCAAATAGTATTATCAGAGTTTAGTTGTGGTTTGGATCAGTATACGTTGAAGAAAAAACTATTGTTTTATTGCCGACGTTTCGAATTTAATTAAATTCATCCTCAAGGCTCTGTAACAATGGTTTCTCATATAATAAAGGATAATAAATAATAGTTTAAAAAAACTAAAAAACACGCTTTTATAAAAAAAACAGACTAAAAAAATTGAAAATAAGAAAAAAATTATTTTATTCAAAAAAATGCGTGGGGTGCATGGTATCGCCTCGGCCAACAATTACCTGTGATCTGAGACATTTCTTACTTTACTGCCCTAGGTGTATAATGTACTATATAATTATTGATACCATGCATCCCACGCTTTTTTTAAATAAAATACATTGTTTTCTTATTTTTGAATTTTTTAGTCTGGTTTTCTATAAAAGCGTGTTTTTTAGTTTTTTTAAACTATTATTTATTTTCAACTTTTTAGTTTAGTTTTCTATTAACGCGTGTTTTCAGTTTTTCAAACTATTATTATTATTATTAATTTTTTTTCAAATATTATTCTCCAATATTGAATAGAATCGGACCATAATCACAAAACTCGCGGCCATTTTGGACCGCCATCTTGAATCCTTCAATTTTGACAAAATAATCATAATCTCCGACCCCAAAAACCCCCACATACCAATTTTGAATAGAATCAGACCATAATCACAAAACTCGTCCACCATTTTGGAGCCGCCATCTTGAATTTTTCAATTTTGACAAAAGAATCATAATCTCCGACCACGAAAACACTCAGATACCAATTTTGAAGCGAATCGGACCATAATCACAAAACTCGTACGCCATATTGGAGCCGCCATTATGTTTTTTTTTTCACACAAACCTTTTTTAATGCATTGTTACCGGAATTATGTACACCTGCCAAATTTCAAATCATTCGGACGTCTGGAAGTGGGTCAAAATCGCGCCCAAAGGAGTCGGTTACAAACAAACAAACATAAAAGTGAAGTCAAAAGTCCCCTCCCCCCCTCGTATCTTTTGAACGGGTATACTTATAATAATGAAATTTGGAGGGTGGAAATAAACGGATGTAGGCTTCTCAACTGGTCATAACAGGTGACGCAATAGTCATAAATGACGTCACAAGGCCACTGTGACCAATAATTTTAAATGGGACCCTATGGCAAGTGACAGCTCGTTTGAAAGGTATTGAAAATACCTATTCAGTCATATCAATTTTGTTTGGGTTTCGGCTGATTTTGATTGATAAATTGAAGAAATACGAAAATTATAGTTTCGCATTTAATTAATAAAGATTTAAGAACCAGTTCTTATAATAAGTGTTCAAAATGTGCTCCATCTACTTCCTGGCAGTAATGCATCCTATTGCTAAACTCTTGTCGTACTCGTCCCAGTGTGTCAGTGGAAATTGCCCTACATTCTTCAACAATTCGTTGTTTCAGAATGGCAATACTGTCAGGTGCTGTAGCGTAAACCTTAGATTTCAAGTACCCCCATAGAAAAAAATCTAATGGTGTAAGGTCCGGTGACCGAGCTGGCCATTCGATCGAACTTCGTCGTCCAATCCATCTACCACGATATTCTTCATCTAGGTAACGTCTTACTGCACCGTAATAGTGTGCAGGAGCACCATCTTGTTGAAACGTTATTTCCAAGTTGTCGAATTCATCTGGATTATCTTCTAGAATTTCAAGAATTAACGCCTCAATATCATTTTGTAACATCTCCAGATACAATTCACCGGTTAAGTTAGCATTGAGAAAAAGAGGCCCAACTATGTGGTTTCCCAAAATACCTGCCCAAACATTTACTTTTTTTCTGGAAATTGAGTATGTTTTTCACGAAAGATGTGAGGATTTGTGTCACTCCAATACCTCACATTTTGAGTGTTAACATTTCCATTGAGAAAGAAAGTACTTTCGTCACTAAAACAAATTGTCTGTATGTAGCCTGGTTGTTGGTTCATTTTATTGGACATAGTTTCACAGAATTCTAGTCTTCGGTCGGGGTCATCATCTGAAAGTTGGTGCACCATTTTAATTTGTATGGATGAAATTTGTTTTAGCCAACACCCTATGTACTGTCCTTTGACTGACTTCACAGATAGACGCAACTTGGGCTGTGGAAGAAGTAGGGTTTACTACCATTTCTCCAATTATGTCAATTTTTTTGTCATCACTAATTGTTGGTCGACCAGATCGTTTGGCATCTTGAACACTACCTGATGCTTCAAACTTCCGAAGAAGCTCCCTCAAATAAACCCTCGATATAGGGCGATCGGGGTACCTCTCATTAAACAGTCGTTCCGCTGCATGGAAATTGTTTCTACATTCACCAATTATTAAGATAGCTGCTACTTTGTCGGCTACAGTACGTACCATTTTGCCTATGTAAACACTTAAACGTCTCGTTAAACAATAGCTTAGGAGAATTTTCAAGGTATAAACACTTTTGACAAGTAGAGAATTCAAAAACGTCAACCTTTTTGACAATTAACCAGAGGCGTACTTTAAAATCTTTATTAATTAAATGCGAAACTATAATTTTCGTATTTCTTCAATTTATCAATCAAAATCAGCCGAAACCCAAACAAAATTGGTATGACTGAATAGGTATTTTTAATACCTTTCAAACGAGCTGTCATTTGCCATAGGGTCCCATTTAAAATTATTGGTCACAGTGGCCTTGTGACGTCATTTATGACTATTGCGTCACCTGTTATGACCAGTTGAGAAGCCTACATCCGTTTATTTCCACCCTCCGAATTTAATTATTATAAGTATACCCGTTCAAAAGATACGAGGGGGGGAGGGGACTTTTGACTAGCACTGTATAAAGCGTGTTAAAAGGATGAAAAATTGTTGTTACTTGCCATGATATATTATTCTTATCAACGGTTTTGTAAAATATTTGGAAAGTACTCACCAAAAGTAGTTCTTTCCGAGTTAAAATCCTTAAAAATATAAACCATGGTCAAACGTAATAGATACACAAACGAAAATCTACAGGCACAATAGTACATATATTCTAACGAGACAAATGAATTGAAAAAGGCAGTATTTAATCCATTGATGTCTCTTCTAGCGTAAACGCTGTCATGTTTGAGAATTTGGATTTGGGATGACAGCGTTAACGCTAGAAGAGACATCGATGGGTTAAATACTGCCTTTTTCAATTTTATTAACCACATTCCCAGATAAATTATCATTACTATCATTATTATTGCCGTCAACATCTGTTTTCTCATCAATAAGAAAAACACTGGCATAGTACCATTATTTATATTTTTTATTCTCAAATCTCTTCCTAATCTTGGATGTTTACCTCAGTGTTCATTTGTCTCGTTAGAATATGTGTACTATTGTGAGTTTCGTTTGTGTATCTATTACGTCTGACCAAGGTTTATATTTTAAAGGATTTTAACTCGGAAAGAACTACTTTTGGTGAGTACTTTTCAAATATTTTACGAAACCGTTGATTAGAATAATATATCATGGCAAGTAACAACTATTTTTTATCCTTTTTATACTTCATTATATGAGAAACCATTGTAACAGAGCCTTGAGAATGAATTTAATTAAATTCGAAACGTCGGCAAGAAAACAATATAGTTTTTTCTTCAACGTATTCTGATCCCAATCCCAACTAAACTCCGACAAAAATTACTATTGGATCACTATTTTATCAGATTCTGAAGTATTATCATTATTTTCTCTTGAATTTCATATGATTTTTTCGGTATGCATTTGCAGATGACATTATTTCCACAAAAAAAATTACTCTCAAGTGGTTGCGAGATAGTCAATAATATTGGAGAGTTGGATGGAGGTCACTGAACTGCTTGAAAAAAATTAGCCATTATACATGGAATTCCGTTTAAAAATATGCACTCGACCCTGTACAATAATTTCTGGTTATAGACTCTGTTGTTTAGTTTACTTTCGGTTCTGAATCTTCTTTCTACCTCTCATAGAACCCGAGCAATCGGACTCTGATGAACTATTGCCCCACCTTGTATTTTATGAAAACGAGTTTTAATAAAATAAAATATTTGGTATAAATCAAACTGATGCTACCTACAAAAACATAATAAAATATTGGCTTAAAAATATGTTTGATCGGCTCGCATGGTTGTCTCATTTCCACGCTCGCCACGAAAAAGGTCACTTTTACTCAACAATACATCATTTTACTCAACATCAAGTTTTTAAATATTCTTATTTCTACGTCAATGGGGACTAAAAAAGGGCCCCTGCCCTACAAAAGTTGGGATTGTTACGATTTTTTTAACATCCAAGTTTTGACCTTGGGGGGGGGGTCGTCCTACGACAAAAATGTATGGAAACAAATTTGAAGAAAAAAAATGTTTTGTATGACGAGTTACATTCTTCCAAAAAATCGTCAACTCAATCTTTTCACAATAACTTTAGATTAATAGCGAAACTTTTTTCAAATATAAGTGATATTTCTTGTTGCGTATAATTCTTTTACTGCCCTGAATATATACAAATATTATTGAGATTTGTGTTTGGAAGTTTCGTTCTATGGGTTTTTGTGACAGCCGTTTCGTAGAGCAGGTATAGACTGTCCCTCGTTTTTATGTTACGAAAATCGCTATTTCTTAATTTTTGGATATCCAAGTAACATTGAAGAATCTCCAGGCATTCATTTTATTCACTTAAGCGAATTAATAAGTTCCGTGGATATTGTACATGGTCCACAAGACACGAACTAAGATTTTGTTTCTCAGGAAAGATTCCAAATTCACGTGTTGAATATCTTTCAATATCAAACTTATTCCTTGTTTAGGATTAACCAATTTTTGATCGGATTATTGAAATCCCGAGGGTTATTACCAAATTACCAATCATTAATAGCTTTTCTTGTGGGACAAATTATCTGTTGACTGTTTCTTAACGAGTATTCGATGGATCACCAATTTTAAATTATGCAAATCATCAACTGATACTATGGCTTTTAATGAGTTTCTAGGTGCGAAAGACGCATATAAAAGTGGGCAATTTTGGAAGGCAGATGTCTGCGGAAGTTTTTTTCGATGAGACAATGACGGTTCAAGTTTCTCAAGACAATGAAAAAAATAAAGCTTTTCTGATTTCGATGCTGACAAAAAAATTCGTCAAGCAGCTGAAGAAGATGCTGATGTCTTGATTGTCAATACAGCGATTTCCTTCTGCTCATCTTTCGACGCTGTTTTTTTCGTTGGCGAAGACGCCGATCTTTAAGTTCTGCTGATAACATTAGGATCATCCAAAACCAACTTCTACTTTCACAAACCGGGAAGAGACAATACTGCTCAAAGAGTGTATTCTGCGAATAGTTTGAAAGTGAAAGAAGCAGCCAAAAACATCCTGTTTTTACATGCGGTTAGCGGCTGTGACATGACATCATTCCTCTTCAACCAAGGAAACAAAAACGCTTATCCAAAAAAACAAAGGATTCACTGTCATCATTGGCATCTCCAGATATCGGAATGCCAAACCAGAAGATATCGCAGTCGCTGGGGCCCACTTTCTCGTTGCTTTGTATGGTGGCAACCTTGGAAAAAATCCGCTACCAACGTATCGAAAACAACAATGAAAAACAAATTCCACGTAACATCTTTACCACCAACAAAGGACACTGTACCATGCATTCAGGACCTACCACCAAGTCCAAAAATGGTGTGGAATCCAAAAAAATATTCGACTGGGGC
Organism: Gonioctena quinquepunctata; assembly: GCA_018342105.1. Classification (NCBI taxonomy): domain Eukaryota; kingdom Metazoa; phylum Arthropoda; class Insecta; order Coleoptera; family Chrysomelidae; genus Gonioctena; species Gonioctena quinquepunctata. Next base: position 164,201 of record JAFIRS010002398.1, read on the forward strand.
TGGAAACTTGGTGCCAATGGACTCACTCCAGTTACAATGTCAGAGAAATCTGCCCCAAAATGGTGTGGAATCCAAAAATAAAGCAATCGACTGGGGCTGGAAACTTGGTGCCAATGGGCTCACTCCAGTAACAATGTCAGAGAAACCTGCCCCAGAATGGTGTGGAATCCAACAAAAAACAATCGACTGGGGCTTGAAACTTGGTGCCAATGGGCTCACTCCAGTAACAATGTCGGAGAAACCTGCCCAAGATACCTTTTTGAATGTCATTTCGTGCAATTGCAAAAAGGGATGGAGTGGAGCATGTGGCTGCAAAAAAAGTGGGTTGAATTGCTCTGTTGTATGTGGATTCTGCAATGACGAATCATGCGAGAATGCACCAGAGGTCATCATCGAGAGCGATGACGAAGATGAGGCAATGACATGAATGAAAGCCCATATTCCCACTGAGGAAAATGGGTGAATTCAACATCAATCGACCAGGACCATCAAAAAGAAAAAAACAATTAAAATATTCTCGGGGACATGAATTACGGAATAAGAGTCGTACTCAATTTTAAAAACATAGCATCTACTGATTAGGCGTAAAGATATCACATTTTTTTAAACGCGCAGTTCATTTCACCTCAAGGTGGTGTGGAAATGATAATTATACAGTGCTCGTCTAAAGTCCGTTCCCCCCCTACTAATTTTTGAACCACCTGGTATAACGCAACGAAATTTGGAGGGCTTGAATAGGAGATGAGAACCTACTTTTTCATGCAAAAATTACAGCTAAAAGTTCCAAAATGGCGGCTGGGCGCCATCTTCAATAATTTTTTAAAATAGAACACCCCGTATATTATTCCATTTTCGTAATCGGCTCATAATTCTCAACAGTTTTTTCTTATACACTTCACTCCTAAATTCAATTGTTTTCAAATATTAACGTTTGAAAAGTGACATTTTGGTCATTTCAAACCCAACAAAAAACACTAATGTTGCTTTCTATCAAGTTTGCATTGGAAAAAATCGTTGTCGCGATAACATCTTGTTTACTGTCAAACTGAACTGCTAACTGTCAAATAGTCCGTTGAGCGCCTAATTCCTTTTATGAAAAGTGTGATCATGGCTCGTAGTTTAGACGATAAATTTGAAGCAGTTTTGATATTTGGAGAAGCTGGAAGAAATTATCATCTAGCAGTCCGTATGTTTAATGATAGATTTCCCGAGAATCCTATTTCGAGTTCATATTTGTGCAAACTTTTAAATAAGCTCCAAGCAAATGGTACCCTGAAAAATGCTCCAAGACAGGAAGATCACTTCTTTCAGAAGAAAAAAAGGTAGGAATTGTTGCTGTTTGGGCGGGGATTTTGGGCAATCGCGTTGTTGGACCGATTTTCATCAGAGGCAATCTTAGAGGAGTTTTTTACAGAAATCTCTTAGAAACTGAAATTGAACTTCGAATAAGACAAATTGTAATAAACAATCAGGAAGAGTTTGAAAATTGTGAAATCATATTTCAGCAGGATGGGGCACCTTCCCATTCCGATCGCATGGGGAGAGAGTTCCTTGATACAAACTTTCCTGGGCGATGGATAGGTCGCAGGGGAAGTACAGAATGGCCACCAAGATCTCCGGATCTTACACCTCTAGTTTTTTTTGGGGGTATCTGAAGTCAAAAATCTACGCCACCGAATGCCAAACAATAGAAGAGTTGGAACGCAGAATAATAGATACATGTGAAGAAATAGATGAACAGAGTTTCATCAACGTGAGAGAAGCTATTTATAATAGGGCACTTTATTGTCAAGATTTAGGAGGAGGCCAAATTGAATACTTGATGAAATAATTGTTGGGGTTGAATAAAAGTGTTATTCAAAAATAAATTATAATTTTTCAGCTAACTAATTTGTTATGATTGTCAATTTACAGAACACATTCGTAGGCTTCGAGATTTTCCGGTAAGCGGTACTGTTTATCCTTAATAAACTGTTTACGCCTCTTATTAGTCGAATTCATTAAGAGATTTAACTACAAATTAATAACAACGTTTAGTTAGCAAAATGTTTTACCGGAAGTGACCAAAATACATACTTCATTTTAAACCGGAATGTCACTTTTCAAACGTTAATATTTCGAAAACAATAGAATTTAGGAGTAAAGTGTAATGGAGAAAACTGTTGAGAATTATGAGCAGATTTCGAAAATGGAATAATATATGGGGTGTTCTATTTTAAAAAAATATTGAAGATGGCGCTCAGCCGCCATTTTAGAACTTTCCGCTGTGATTTTTGCATGGAAAAGTAAATTTTTATCTCCTATTTGAGCCCTCCAAATTTCGCTGCGATATACTAGGTGGTTCAAAAATTAGTAGGGGGGGAACAGACTTTAGACGAGCACTGTATAGTGATTAGCTATAAATCTCAAACCATCTGTTAAACTATGGAAACTTCCTGGAAACTTATCTAGAAGAGAACAAGTTGTACTCACCAGACTTCGCATTGGACATACACGCCTCACTTCTAGTTACCTTCTTGCTGGCGAAGATGTGCAATGTTCAGAAAACAATACCCCACATAATGAACAACTGCCCGAAATTCAGATTAGGACAACAACTCAGTTCACAAAATGGCCTATCTTCAGTCATGAAAAATTCCCCCCACTCTAGTTCGCCTTCACCTTTGATACATACACTATAATTCTCTGATCCCTCTCTTCTCCTACTATTAGAAGAATTATGTATATCGAAAGCTAATGGCTATATCAGCCGACGCCTATTGAAAAAAAAAAGCTTCAAATGATTTTTTTAAATGAGGAAAACGAGCAGTTAGACGATTTTCCACAAAAATTTAGGGAATTAGCCTTCTTCAAATATGTAAGTGAACATTTTTCTCCTAGGATCAACGGATCAACCGTTGGGGATTCATTTGAAATATACAAACTTAACAAAAAATTAAACCGACGAAATACGAAACTGAAAAGTAAAAAATAAAATAAACCTTCTTAGTCTCCATATCTAAGCTCCTAAACTAATGTAAGTAACTAATTTTGAGTCGGCGCCAAACAAACAAGCAAATGAATTGGGTAAGGCGTAAAATGATGGCATCGAGTTGGGCGGTGACATTCTGATAATTTTTTTGAAGTAATTTAATGATCTTCGCCGACTCAAAATTAGTTACTACTGGTTAGGAGCTTAGTTATGGAGGCTAAGAAGGTTTATTTTATTTTTAACTTCTCAATTCCGTATTTCGTCGGTTTAAGTTTTTGTTGAAAAGTTTTTATTTTTCAATTTTTTGTGGCTGAAATCTACTAATTTCTACCTATTTGTTTTTTGATTACTTCCAAAATACTTACTTACTCACCTTACTTCAACTATTACCAGTTAAATAATATGTTTATCTACTTTTACTATTTATTGTAATATAAATTATTTTTGTTGTTCTGGTTAGTTTATTTCATTACTTTGTATATCATTCCATCCTCTCATAGAATAAAATGATTGTGACGGATGTAGGAGAACAAAAATAATGACAATAGCGATCTGCCATTGTCAACTACATATGTGTGCCAATGTTCACAAGTGAAAAATCAATTATCCCCTATTTTTCTACCCGTACGGGTGAATAATTCCATCCGAAATCCGAATATGATCAACTATAAGGTATACCCTATCTAATAAAAAAAGAATCATCCAAATCGAAGAACCCAGTACAAAGTTATGCCTGATAGAATCGGTTAACGGACCAGAATTCAGAGGGTGAGTGATCAATATCCTTCATTTTGCTACCCTTGGAGGTAGATTGCATCTTTTGAATTCGAATGGGACCAACTTCGAAGTACACCCTATCCACTGAAAAAATAATTGTCGGAATCGGCGTCTCAATAAAAAGTTATGCGTGGTCATACTTAAAAAAAAATATACGCGTCGACTAGTTTCTTTTTGGTTTCGTCGGTTAAAAACAGGGACAAAGCTTGAGTTTATCATCGGGGCCCGGAACTAAAAAACATATAAAAAAACCTTTTGTAGGGCAAAAAACCCACTATATTCAACTTCTGTATATCTATTCCAGACTGAAAAATGTGCGACGACGACGTTACAGCTCTTGTGGTGGACAATGGTTCGGGAATGTGCAAAGCTGGATTTGCTGGAGATGATGCACCTCGTGCAGTTTTTGCAAGTGTTGTGGGGAGACCTCGATATCAAGTAAGTAAATGCACTACATTCTATGGCTACCTAATCATTAATATATTCGAAATTATCTCCTTCTCATGATTAGAGTATTTTTTATCAGTATTGTTACGAAACTGGGTCCGTTTTTATCAAAAAAGTATTCGATTAATTATTGTTTGTTTATTACACTTCTTAAATACAACACAGTGATACACTCTGACGATAAAATATTAAATCACAGATAACTACTAAAATTACCGCACTGCATTAAATAAATAGTCACCTTGAACTCGCTGATGTGAATTACTACATGTTGTCCCGCGGTAAAGTCGATCTTATATACAAGAGTCATCAGTATCCAGAAGTCGATGATTTCATGTTTGTCATCTAAAATTCCAAACGATCGTCTGGTTTGTGCGAGATAAACAACGCCGGGCGTACTGTACTCATTTTCGTAACACTGCCCTTCCCCCTCTAATTTTGATCAACTCGATCAAAAGCCATTGGTCTTTCGATATGAACAACCTACATCTTAGTCCTGGGGCTGCGCTGGATTCTGTAAACCATGTCGTTGATCCTTTTCTTCATCTAGTACGGTCCTTCCCAAAACGGCGTTAATTTGGGAGATACACATTTCTTCTGCCGTGGGTTGAACAGCAAAATCTGGCCACCTTCATTGGATCCTCCGGGATTAACTTTCAAATCATAACGACCTTTCATTCTGTCACATGCCAGTATCAACCTCTTCTGAGCTGTTTCGTGAATTTTCAACAGGTTGTCCCTAGTTTATCTGCATAGTCGTGTACTTCTACTTCTTGGGTTCTTGGAGAATCTAGGCAATCAGAAATCTCTTTCAAAGATAATGTTAGCGAGGGTAAGCTTGGTTGAATCGTGGACGAATGCTCTGTATGCCATCAGAAATAGTGGAAGGTGTCTGTACCAGTCTGGTTCTGATGTTTTTCCACTACTTTGGAAATATGCTTTTCCATAGTTCGGTTGAATTTTTCAACCATGCCATCTGACTGGGGGTGAAGTACCGTGGTTCTGGTCTTATTGATACTCATCATCTCACGAATTTTTTTGAATAACTTTGATTCCAAATCTTCTTCTTGGTCGGAATGTAGCCCATCGGCACTCAGATTCTTGAGAACATGTTGTGCACCAATGACCTCACTATTGTGGATGCTTCATGATCTAGAATGAAATAGGCCACAAGGATGTATTTGTTGCCATCGTCCATCACAGGAAACCTCCGAGAACTTCACGCAGGTTGGCTAGATATTCTTCTGAATTTCTTCCCATGATTATGACATCATACAAATACACCAGGCAGGTTTTCCGAGTGATTCCACGCAATATCAGCTCCATCAATCTCTCAAAGATCACCGGGCATTGCAGAGACCAAAAAGCATACAGTCCTCTACCAGTAGTAAACGCAGTATCTTCCTTATCGTCTTCATGTATGCCCACTTGCCAATATCCTCTTCAGGTCCAGCGATGAAAACTATTGTGAATCTGCTAATGTGGTCAGTGTATTCGCGGTAACGGATAGCTGTCCTTGGTCGTGACGTCGTTTCCTGTAATCCATACAGAACCTTGTAGATCCATCTTTTTTGGAAACCAGTACCACTCCAACCACACTACTCCATGATTCTTCGATGAAGCCATCTTTGGTCATTTTTTCGACAAGCTTTTTTACCTCCTGTTGTTTGGCAAATGGTAATCTTTCTGGTGGTTGTCGAATAAGATGGGCTTGATCGGTATCTATCCTGTGCTGTACTAGGTTGGTTCGTCCTGTTGGTGACCCTTTCATTGAAAATGAATTTCATGGCGGCTTCGTATTCCTTCGGTGACAAATGATTCAAGGATTTCCCGATGGTTCTCAGTACATCATCAGCCGTGCCTTCTCTGTTCGCATATCCGCTCGTTTTATAATCTGCTACTTACTCAACTAGCTCGTATACTACTACTATGATGACTCCGGACTATTATTCCATCAGGGAAAACATAAGCAAACCTGACGGGGATATCTTGTTTCAAATGTTGAAAATGTTAAAGCAAACAAAAACGCTCACTTCGCTAAATTATTTTCACTAAACTGAGTTTACAAAAACACGACACGTGTTTCACTATACAATAGTTTCTTAAGGTGGAGATTTTGTTTGCTTTTTATGTCTTGTTGCGTCCCAATGAGAGCTCATGCGAGTAATAATTCGTTGAGGGAGTCTGTACTATTCCAACGCAGCACTCAGGGTCTTCTTCTAGTCGAGCCTCTACGATCTTCTCAGATAAACCAGGTATCCGACAGTTCTGGCTATTCGCGATTTCACGAAACGCCCGCTTTTGGATGGTGTTGAAATAAATTCTTCCCCTTCTAATTTCATGGTTTTCTGCTCACCATCGAGAGAAAATCCATAGTCACTAATCAAATCCATCTCAAGAATGAAGTCGTCTTCTGTGTCTGCCACAAAAACTCTTTCCATTATTCGTAGTCTTCCGAGGACCAATGTGATATCAGTTTTCCCTCGTATCGGTGCATCCTTTCCAGTGACCGTTTGTAGAACGGAATTGGATGTAAGTATCTGGTTCCAGGATGCCGCTGCGGAATAGGAAAACCGACGCCAGTGTCTATAGTGCATATGACGTCTCTTCGGTTCATCTTTTCCCTCATGGTCAAACTATCGGTGATTCTTATGATTCTTTTGACTAGGATGACCCAGGGGGCTTCGTTATCGCTACCCAGCATGCGCTCCGATATGTTGGCTAGATAATCCTGTCCTCGCAGGAGGGTAAGAACGTGGGAGTGTCCTGGCAGGTAATCACGAGCATGGTGGTATCCTCACCCTGCAATCTCTCAATGTCCGCTCCTACCACATCTGAAGCTGTTTCCTCTTGATTGGTTAGCAGCGCTAACCAACTATGTTATGCTGTCGCTTAATTTCTCTTCTTGAGGTAGCTTCTCGAACGATACCGCTCTTACTTTTGGCCTTGAGGTGTTGAAAGCCGCTTTCACTTCCAGAAAACGAACTGCATTTCTTGTGTGTGTTAATCTGAGGTCCTATGTATTTCGATATCTCTTAATCCATCAATAACTACCTGCACTGCCAACATTGAAATCCTCCGGGGCATCTAGCTAAGCAAGATGGATAAGCATGTCTGCTTTAAACTGCTGCAGACTTTCGCCCGATTTCTGCACTCTTGTTTTCAACTGTGCCCGGTACAGCTGTTCTCGATATTGGTTGCCGTACCTCAATTCGAGAGCCACAATCAGGCCTCCATTCTCGCGATGCTGGTTTTCTGGGATTCTCATGTCTGTAGCAGGTCCCCTCGAAGCCACTATAAGTGCAGTAGCCTTTTATTCATCGTCCCATCCATTGGCCGAGCCGCAGCTTCAAAGTGTATACGATATAGACCATGGCGACTATCCATCAAAAATCGGAGGTTTCACGGATTTGTTTTCATGGATTTTCAACGAAGCAACTTTCTTTACTAGCTGTTTCAAATGTTGCATTGTTTTCTCATGCACCACCCACACTTTTTCCTTTGTTTCTTCTCGGACTGCCTTGCTTGACTTCACTTTTCATCTCACTGCCCGTTCCTTCCATCGTTTTCCAGACTGTGTTGATTTCGGCCCAAAATTCATCAACATCTTCCTTCAGGTCTACGATCTACCCTTCGGTTTTCTGGATAATCTGTTCGAAAAGTGCTTTCTGTTGTTCTCGTTGTTCTTTCTTCTCTTGTTTTTCTCTTTCTCATCGTTCCTCGTCCTTTTGCCGACCTTCCTGCTCCTCTTGTTTTTCGTCTCTTCCGCAATATGCCCGACCTTATATATCCTTCTCCCTAACGTCTAGAAGCTTCCGGTACCTTCTTGTCGGTTCGTGGAATATCGAGATCATTCGATGGGAAAGCCCAGGGATAACCTCAGTCAGTCGCCACATTCCTTGAATTGAGTCTGAATAAACAACCATTACATCGTTTAGCCTGTGCGAGATAAACGACTCAGGGACGTACTGTACTTATTTTCGTAACAATATATTCAGTTGTTTTTGTTGCTAGGCACAGCTAAAACAACTATCAACCACTATCTCGAAAAGTTAATGAAAACGATAATAATGTCTTTCTTTATTGGCTTTTAGGGAGTCATGGTAGGTATGGGCCAAAAAGATTCCTACGTCGGTGATGAAGCCCAAACCAAACGGGGAGTCCTCACCGTCAAATATCCCATAGAACACGGCATCATCACGAATTGGGACGATATGGAGAAAATATGGCACCACACCTTCTACAACGAATTGCGGATTTCCCCCGAAGAACACCCCGTATTGCTCACGGAAGCTCCCCTCAATCCGAAAATCAACAGGGAGAAGATGACGCAGATAATGTTCGAAACGTTCAATTGCCCCGCGATGTACGTTGCCATCCAGGCGGTATTGTCCCTGTACGCCAGTGGCAGGACCACGGGAATTGTGATGGATTCCGGGGACGGGGTGTCCCATACCGTACCGATATATGAAGGTGAGCGATTTTCCAAAAGCGTCCCAATTGCCCTGAAAGATACCGCAACATTCCAAACCAGAGGTCAGAGATTCGTTCCAATAAGTCAAGCGAAGACATGTTCAACAACTTCCCAGTGATTTTCCTGGATAAGTTTAGATTTGGACATCATATCCAAGTTTTAAAAAGACGCCAAACCGATACACACTAGAGAGCGTGATATTCTGTAAGCGCTTTGCACAAGGATGCACACTTAAGATGATGTGGATACGCCTTTTAAAGGTCAACTTGCAGATGTAGCGGGAGCTGCGAAGACGGTTGAGAACAGTCGCACTTATAGTCAATGCACAAGCGTACTTCTGCAACCGGTTCCGAAATGATAAGTGGGAAACCCCAATCGGTGACCGCGGTCGGCCAAGGCAGAGGTCTCCAATTTAAAATATTAAAGTATAAATTTCGTAGCTTAGCCGAGGAGAATCGTCTAAGATTCACTATTGCGTTTTAATCAACAGTGCTAATCCTAAGGTGGCGTATGGAGTTAGTAACAAAGACTACACAGAACACACACTGCCGTTCTAATAACTAGCATTTGCAAATTATCTCAACACATTTACACCGAATATGTAAGAGAGGGAGTGCTGGGTAATAGCGCCTATTGGAAGCTAAATCCAGAACCGAGAGAGAGAGAGAGAGAATTGGAGACAGCGGCATGATCCGGAAAATTCGGGTTAAACCGTGTTTAGAAATTTGAGGATTCCGACGTTTCGGCTCCCATTTTGGAAATATTCATCAAGTTCAATCCCAAATTTTCTTGAATATCTCATTTGTTTGGTAACATATTATGATGAAGGATTCTACTATACAAAATAGACTTTTTCCTAAAGCTTCACTTAATATGTGAAGTTTATAAATAATAATTTAAATAAACAAATTTTGAATTAAAAATGCACATTTTATATCGTCTCATATACATTGCTATCCTAATCAATTTCAATATCTGAGATCGAATAGATGTTTAGGGATATATTATGTTAGCTAGGATATAAGGCTCTACTGATTAGGCCTTTTCATTCTAGATAATTTTTTGTGCGCATGCCTCAACTGCCATGTTTTTCGGGCACTTTTTACGTGTATAACCCGTGAATTTGATGGTTTCGATTTATCATTTTATTAGTTTTCCAAAGCCTTGTCTCGATTATGTCCAAAAACTAATTGAATCTCAACTGTTGTATGTACTAATGAAGCACTCTTGACTCTCTTCAAGTTCAGCATGTCTTACTTCCAATTCTTTCTGGATCAGCTTCTTCTGAATTTCTAGTTCTTGCCTGGAGATTTCAGCTAATTGTTTTTCCGCTTCTAATTCGGCCTGTACTTTATTTCTTCGCAATGAACTTGCGTTAGTTTTCTTGGACTTTGACGGTACTTTGGGCCGTTCATTCTCTTCATGCCGCGATCCTTCTGTATACTTGGATAGCGGTATTCCTTTATTTGCTCCCTTACTCCTCCTCACTTCGGTTGTGGACCATAATTGTTGAACCACTGGCTCCTTTTTATACAGTGCGATCATAAAATTTGAAAACGCTCGATTATCTTACGAGTTAATTATTTTACCGCTCTACCTTACAATATATGACGTCATCGATATTTTTTTTAAATAAAAAGGATATATATTTATATCCAAAATTAAAAGCCCATATTTCTCACATTGAATGGCCTGCTAGGTCCCCAGATTTAACTCCTATGGAGTTACTTGAAAAGTGAAGTAAACATAAACCGACCTACCAATTTGAAAGACCTTAAAGAGAAAATTCGAACTGAAATTCAACGAATTGTCAGTTGTCGATGTTGTCAAACGTAACCCAAGAATTCATCAGATAGTGTCAACTAACCCAAGAAGCTTAATTCGAGCATTTGTTGTGAATATGTTATTTGTTTATTTTTACTAGGTACTGACTACTTTTAATATTTTATTTGCAAAATAAATAATGAAATGAATGTTAAGAAATATGACCACCTGTTTTCTTTATACTCAGTATACTGTAACTTAGGGTGTTACATATGACGTATGTGGTATGGTTGAACTCAGAAAAGTATGGGCTTATAATTTTTGAAAATATAGCATTTCCATTTAAAAAAATTATCGATGACGTCATATCTTGTAAGGTAGTGGGTGTGAAAATATTTGTTTAGAAAAATAAAGTAGAAAACTTAAATTAAAAATCGACCTGTCCGGGCTTTACCTCGTGCGATAATGTAGCGTTTCCACATTTTATGAACGCACTGTATAATAAATACCCAAATCTGTCTAAATTGAGTTTTATTTGGTTTTTACAATTAGGATATTTAGGACTTTTTTAAATTACTTGTCCCCTTAACTATTATTCAATATCCCCGGTAACATAAAAAAATTTAAATATATGCAAAGTATACAAAACAGAGATACATGGATAATTATACAGGGTGTCCCTGGACTTCCTCTTTTCCTTTCGGGAATGTATAGATGGGTTAAAAATATCATCAGTACTTCATATAACTTTTGTTCCTGAAAGCCTTCGTTACCAAGTAACGGGCCCTCAAAGTTACAAAATAAAAAATGTTTTTCTTTGATAACTTTCAAAGTGAATATTCAAAATCATCTAAATTTTGTTGATTGACTAAACAAATGAATTCCTTCGATGAGCTTTCATGCAGGAGTCAGTTATTTTGCTACAAAGTCAGGAACGGACTACCCCCGATGATCCACACCCCAAAACTTTGAAATGACTGGGATTTGACAATATGTTTTAACAAAACGAGATAACCTGGACAATTTCCTGAATAAAAGTACTCGTGTGGAAAATCGATCGGAGCAACGATTCTTGATAAAAATGCAGTTTTACTCGACGACATCAAACCCGATCGTCCACCATTGTTTGAAAATTGTCACGGTAGAAATACTAATGCTAACGTTAATTCAACAACATTTATAACAAAGAGAATACAAAATATGCTGAAATAAAGTCGTAAACAAAAAGTACGACTAGTTGAAAGTTTCATTCACAATGTAGATATTTTTTCAAATTAAATATCAAGTGGTGTTTTTGAAGCTGTCGCTGATGATCCATCAATGAGCATCAGAAACCTATCAGAACAGTTCCATACATATAAGTCCACTATTCATCGAATAATTAGGGAACAACTGCTCCACCCATATCACATCCAGAAGGTACATGCCATGACACCTGAAGATTTTCCAGCATGACTGGAATATGCCAATTGGTTCCTGGATAAGCAAAGAGAGGATATGACTTTTATTACTCGAGTTTTATTCACTGATGAAGCAGGTTGCGGTAGAGATGGAGTAATCAACTATCATAATCTCCACATATGGGCCGAAGAAAATCCCCATGGGATATTGCAAACCAAACACCAACGGAAATTCAACGTGAATGTTTGGGCTGGTATCATAGGAAACCATCTTATAAGACCATTCGTTCTACATGACCGATTGAATGGAGAACGTTATTTGGAGTTCATTCAGAACGATTTTAATGGACTTTTGGAACATGTTCCATTGCAAACCCGAAGAGATATGTGGTTTATGCATGATGGCGCTCCTCCTCATTTTAGTTTGATTGTGCGGGACCATCTGAACCAGATTTTCCCCAATAGGTAGATGGATTGGTAGAGGTGGGCCATATTCATGGCCACCGCGGTCTCCGAATTTAAATCCATTGGATTTCTTTGTGTGGGGGCATCTGAAAAGCCTCGTTCACGCTACACCTATTCACACCAGAGATGCCTTGTTGAATAGAATTACATTACATTGTGGAGCCATACGAAACGACCCTGGCATGCTATTTCAAGAGCGCCGACTGAGAAAATGTATTGAGAGAGACGGGGATCATATCGAGCAGTTTTTGTAGCGGATTTTGCATTTCTGTTTGCTCTTGAGGCTTGCGATTGATTATTTACACCATGAGTTTTGTAAGGTAAACGTGTTTGCATGATAAAAATTCGTTATGAACATTGTACCTATCATTTCTATTTTCATTACAGATTAATCTTTTCGAATAATGGTAGACATCTCAAGTTGGATGTCGTCGATCAAAAATCGTTGCTCCGATCGATTTTCCACACGGGTACTTCTATTCAGGAAATTGTCTAGGTAACCTTGTTTTGTTAAAACATATTGACAAATCCCAGTCATTTCAAAGTTTTGGGGTGTGGACCATCGGGAGTAGTCCGTTCCTGACTTTGTAGCAAAACAACTGACTCCTGCATGAAAGCTCATCGAAGGAATTCATTTGTTTAGTCAATCACCAAAATTAAGATAATTTTGAATATTCACTTTGAAAGTTATCAAAGAAAAACATTTTTCATTTTGTAACTTTGAGAGCTCGTAACTTGGTAACGAAGGCTTTTAGGAACAAAAGTTATATGAAGTACTGGTGAAAATTTGACCCCATCTATATATTCCCGAGAGAAAAAGAAGAAGTCTAGGGACACCCTGTATAACAAACACCATCAATTAATTCTTTAATAAGGGTTGTCCAGCCATATTTACTAAAAGTGCCCGAAATTTTCATATTAGTCGTTTTTTTTACATGGCAGATGCGCTCGCGCGTAAATAGTCGTGAACAGGCCTATTGATTCAAAATTAAATCGAGAAGGGTTTCAATGTGCCACCCTGTATAAATTAAACTGAACTTTCAGGTTACGCTCTTCCCCATGCGATACTTCGTATGGACCTGGCAGGACGAGACCTCACGGATTATTTGATGAAACTTTTGACGGAAAGAGGGTACAGTTTCACCACCACGGCTGAAAGAGAAATCATCAGAGATCTGAAGGAAAGGATATGTTTCGTGGCTCTGGATTTCGAACAGGACCTCGCCATCGCCCAAAACACCAGCTGTTTCGAAAAATCGTATGAATTGCCCGACGGACAAGTCATCACTCTGGGAAACGAGAGATTCAGATGTCCTGAAGCGATGTTTCAGCCATCTTTGATAGGTGAGTATGGTGAACTGTGAATCACTATCCCATATAATCCCAGTGTTTTTCTCTGTGTACGAAAACCACCCATCCTTAACAATCGGCCAAACAATAAAGATCAAATTCAAACTGATACTAATTACAACCTTTCCCAACCAACAGGAATGGAAACCCCGGGTATCGCCGAAACAACGTACCTCTCCATCATGAGATCAGACATGGACATCAGAAAAGATCTTTACGCGAACATCGTTCTCTCAGGAGGAAGCACGATGTTCCCGGGCATTGCAGATCGTATCCAGAAGGAAATCGCAGCTCTGGCCCCAGCATCAATGAAAATAAAAATAATCGCTCCCCCTGAACGAAAATATTCTGTATGGATCGGAGGCAGCATCTTAGCCAGCTTGACTACCTTCCAGCAAATGTGGATCTCCAAGTCGGAGTATGAAGAAGCTGGACCAGTGATCGTTCACAGAAAATGTTTTTGATTAAGTTTGTCTAATATATATATTATGTTTTCCATAGTTGTTATTTATTTTGTAAACCTAGCGAGCAAAGATATTTTCATTATCATTCTATTGTTGGTGGAGCTCACCTTGCACAACTTTGGAAGACTACAACTATTAAGACAGTTTCATAATCGCCAGCTGAAATGACGTTCATTTTATTACTTATTATTGACCTCGGAAAATTTGAGATCTCAAGTTCGGCAAATATATTTGGAAAATAGAAGAGCAGTAAAAGAGGGGCAGATCCATACCTATTCCTTCAGACAGCTAGGCGGCGCTGAAGGCTTCAAGTACCCAGGAAATGACGTCTCAACTGCTATGGATTCGCAAAGAGGAACGGATAAGGCAGGACGACACAGAGTTGAGATGATTTGGGTACCAGGACATCAGGGATTTGCAGGTAATGAAAAAGCCGATGAGTTCGCTAAAAGAGGAGCGGAAAACGAACCAGAACAGATCCTTGAAATACCGAAACATACAGTAAGAGCGTCTGTACTAATAAATACTACTGGCACAGAAAGTATATATCGAAGACCCGCGCCACAGATAAAAAAACAACAGGAATTGAAAATCATATAATGAAACACTGACAACAATATTCAACGCACGTCAAAATAAGAACAAATGCCATGCCTACTGTAAGAAGAAAAGTAGAAAGAAAATGCTAGGACCAATGAACCCATTTAAAAGTTGGTTTCTCATTAAAATAAAATAAATTTTTCGTGATAAATAAAAACTTGTATGCACCACGAGTGTTACTAGATCCTAACGCTCATCGGGCAACATTCATCCCTCGGGCCAGAGGCCCACGGCTGAATGTTAGGATGTATACATATAACACTAAGGGCCGGTATTATAAATATGTTTTGAAGTTAACTTTAATTTTATCAGTCAAGTTAACTTGAACTTCAAAATGTCAGTTTTATAAAGGTACCATTTTTTTAATAAAAAGAAGAAGAAGAAGGCAACAAGGTAACCTACAATTTTTCACTTGGCAAAACGATCCCGTAGAACTGGAATAAGTTTTCATCATTTTCCATGAGAAAATTAACGTAACGTTCTGGTGCAGACTAATCTAGGATTGAGCGAGTTTTTACTCGTTTTAAGACAGACGATGGGCTCTTGAAGAAAAATCCAGTCCCTTCCCAAAATCCTCCTGTATCGTCTGAAGACAAGATAAAAGTGAAAAAGAGAACATTCAAAGAGAGTTGTGAGGAAAGAAAATAGAGTTAAGAAGGGAAAAAAGAGAGATTATTCAACATACCGAAAATTATTCATACAGTATGGAAAAAGGGTGGCTATAAATGTATAGCTAGGTGATGACACGTTTACTTTTCGAAACATTAATGTTTATATGATTTTAGCCATTGTACCCTTAAAACTTGTCGAATCTCTTGTGATTGTTGACATTCAATAAAATTCTGGTTTACCTGGTGAATATTCTGTTGACTATTGTGTGTATGGCCAAGAAAAAAAGTGAAAAAGAGAACCTTCGAAGAGAGTTGAGAAGAAAAAAAAAGATACTTAAGAAAAGAAAAAAGAGATATTATTCGACATACGGAAGATTATTCATACAGTATGGAAAAAGACTATATGTTTATGTAGGTGATAAGGACACATTTTCACACCAATACATCATGTTTGTTTGAATTTAAATAAAAAAACTGTTTTGCTAGTTTTATTTTTAATTCGAACATTCGACGATAACAATGCAATTTCCCCTGTGACCTTTCTAATAACAATGCTAGCAGTTGACTTGTGAATACCCCCAAAATCTCCAGCAACTACCAAGAATGAACCAGTTGCATAAAATCTGAGTGTAATCAACACTTGTGTTTCTGGCGATAGAGGATGATTTCTAAAAATAAAAATATTCTACAATAATTAAAAAAGGTACTAGAAATGCTAATTGTAAATTTACAATTTACAATTAGTTGGTCTTTGTAAATTTGCTTCAATGTGCCCCATTGATGGTCGAAATCGGTTTTCAAATTCTGTATCGTTCCACAAGGTGAAATGGTCTAACCGATTCCTAAATATCCTTTGTCGCCGAGGGGCTTCAACAATATTCACAGCATCTTCTTCATCATCGGTTAAAAGTTCCTCAAAAATAACGTGGATATCGTTTGCTAACATTTTGCGAAAACGAAAAATCAAAACAATAAAATTGAGGTTATATGACTCATATGCAATATTGACAGGAGCAGGAGAATTGTCGACGATCGAAAACCACCATTTTCTACAAAGTTAACTTTAACCGACACCCGTTCCACCCGATAAAGTTAACTGCTACATTTTGAAGTTAACTATAACATGTGACGTCATCCACAAGTTAACTTCTAGTTATCTGTCGAAATAGTTTTATAATACCCACCCTAAATAACTAATAGGCTTTTTCATTTAGATGACAATTTGACTAACTTTGTTTACCTGTCAGACCCAACGGCATTGACGGCGATTTTTTTTTTTAAAGGAAATAAAATATTTCCGAGTTTTCCTATGGATAGTTGACTTGAATTTACATAGAGAAGAAAACTCACTATTAGAAAATATTCGTGTACATGATTTTATCTACGAATGAAAGGTTTTTGGTGGTATAAAATAGGTAATAAGTACCTACTTAACCTTACTTATTAAGTTACGAACGCCAATGTATGCGGGTGCATCATAGAATTGTAATTATAATATACTGATATTATAATTACAATTCTATGGGGTGCATTTGTCATAAAGTTGACTGTTGACATAATGTGAAAATACCGCTAATTTTGAACTAAGCCAATCTCAAATTGTTATTTCAAAACTAACCAATGGCTATTAACTTTCCCAATGGCCGATCAGACTTTGGGTCTCAAAACGAGCGCCTTAAAAAATCGTCTAAATGAAAAGGCCTATTCATCGAAAACATTTCATCTTCCATACGACTATCGTATAAGATAAATTATTTCAAATTTTCTCCGATGATCGAATGCACTTTCTCTCTTTTGTGATTATGATATTCCAAATATTTTAATTATATATATATTTAATCGAAATGTTTAATGTTTCACATTCAAGAACATACTCCTAGCGCCTTTGAAGGACGTATGCATCGTTACTCCCACAATTCAAACTTTTACCTCTAGTGGCTTCGAATTGTCAATTATAATTAATCTGCCTTCGTTTATATGTTGTACTAATATTTTTATTATCATAGTATTTTCAATTGTTACTGAAATATCACGTTAGAAATGAAGTTGAATTTATGTTTGGGTTTTAGGGTTGTTTCAAGAAGTTACATGGTGTTTCCAATGCTAGAGGGATGGGGTTCCCACGAAGAACTAGATAAAGAAGTAATGGTTACAATTTGGTACCTTGAAAATATTGATAGTTTTAGGTAAATAATACTTAATTCATAGGCCTCTTGTCTATTTTGGAAGTCCTCAATAGTGACTTCGGAATCCACAATATCCAACCATTGTAATTTAATTTTTTATTGTTTCATAATTTTGTTATGTTTCTGCAGATTAGGGGCAAATGGCAAATCGCTTTGGATTAATTATTTACTAATAATAATAAAGACAATTCATCTCATATGGCAATTTTGATTGAAACCTACTTCACAAAATATTTCTGGAGGTGGAACTTTTCAAGTGCGCCCCATTTACTCCACTCTGTATAGCCGAACGCACTCTGGAGTTACAGGTTAGTTCTGTTTCCTTGGTTTGAGTTTTGGCTTTATTTTCATTGCATGCTTTATTTCAAGTCATATTGTTTATTTCGATCAGGTATAAATTCACGTTGACAGATCTGCTCTAAATGAATATATTGGTCCACTCTATATGTTACGTTGCTAGAGTTCGTTCAGTATTGAAACGACCGTTTGGAAGGTAGAGAGGGGGAAAACACGAGTGGACACGATTTGATGTGGCTGCTTATGCTACGGCGAATCTTCACCAGTGGCTTGTCATGCAGCGTTTGAAAGGTTAGGTTTGTTTGATTAATAAATAGGTAGTGCAGTTATTCATTCAACTTTGACAAAAAGTTCATTATCTCCGACCCCGAAAACCCCCGCATACCAATTTCGAATAAAAATCGTACCATAATCACAAAACTCGTCCGCCAAAAACTACGTCTCGTGTTTCGCCTATACCAAATAATTTGGTACGCCTATGGAATTTATATTAATAGCCACAGTTAGACAATGGCTCGGGCAACTTCGAGAAAAATTGGTTGTTAGATAGGGGAAGCTCAAAGTGGTCGTTTCAATACTGGACGAGCTATACCTGCAAAGAGAGTAAACGTTACCTGAATAGGAGGTCCTAATAAGCTCTAGCCAATTAGAATCTTGTAGCATTAACCCGTCATAGTGACGTACATGGACATGAGTACAGGTGGCGCACGTAACATACAGAGTGGTCCAATATACATTCAAGAGCCTGTAACTCTCAGATACCAGAGTGCGCTAGTCCGCCACTGTCCAGAGAGAATGGTGGCCATGACATGTCCATATACGTCACTATGACTCACAAACTATCTTCTATCAATTTCTATTAGTGTCATCATCAGTGTTGCCAATATGTGAGGGATTCCTCACATTGTGAGGGTTTTACACCGCAGCGGGTGATTTGTGAGGGTTTGTTCAAATGTGAGGATTTTGTGAGGATTAGCAGGTTTTTTATAAAATAGAACAAGTAAGCTCCCAATAGAGTACTACCCGTTAAATTTGTTTAAAATAATAGGATAAAAGGGAATATTGATGGAGACCCAAATGCTCTCACGCGCCTCTGCCGAGAATTTTTATGTTACCCGAATTCGACACAACGGTTTGACAGTTGACGTTGACAGTTGACAATATTGAACAATCTGTTTATTATCATTATCAACAGGTTATACACTACTTTAGTTTCGGTTTCGCCTCTCGTATAATTCACTATTCGTTTTCAAAAACAAATTAAAATGGATCATTGGCTAATTAAAACCTAGTGGAGAGAGTTTTTGGTGTTTTAAACAATATAAAAACTGATAAAAGTGAAACAGATTAAAAACTGAAACTCTAAGAGCTTTAATATATACACAGGAGGCTGTGAGAAAAGCAGGTGGATGTGTGAAATTCAAACCCACTGATGAAATTATTGATATGTATGTTTGGAAATTGAATCGAATATTTTATTTATATTAATTTATCCTAAGATGTGTATTTTTTTTTTATTTTGTTTTTAGCCATGTGATTTTTTTAACACTTCTTTCTTCAACAGTTCCTCAAGTTTTTAGAATAATTTTATTTATTTTTTATATTATTTCATTTATTTCTTACTTTGAAAATAAAGAGGGCATGAAAAACGTGTTTTATTAAATCAAGTGGCTTCTTGTTCATTGTTTCCATCGATAATATAACAATGGAAAATATGTTTTTTATTAATTTTATCAACGTGAGGATTTTGTGAGGAATTTCAAATTTGGGCGCGAAAATGTGAGGGTTACGGCAGCTGAATGTGAGTAATTCTTACATCTTACATTGGCAACACTGGTCATCATTGTCTTATGGGGAATATACTCTCCTACTCAGATAACGTTTACTCTCTTTGGGCCACCTGTACGTCATTATGACGCGTTAATGCTACAAAATTCTGATTGGCTAGAGCTTATTAGTACCTCCTACTCAGATAACGTTTACTCTCTTGTACCCAAACTGTCGGAATCCGAATAAAGTGACTTCTAGTACACGGAGAGAGCAAGCCGAACCCTCCTTTGGTAGAAGACATTGACAGTATTGACACTTGACACATAAACAACATACGTGTAAATGTCATCGAATATGTAAATAAAAGAAAT
Source organism: Gonioctena quinquepunctata (assembly GCA_018342105.1). NCBI lineage: Eukaryota > Metazoa > Arthropoda > Insecta > Coleoptera > Chrysomelidae > Gonioctena > Gonioctena quinquepunctata. Next base: position 184,148 of record JAFIRS010002398.1, read on the forward strand.
ATTCAGATTGCAATGTAAGAAGTAAGAACACATTTAAGGGATTAATTACATCATTCACAAGAAACTTTTCGAAATGGACCAATCCCTCAACAACGATTCTACCAGAAAAGTGAACTTAGAAGACCTGTCCAAAGACGATCTCGTGAAAAAATGTTCCCACTTGTTGTTGATAGCCCAGAAAGCAAAACAGGCAAAAACTATTTTACAGGAAGAAAATACTAAATTAAAAGGAATTATAGATAAGGTTACAAACAACACCCATACCGCCACAGAAGAGTTGATAGAAAGTTTAACCCAACAAAAATTATCGCTCATTACTAATGCTGAGGATTTAAAAACACAAAATAATTTATTAAATGAAAAATTAAAATTGTATGATAGTGAACTAGCTGACTATCGGGAAAAGTTAGGTACCTGTGATAATGAAAACATTTCCTATCGTAGACGAATAAACAGGTTAACTGATGAAAATGAACAACTGTTAAATGATTTGGACGCACTAGAAAAGCAAATTGAAAAGTTGAAAGAAATTGGAGGCCAACAACAAGAACAGTTACTGAAAGTCGAAAAGGCAAACTTAGTTGAAAATAACGAAGTTACTACTAATGAATTACAACGTATGTTAAGTATAAGTTTGGAAGAAATTAAACGCCTTAAACTTGATAACAACACATTAGAAAATAAAGTTGAGAATCTTGGAATAAACCTTGTAGAGAAAGATAAAAGTATAATTATTATTAGTGAAGAATTAAACACCAAAAATAGTATTATTAGTAATCTAACAGAACAGTTGAGGATCCTCGAAGATTCCAAAGAAAATGTGGTTTGTTTAGCCAATACTCCAAGTGAACATGAAAAAAGTAGAGAAGAGATAGAAAGAATTAATATTGAACTAAAGGAAAAAGTTAAACTCTACCATTCCAAAATCATTAAGTTTGCCACAATTGCTAAACAACTACGAAAAGATAAAAATAATGTTCTCGATCTTTTCAAAGCCTATACAGATCAAGTTAAAGATTGGAAAGACCAATTGAAGAGAGCAGAGGTAAGTCTTATCAACCATGTTGATGCTAAAGAATTAGAAAAACAACAATTCATACTGCAGATAGACAATCTTAAGAAAAAAGAGAATGAAAAGGAAATTAAATTGATCCAAGAACAATATGAAACTGAAAAAGCATTATTAACTGAAAAACTAAACGATTTCAAGGATCAGAATGTCCAGTTATCTAAGAGTATCGATGAATCAAACGAAATCATTGAAAATTTGAGAGAAGAAAATCGCAGGCTACAACAGGAAAAAGAAAATTCAAAAAAAGCAAACATTGAATTTAATAATAAGATTGTTGAAGAAAATCTTGCGTTTGAAAATAAACTGAAACAAACCCTAGCAAGACATGAAAACGAAGTGAAAATTGTCAAGGACGAATTCGAAAATGAAAAAACCATACTTGAGACCAAAATTAAAAACATTGAAGAGAGCAATATGAATCAAGTTCAAACATTGGAGGAAACAATAAAACAACTAAAAGATGAAAACGGAATCTTAAAAGAGAAGGAAGAAAAAGTCCATTGTGATAATGAAGAGATGAGGAATGGATATATTTCTCTTACTGAGCAAAATGAAAACATCCAGAAAAAGTTGAAAGAAACAGAACAAGAGCTACAAAAACATAAAAATGAAAAAACTATATTTGAGACCAGAATTAAAAACATCGAAGAAAGCAATATGAATCAAGTCAAAACATTGGAGGAAACAATAAAACATCTAAAAGGGGAAAACGGAATCTTAAAAGAGAAGGAAGAAAAAGTGCATTGTGATAATGAAGAGATGAAGAATGGATATATTTCTTTTACAGAACAACATGAAAACACCCAGAAAAAGATGAAAGAAACGGAACAGGAGCTACAAAAACATATATCACTTTTGAATCAATACAAAGAAAATATGGACATTCTGCAGGCTAAAAGTGAGAAAATTGAAAAAGAGCTAAAAAATGAAATCATTATATTGCAAAATGAAAATACAAACCTTATAAAATCGAAAGAAGACCTTATGACGGAGCTCGATACCCTAAATACTGAAATGAAAGCCTTCAGAATTGAGCTGAGAGAAACAGCTGATGAACTAACCAAACAGTCAGAAGAAACTACAAAAAAGACCAAGGAATATGAAATGCTCATATCTGACCTTCAAAATCAAATCAGATCACTAGAAGAGTTGAGTAAGCGATCATGCGAAGAAATAAAAAATCTCGCCGAAGAAAACAAACAACTTACATCTACCAACGAAACATTACAAGACAGCCTCAATGAAAGTGAACGTTCCCGATTAAATATCGCTCATTCAGACTGCCAAACAGATGGAATTTCCTCACCAAATGATCTAGAAGAACAGATCACCGATCTGAAAAGAGAAAATACCGAGTTACTTTCGGAAATGAACGAAATGAACCAGGCCATAAAAGAAAGGGGGGAAAATATATCAAAACTTCAAGCTCATTGTGAAGAGGTTTTGAAAAAACTACAGATCTATGAAGCACAGGCTAATAGAAATATTGATAGTATCACAGAGAAAGAGAAAATTATTGAGGACCTAACTCGACAAATAGAAGAACTCAAATCCAATAGAGAACCAGAGCAAAATATCACAGAAAATGAGGAAATTATTGCTCTAAAGAATGAAATAGAAAACTTGAAGGAGAAATTAAATGCAAATCTTGACAACAGTTATGCTGACAATGACACAATGTCAACTTCTACAATTTCCAGAACAGAAGAAATCAACCGACTGAAAGACTTGGAGGGATCCTGGGAAGAGAGGTATGGAAAACTGAGAAACCTTGCTGTAAAACTGAAGGGCAAAATTAGAGAACTTACTCAAACTGTAAACAAGCAACAGGGAGAGAATGAAGAATTGCAGAAAAAACTTGCGATCAATATCAGAACAATTCAGAATCTCCAAAGTCAATCAGATAAATTGGAAGATGAGTTGGAAAACTCTAAGAAGGAATGTAAGCAATATCTCAATCGTCTCAACTCCTTAGCAGTTGACATTTCCAAGGATAAACAATCATTAGCAGATGAAGAAGAAATAATAATCCAGTTGAGGCAGGAATTGGAGGGTTGTAAGAACGAAAAACTGGTCACAGAAAAGTGGAAGAAACAAGTCAGCGAAAATTCAAACGTTACGCAAAGAAGTCGAAGCCAACAATCTTATGAAAAAAGACTATGAGTCAAAAATGTCCAAACTGGCCAGTGATATGGAAGCAAAAGAGCAGCTGCTAAAAACTGAAATTGAGAGTCACAAGCACACCAAAAACTTATTAGATCAATCGAGTAACGAGTGTAAAAAAAATTCTGTACTCAGTTTGGAGATGCAGGATTACGAAAGGAGTGTTAAGGAAACATCTAAGAAATTGGAAAAACAGGCGGAAGAAATATCGAATCTCAAAGGCCAGGTCGAATCACATAAGACTACGATTGCTGCTTTGAGAGAGCAGAACAAACTGTTGGAAGAAAGATCGAATGAGGAGGAACAAAAAGTACTTGCAGCCACAGTTGAAATAAACACGTCAAAGAAAAAAATATCCACCCTTGAAGACGAAATAACACAAAAAAATAATAAAATCCAGAGCCTTACACAACTGTTGGAGACAAATCGGTCAGAAACTGAAGAACTGTCGACGGAACTATCCAAAGTGATCGCTGAACACCAAAAAGCGAATAATACTTTGAAAAATGAAAGGGATAACCTAAGAAGCAAAATGCTGGGGCTCCAGCAGAGTTTGAGAGAGGTGCAGGATAGCCTGAAGCTCAGGACTGATGAGTTGACAGCCGTTCAAAACGAATACGAGGGGTACAAGGTTCGAGCCCAGAGTGTTCTCAGGCAGAACCAAAGTAGGGATGTTGGTTTGGAAGAGAAAATGTCTGAAGAAGTAGCTTTACTCACCGCTCAGAATTCTACGATGAAGAATCAGTTAGAACAAAACAAGTAAGCACAAAAATATTATAAAAATATTTATAAAAAAAAAAAAATATAATGACTATTAACTATTAAGAAAATAAGAAATATGTAATGAATTATATATAACTCTTTATTAGCAAATAATGCTCTTCATAATAGATAAGTCACTTGTATAAACAAAATGAATCACGTTTTTTGAGATCATAATCATAATTTATTCACTCAAGTTTATAATTTATAATTTCACAGTGTAATTGCATTCTTGGAATGGCGAATGGTGAATTAATTTAAGAAAATACTTACGAAGCAGGGTATGCCTGCTTGTGTGTAAGAATACAGTAGTTTAACAATATAGTAAGATTGTGCAATAATAAACATTCATTTGAGATATAAATAATTAACTATGGAAGGTATACAATATTAAAAGATTGGTAATACAGACAACAAGAAAATGGTGTAAAAATCAGGGTATATAACTGTCACAAGATAAAACAAATGATATATAAGATTGGTAATACAGACAACAAGAAAATGGTGTAAAAACAGGGTATATAACTGTCACAAGATAAAACTAAGGTATTAAAAGATTTTGAAGTAAAACGAATAGTGATAATAAATCTATAAAATGATATATATACACACATATACACATATACATACACATATACACATACATACACACATACATATATATACACATATATATATATATATATATATATACATATATATACACATATACACACATACATATATATATATATATATATATATACATATATAAGTGTTTGACAATCGTATATGAGAAAGAGTCAAGTCTTGCATTTAGTTTTCAATTTTCTCATGTATTTCTGCACGGGAAGTATGCTGAACGAAAAGTTTGAGTTTGTTTTTAAATTTTCTAGGGTTTGGCTCGCATTTCAGTGTTTCAGGTAGACAGCTGAAAAGTTTAGGGCCCAAGTAACAATAGTTCCTTTGACCGACTGACTTGTGCATGACTGGTATTACGATACGTTTTTTGTGGCGGGTGCTATAGTTATGACTGTAGGTGATCAATTCGTGTTTGTATTGGGCTGCGGTTATGTTTATGAAGAATACTTGCCTTGGGTCAAATATTTCAGTTTCCGAGTAGAGGAGGTTGCTAGGATAGTTGTATCCTTTTTGCAGAATACATCTTAAGAAACGTCTTTGAATGACTTCAAGTGAATGTAGATGTGTTTTAGAGACTCCTCCCCACCCAATTATGCCATAGTTCAAGTGAGATTCTACCAAACTTTTGTACAAAATTATTTTTTGTTTGTGATCGAGTATGCTGATTATTTTTCTAAATTTGTACAGAATGCAACGTAGTTTTTTTACAAGATGTAATACTTGTTGGGTATCTAGAATAATGCCGAAATATTTGATTTTTTTGACAGGTTTGATGACGGCCGTATCGGATATTGCGATGTCATATTCTGGCAATGATACATTATAGCTACTGAATGGTACGTAGTGCGTTTTGTCAAAATTTATTGATAGTAATCTATAGTCAAACCACTTCTTTATGTCTAGTAGGTCGCACTCTAACTTGAGTTTCAGATTGAACCAGTCATCGTCTTCGCAGAATATGACTGTGTCATCGGCAAAGCTGATAATTTTCGAGTGGGTACTCAATAAGAAGAGATTATTGAGGTAGATATTAAATAACATTGGTCCTAAGACTGTTCCTTGGGGTACACCACATGAAATAGTTTTTTCATCACTCACACTGTCATCGATTTTCACTCTTTGCCGCCTATTCAGTAGATAGCTTCTGAAGAGGTTATGTGGTATGCCTCTTATCCCCATATCTTCTAGAGTTTTGAGTAATATAGAGTGGTCCACGGTATCAAAAGCTTTTCTCAAATCTATGAAGACACCAATTGATGGTCTAGACTCATCTAAACATTGATATATATTTTGAGTCAATATTTTTATCGGATCTTGTGTAGACATGTTTTTATTGTATTTTTCGTTGAATTTATTTAACCTTTTCTGAATAACCTTCTCCAGTATTTTGGCCAGACATGTTATCAAAGTAATAGGCCTATAATTTGCGACATCGGTTTTGATTCCACTTTTATAAATCGGTGTCACCAAGGCCGTTTTGAATGCTGTGGGGAAATACCCCTGTTCCAGCGATTTATTGACTATGTAAGAAAGTGGTATTGTTATATAGTTGGAGATAGCTTTGAGGGTTTCTGATTTGATATTATCAATGCCAGGGGCTTTTTGGATAGGTAAATTATTGAATAGGATAGGTAAATTATTGAATAAAATCAATCCAGAACTAAATAGAGAGTCGCAACCTATACAAAAATTTCCCATCTATTTCTAGTGGAGTGTGTATAAATACTACTTGAGTAGGTCAACTGTTCACTCAGATAATTTGGCAACATATTGTGTTCAATTGTATATATAAGCAATAGCATATTCAATGTTATCCTTTGTTCCGCTGACATAAGAGACAGTGTTTCCAACATGTATTTCACAGGTGTACGTTTACTACAATTCAGTATTGCTCTCATGGATCTGTTTTGAAGCTTCTGTAAGATTTTCATTGTTTACAAAATAGAGCAGTGTACTGCAATAGCCGAAGTGGGGTGCTATTATTGATTTATATATTGTTAATTTTGCATATTGACTTATTTTATTATTTAATCTATATAAAAGATGAATTTTCGTGGCTATTTTCTTCTGAATATAACTACAGTGAGCATTAAGATTCAAGTTTTGTTCTAGTACCACTCCCAAATATTTAAAAGTTGTAATCCTCTCAATGCTGACATTATTAATATGAATATCCAATGACAGTTGTTCATCTTGCAGTTGTATAATGCGATGTTTGCTACCTATTAACATAAATTTTGTTTTACTAACATTTAACTTGAAGCTGTTGTCACACATAACCATTCATTTATATTTGATAGGTCCTCATTCAAACATTCTGTGATTTCATTAGGTGTCCCAGAACAATACAACATAGTGTCATCGGCAAACAGTTATCTTACAATTTTTAACATGCATCACAATGTCATTAATGTACACCAAGACTAGTAATGGACTCAATACTGACCCTTGTGGAACTCCTGAATTTATATTTGAAGTACTGGAGTCCACTTGATAGTATTTAACTAACTGCTTTCGATATGTGAGATAATTTTCGAACCATTTTAATACATTTTGATCAATCCCATACTTATTCAATTTCATCAAAAGAAAGTCAGTGTTGACTGTCTCAAATGCTCTTTTGAAATCCAGGAAGACTACACCTATAATATGTTTTTTAGATAGGTCAATTTTCCATGAAGAGATTAGAAATTGTAGTGCAGTTTCACATGAATGGGATTTCCTAAACCCAGACTGTTCTTTAATCAAAATATTATGTTCCGCTATAAATTTCATTAGCTGATCTTTCACTGGGATTTCCAATATTTTCTCATAAATCGGTAGGGTATTTATGGGTCTAAATTCAGATGCCAAAGAGGTGTTTGTAATTTTTTCAATATGAACAATGGTGAACAATCATCCGGAAATGTTCCAGTGGTTAATGATAAATTAATCAAGTCCAAAAACCGATTATTTCAAATGTTAATTTAATTATATTCAGATTCATTTCGTTATCATCTGTATTATTTTTCTCAAGCGAAAGAATTATATTTTTTAAATAAAACATTTAATGTTTCAAATTCCCCAAATATTACCTTTGTTGGAGTAATATAACTGAGAACATGCTTATACTCGTTCATTGGTATTATACCAACGGTAAGGTCTTTCAAACTTTCAATGAAAAAATAATTAAAATATCCTGCTACTTTTGATTCACTTTTTATGAGAACACTATCAAATTTAATACCTTTGAACTCTTGTTTTCTCATTCCCTTAAGTTAACCTTTCAGTGACTTCCACATAGCCCTACTGTTTCCTCTATTTTCATCAATCATTGATTCATAATACTTCTTAGTTTCAATTCGTATCTTTTTGGTAACTAAATTACGACTTATTTTATATTTATCTCAGCCACCTTCTAGTTTGGTTTCCTTTGCTTTTTTAAGAAGAAAGTCGCGTTTTTTTAGATCTGCCATGATTTCGTCTGTAAACCACACTTTCAATTTGAAATTATGTCTTATTTTGAATGGTGCATATATATCTAAGCAACTATTAATATTATTGATGAATAATTTGGATATTATATTAATGTCAGTAATATCATTATTCCATACTGTATTCATTAGGGACAGTTGGAATTGAATTTCATCAAAGTATTTATAATCTCTCCTACTTATACTAGTAGAAGTTGATTTAGAATGGAAGATATTACCTAAGGATATTAAAATATTAGAATGTATCTATTATTTTTCAAAAATTGGTTTTTATTAAAAAAAATTAAATCCAAATTTCAGAGATAAAAATTTATGAAACCAGATTACTTAGTTGAAAAATTTCAATATATATATATATATAAATATATATATATATATATATATATATATATATATATATATATATGAAATGGTGTATTTCCAGATTATCTCAAATATATTTTAATGAAACCAATTTATAAAGGAGGAAAAAATAAAATACTTGAAAGTGGTGCATTTCAACCAAATTCAAACAGACAATCTTCAAAATTATTATCGAAATCGTATTCAATATGTCATAATAGACAAATATGAAAAACCAATCCAGAATTGGAGTATCCAAGGTTCAGTTTTTGCTCCAATTCTATAGCTGATTTACCTACATAAATAGTCAACATATATACTGTTCATTATTATTCGGAAAAAAATATCAAAATTTTTCATAGAAACATAGATGAAGATGTCAATTCAATTGAAAAATGGCTAAACAAATCAATTTCACAATTAATTCAGAAAAAACAAAAATTAAAATATATCAAATTAAATTCAAAAATAAATTAAATTGAAGAATATAAATAATCCTCATGATGACAAAAAACACAAATTAAAAATCTATAATATCTTTAATTTCAATAAAAGCAATTTATTTTCTTCAAATAATTTTGTTCAAAAACAGGAAGATATAATTCATCGATGTTATATAATTGAATATATAAAAATACTGAAAATATGACATTGTATCAATCAATCAAATGTGAAAAATTGACAAATGCATATAAAATAACAAAAATTCAATATTTTCACAGAAAAATCAGGATACATTACCACAATATTAAAATACATTTTATCTGAGTAATATAAATTCCAATAAAAAAACTATTTCTAGCTGATTAGAAACAGGCAATAAAGTACCACAAGAATTCAAAAAGTCATAAATTAATTAAAAAAATTTAAGTATAGTGTATAGTTTATGAACATTGTGATTTTATTATTGTTTATTTTTTTTGATATAGAAACTTGTAATGTTTGGAACTTCCTTTCACCAGAACATGTTCTGACTGCAAGTTATATTGCCAATAAATTGAACAATAAACAGTTGGGAGTGGTCATAAGAGTTCCTTCAAGCATATATGTTAGTCTAAACAGGAATTGGGGGCAGTGAGGGATTTTTTTGTCGTTACAAAACATTCATTTACTCTTAACTTACATATAATGACAAAGGTGGGTTTTCTTTCTATGGATATATATGTTCCTCTTGAAAAAAAGTAGCAATATACAAAATTCCTAGCAGTTAAACCACATCATTCACACTCATTTGTTATTTTTCAGGGAAAAAATTGAAAAACTGGAGGTGGATAATAAAAATCTGCTCTCTGAAGGTGAAACCAATCTCAAAAAACTCAAAGAACTAGAGGGAGATATCGAAGAACTCAAAAACCAATATGCTGAACTTTCTGCTAAACATGAGAAGACCATCAGTGAAAACGCTGAAACTGTAAGAAGCTTAAAGGTAAATATTATAATACTATCTTTTCAATTTTAAATTAACAGAGCTATTTGAAAACGCAATTTTTTTTTATAAATTCAAACTACTCTCAGTTCCAACATTAAATCAATTATAATTTTTTATTCATCCTTACTTCTTTCTCAGGTTCATGCTGACACACTTTCTCAATGTTACCGCCAACAAATAAGCGAGCAGGAAGTCCGACACAACAGAGAGATCATCGAACTTCAGAGCCGATTAGAAAAAGCCCCTTCTCCCACGGAACCTCTGCCCGTTCTTCCCACAATGACGAGAGAAGAGGGGGAGGGGTCAGAGAGCATAGAAAGCAACCTGATGCCAACCGTTCATCCCGTTCCTTTGGAAAGGCTGTTGGGATCTGATTCCGAAGAGGAAATCGATAGGATAAAGAAAAAACTGGGCGAACAGGAGTCAAAAGTGGTCCATTTGACCGCGCTGCTGTCCGATACTGAACAAGATCTGGTCAAGCACGTTCAGATGAACAAGCTGCTGAAGGAAGAGATAAGGAGGCAGCAGAGATCAGAGGAGAGGGAGAAGCATGCTGAGAATCTGGAATATTTGAAGAATGTAGTGTTCAAGGTATTGAGTGAGTTGTATAAAAACCTTAGTGTTCATTTCAGTTTTTTTTCTATATTCACCACCTTTTTAGCATCTGTTTAACCATTTCTGATGAATTCCTCAGCTGAGATAATTGTGAATTATATTTGAATATATAATCAGTATTTTGGGTAAATATTGGATATGATACAAGACTAACTTGTTTCAGCCTATTTGGTGAAGACCCATTATTTTTTTCAGGTCAAACTACAGAAAAAAAAAATCTCAAAAGCTCCTTTGGCGATCATAAAAGTTTTAAAATATATTACTGCTAATTGGGTATAATTCCAATATTATATGAGATTGGAATTTATGGAGTGGTTCATACTTGGTTTAAAATTTTTTATGGTAGAAAAAAAAAAAATTAATATTGTGGAGTACCTCGAGGATCCATATTGGGACCTTCACTCATTCTTATTTATGTAAATTCTATTAATAATGATTTATAATAGTTATGATTTAGATTCCATCAAAATTCGTATGAATACAGATTTGAAAGAAACCAAATTTCAAACATTTGAACTCTTCAATTCGAGACATTGTTCCTCTGAAGTATTTGACAAACATATATTTATTCAAAATTACAAAACCTCATATCAATTTTCAATTTCAAAACAATGTATTTATTCATGTCTAATGCCTGGTCTACATCAAACCAACTAAACAAAAAATATGTGGCGTTTTCATGCTGAAAGAGAAAAACTAGATGATTTTCTCATTATGTCTGTTGGTTTTGTGCTTCTTCGAAGGGAAAAAAAAGACGCTTTTGGGTGAAACCGTCCTTACGTGGAAGAAATAAATATAACATTCAAAAATTATTAGCCGATTTTCTAGGTTTATTTTTATTACTCAAAAAACTCATGAGTTTATAACCAAACCATTTAGATTGGAAAGATGCACTGGCTCTAGACTTTTTGAGAAGAAGTGAGGAACACAAATATTTAGGTCATCTTTGTAGTCAAAAACAAAAAGGCATATTTAATTAATTAATGAATAAAGCAATAAGAAACATTTTCAAAAACACCTCATTTACAGTTTTATAGAGATGCAAAAAAACGACTTTGGATCAAACAATATAATTTGAAATAGCCAAATTTGTTTACAAACTGATTTCAAGTTATAGTTTAAAAAAACTAAAAAAACAAGGTTATATATCAATATGGACTAAAAAGTTAAAAATAATAAGAATAAAGTCATTGACCAAAAAATTTCCTCTTATGTAAATTAGTCATTTTTTTGACGATCTTGGTGAGAATAACAGGATTCTGTTACATACATACAGGATAAGCTAATCAAAGCTTGTTAAAAAGTAATAATTTATTAAAAAACACAAGCATGATATCAAAATGAGAAAACCTGAATAACATGAAGTCAAATAAAGGATGAAATAACCCAATATCTCGCTTAATGAACATTTACAACAATCTTTCAGGAGAAATGGAAATATCAGAATGAATAATGTATTTTCGAGGAAGCTTAGAATGTGCTGTAGTAGTAGTAATAGGAATCAATGAAAATTCAAACAAGAACATTCAATAAATTCCAAGTATTGTTGTTTCAATGTATTAATTAATATTATGGGAGATTACGCATCATTAGACCCAATAATAACGCATTGCCAAATTCCTATGCTCTCATTTGGACACAGCAATTATATTATTTAAAAACACAATTGGAGTGTTTTAAAAGTAATAATTTTTTTACACGCTTTATATTAGCTTCACTTGTATGTTTGTAACCGACTCCTTTGGACTTGATTTTCACCCACTTCCAGACGTACGAATGATTTGAAATTTGGCAGGTGTACATCATTCCGGTGACAATGCATTAAAAAAAAATTGTGTGAACAAAAAACAAAATGGCGGCTCCAATATGGCGGACGAGTTTTGTGATTATGGTCCGATTCGCTTCAAAATTGGTATCTGAGGGTTTTTGTGGTCGGAGATTATGATTCTTTTGTCAAAATTGAAAAATTCAAGATGGCGGCTCCAAAATGGTGGACGAGTTTTGTGATTATGGTCGATTCTATTCAAAATTGGTAGTGGGGGTTTTTGGGGTCGAAAATTATGATTCTTTCGTGAAAATTGAAAAATTCAAGATGGCGGCTCCAAAATGGTGGACGAGTTTTGTGATTATGGTCCGATTCTATTCAAAATTGGTATGTGGGGGTTTTTGGGGTCAAAAATTATGATTCTTTCGTGAAAATTGAAAAATTCAAGATGGCGGCTCCAAAATGGTGGACGAGTTTTGTGATTATGGTCCGATTCTATTCAAAATTGGTATGTGGGGGTTTTTGGAGTCGAATATTATGATTCTTTCGTGAAAATTGAAAAATTCAAGATGGCGGCTCCAAAATGGTGGAAGAGTTTTGTGATTATGGTCCGATTCTATTCAAAATTGGTATGTGGGGGTTTTTGGAGTCGAATATTATGATTCTTTCGTGAAAATTGAAAAATTCAAGATGGCGGCTCCAAAATGGTGGAAGAGTTTTGTGATTATGGTCCATTCTATTCAAAATTGGTATGGATTATGATTCTTGCGAAAATTGAAAAATTCAAGATGGCGGCTCACTGTATATATTGACAACGTTAAAATCTTTGAATGACTTCTAAAATCGAGATTTGACTATTAATACAGCTGTACACCTTAATGATTTGGAAAATAATTACAGTTACTAATAGTAATCACGGAATTGATAGTAGATTAGAACAAATATAGTTTAAAAAAATAAAAAAAACACGCTTTTATAAATAAACCAAACTAAAAAGTAGAAAATAAATAATAGTTTAAAAAACAAAAAACACTCTTTTTATAAAAAAACGAATTAAAAAATACATAAATAAATAATAGTTTAAAAAAACTAAAAAACACGCTTTTATAGAAAACCAAACTAAAAAAATTAAAAATTAATTTCAATAAATTTGAATTAAGAATAGAGTAAATTTTTTTAATAAATATAAATTAATAATAACGTAAAGAAAAAAATTATTTTATTTTGAAAAAAGCGTGGGGTGCTTTTTAAGATACAGATTAAGAACCCCACGCTTTTTTTTAAATAAAATATTTTTTTTTCCCATTTACATTATTATTAATTTATATTTATTAAAAAAATTTACACTATTCTTAATCAAATTTATTAAAATTTATTTTTAATTTTTTTTTAGTTTTTTTAAACTATTATTCATTTACATACTAAACAAATTTCCCCTTAAATGCGCATGAGAAGAACATGTCTCTATTTTTTTTTCATTCATCTTTCATTTATCCCATGAACATAATATGTTCATATCTCTGTACATTATCCTTCATCTATTCAAGACCCGGGATTTCGAGACTCCTTGTTAAGTGTATCAGTTTTCTGGGAGCTAAGTTCCTGATGTCTGAAGGCATAGAAATCCCTTCGAGGAACTTAAACCTTTTGCAAAACAGCACTTGGCAGTTGCAAAGCAGGGGTATGTATGTATATATATATATATATATATATATATATATATATATATATATATATATATATTAGTATTAGGGATACATCTCTATCTCAAATCTGCTTTTGTCAGATTAACAATTATTATCTAATATTTGAGAACCATATTATATAAAACACATAAAAACATAAAAACGTTTTGAAAACACGTTTTTTTTAAAAAAATTAAAATCAATACAGGTACAATATCTATTCATTTTATTTTGCAAAATATAAAATTCTCAATTGGATATTGATAAAAAGATTTTTCTGTGAATTGAAAAATCCACGATAAAAAAGAAGTTATTTTTTGTGAATGTCTAACAGAAAACAACTACTTCCCCGGCTAAAGCCACGCTGGACATTGAACTACATCTGATAGATATTCTGAAAAGACCCTAACTCAAAAGAAAAAGTCTGAAATTGAAAATTTGCATTTTTATTCAGATAATTATTTGATTTTCTATTCCAGTCTTAATTAAGAACTCATGAAGATGAATGAGGAGGCAAAGAAGAATGTTTTCCAAAAAAGAGTACTCACCAGAAATCATTAAGTAACATTGGCCTTAAAGAGACATCGCATTCACTAGGTCTTCAATACATTTTTGTTGACGAAAATCTATTTCACGCTTCCACGATCATCAGGAAGACCGGAAGAAATGGGAAACACATTTTCAAGAAGCAATCTCACTTTGCAAAGATGGAAAAGTTAGAATCATTTCTTTTGTAGAGACACTTTAAATTTAGTGTTTTTATCAATATCCAATTGAGAATGTTCCCCTTTTCAATATGTTATTTATTATGTATCATTTTATCCCTAACCCTTTCCCATCGTAGGCATGTACGACATGACGTTGGTGATGAATCCAAATGGTCGTGTTCTAATATTGGGTGATATGTCCTTGAGGTCGCACGGCATGTGTGACATGACAATATCAACTTGTTGTCGTAGGCATGTCATGCATGCCAAAATTTCCCGCTTTTTTATATAGAAATATCTAGGGTTTGAGGTCGATGTTTTTTTATTTTATGACAAAAAACACTTCACATTTCGAATAATCAGTCCGAATTCTGGTTAAGTCGAGTGTAGACGGTTTCTCAGTTGAAATAACGAGAGGGTTTCGTACATTTGATTAATCCTCAAACATTTCTTGGACTAATGACTAAAAGAAAGACGTTGAGTGAAAGGGAATTTGAAGAATCAATCAACAACTCTGATTCTGACGAGGACTTTGAATTAGATGATAATGATGATGATTCGGGCAGCGATTTCATATTAGAAGATTTAAATGATGGCGAATCTGATCAAGGAGAAGATGAGGTGATTGAAAATGAGGATATAGTTGAGGATGAACCACGAAGAAACAAATCTAAGCAAACCTGGACCATATGGAAGGATTTCAATTTTCTGCGAAGGTTGGGTGAATACCAAACGGACGAAAAACAACAGTTTATTACTACAAAACATGTACTCAACATCCCGCCTTGCACCCTGGAGAGTGTTTCGAGAAATTCCATACTGTATAAACTTTCAGATATGCTAATTTGTAATACACAAATATAATGACCTCATATTTTCAGAATTTTTTTTACTTCTGCTCATCCTTTTTGCCAATGGTAACCTTAATTTTCTATATGAACATTTCCATATAAAATGCCTATGGATAGTGTTCATATAGCTTCCAATATAATTTTATCAAGATAGGATATATATTTGCTCACTTATTGATTTTTTTTCAACGCCGTGCAGTATTTTGGTATAACTCAGCAAATCATTGACGACTAATTTACCGGCCTAGGCGGTTTTTTCGCGTTTTAAATCGAAAAGTCTTTTGAAATTTTTCGATTCCGTCGAAAATAATTTCCTAATTTAACTGTCTCGTGGCGGAACTACCTTAACCTGTGGTTTTTTGTAGCATAATAATATTTTTTTAGTTATAACTCCCCATAAAGCACAATGGACAAGTTTTATAAATTGTAAACAATTCCAGATTATTTGTAGAAATGGTTCCATTCTGTGATTTTAAAATTATTCGAAAATTTCAGATCTTATAAATGACACTTATAGGACCTACTAACAGAAATTATTTGAAATGTTTAATTTCGGATGGATTGATTGATAATTTGTTTTTAAAGTAACTAATTTTGTAATTTTTTATAATTTTATAAATTAAAAATAAACCATATTATAAAAACAGAAATACCAAAATTAATAAGTAAATAAATGAAAATTATCCCACTTTCTCAGAGAAGAGGGCATACTATTCTCCACATGCGAGATATTCTAATGAAATTAATGTAATTCAGGAATAATTGCACTTGTGCCAAATTCCAATGTGAGGGTGTCTACTATAAGACATGTGGTGTCGCTATTAGTCATTCCTGTACGCTTAGAAATAATATATAAATTGTAGCAAAATGAAGTTACTTTATTCAAGGGGTGATATTTGATTTCTCCCAGATTTTTTGTGCAGGAAATATTTCAAAATATTACTATCATTTAGAGTTTGTGGATTGATAATGATTTTATCCACTTTCCCCAGTCTTTACACTTTGAACAGGTCAATTTCTTCTCATCCCCTATTTTATATATCACATTAATGTACCATAGTAAAAATCAATTCAAAATGATCATTTCCGGAGACTTTTAAAAGTTTTAAAATGTTTTTCACCAAAGTCTCAGTGGCCTTCCAATCCCAAGTTAGGAATTTCTGTTATGTTAAAAACCTCTAGGAGATAAGTTAGAGTAGACCCTTTTTTTTGCCCTCTCTCGCACCTGGAACTATCCGCATGGTATGGGACATAACCTCAGGTGTAAGCGGCATCTATTCACTTGACTACTTCTTCTCCAAAGCGACATCGACGCCCTTGACTTCTTAATCACGTGCTCTTCATTTTGATTTTTCTTCCTCCACCTTCCGTTGGTTTGAAAATAACGCTCTTCCTCCATCTTCTCCTTCAGGAGTGTTTGGAGAAAGTTTGCAATCCTATCATAGTTGACTTTGCTGTCGGTCATACTTTGGATAATGTTACCTGGCGTAATGGCTCCCATGCCATCTGTCGCATGCAAACACCGTATGTTTGGGGTCATCGACTTCTTGGCAGTATATGCAAATTTCATCTGGCGATTTCTGTATTCTTCGGGTGTTTGTTCTGAAGGAACCGTGGCCACGTAGAAATCCGTCTCGGTGAAATTGCACTCCAGCCAGGTCCTCAGCTCAGGAACCAGTCTCTTTGTCCACTGGTCTCAGCCCTTTCTCTTTGTTTGTCCTCCAGCGTTACACCTTCGAGGGCGTCTAGGCGTGCCCTTTCATTTACTAGTAGATCAATAGGTGCCGACAACATTCTGTAGGCGGCCGCTACTCTCAATGAGGTATTTCTTTGTGCTGACCTCAGCATATTACTGTACTTCTTGAAGTTCATTACACTCGACCAGACTAGAGCTGCATAGAGGAGAACTGACTGACTGACTGACTCCTTCCACTGCAACCTTTTTATCCTAAAATTAGAGTTTAGCTTCCAGTTCCAAGTTCAATGATGATATTGGGTGATACTTTTTTCAATTCTCCATATTTTGTTATATGTGAATTATTATTTTATGGTCGTTTATAATTATACCAGCTGAGGGATTCCCAGAATACTCCTGTTCAGACAAAACAGCCCCTGATAGAAAAAGGAATTGAAATTTCTCAATTATCGTGTAAATTTTATAAGTTTATAAAAATTTAAATTGTGATCAAAGTAGCTTTTATTATATTTGTATAATATTGTAATTCTCATCAAATCTGACAACTCATTTCATTTTCTATAAATGCTTATTTTCGATGAGTTATAAAGTTCTCTCAGGAAAAATAAACTATATGAAGCAGTTTTTATAAGAATATTGTCATTTTAAAATTAACTTTAAATTGGTCTGGTCCTTTTTTTTTTCTGCGTGCAGATATAACATTTATATCAGATAATGCAAACCCAGAAGAATATTGTGTCCTATAAAATATTTTTGTGTCTATGTACTTATAAGCTATTTGTTATAATATTTTTCAGTCATAAACTGATGTTAATTTTGTTTCAGTTTGTCACTCTCAGCAGTGGTGACGAAAGATCCAGACTAGTCCCTGTATTGAATACAATACTGAAACTGAGCCCTGAAGAAATCAAACAGTTGACTGGGGTGGCAAAGGGCGAGACAAGTCTTAAAGGATGGACAAATTACTTACCAACTTGGCCTTCACCTAGTAAACCTCAGTAAAGGACGCCCAAGAGGAGAATATGATATGAGATAAAAAACTTATTTTCTTCAGGTGCAGGGACTTTTATAAGTATAAAGCCAGTTTGTAAATAATGAATAACTTAACATAAATGCAATACCTATATTATATATCTGTACATATAAATTATACCTAAATTATAGGTGCTTATTTATAATAAATAAAGTATGCTTTACAACATTGTACCTTTTCATCATCTCAGACCCCAAATTCAAGATTACTCCATAATTTTAATGAGCTTACTAGAATTTCTACTAAAATACCCAGTCAGAGAATTCCCGTCGCAGAAATTCAAGAACGAATCATCAATTTATTGTTGAATTACCTTATACCAGACAACATATAAAATCAATTATTTAAATATTCCCGCTAAATGAATCATCCCCGGACGTCACACCCTACAAAATTTTCGCGAACTCTATTGGTGAGACTTTTTTTAATCCTCCCCTATTTTCATTAATCTCCATTCAAGTTATAAAATTTACTTCCGTCAATTTCTCGAGCATTTATTGGCCTGTGACAAGCTAATGAATGATCGGCATTGACCAATGTTGTGCAAAATTTCCTCAAAGTTAATCAAATCATCCTGGAATACTTGATAAATCAATAACACTCATTCCCCCCACCATCAAGCCTCTCCTGAAACTTCCGTCGGCTTGCGCTTCTCAGATCCCGTCGATTTTCTCGGTCTCTTGCTGTGCTTTTGGGCAGGTAAGTGGTGCTTTAATTCAAATTGTTCAGTTCAAAAATTATCCTCGATAAGAATCATCATCATAAACTATCAGAACTTTATGTTTTATGCGTACAATCATATTGAATACGTAAAAAGTGTATTTTCGCCGCGGTTTGACATTCATGATGTGACGGCCGGCTGCCGGCATAAAATGGGTAGGCAGCTAGTTGCAATCTGATTTTTGCTTCGATATTCTCTGGAAATCGAGGTAACTTTCGAACTGGGGATATGTGAACAATATTCATGATAAATCAAGTAGATTTTATTGATCGTTTTCCATGTCTACATTAATTTTCTCTCCATCCTCTCCCATTCATTTTCCAATCGTGTATCGCAAACTATTCCCGCATTTTATTTCAAATTCGCTCATTCGAATGGAGCGAAACATCGTAATTTTCTGTTTCGGAAGAGAATTCCAGCAATTTATTGACCCATGACAATAATGGCTGCCAAAAACAAAATTCATGCCTCAACAACCAAATGTGTGCGACATGAAATCAATACCTATTTTTTGCAAGGTTGAATTAATCTTATGTGCATATTTCATTGTCATAATATTGCATCACAACATGGCTCGCAGGTTGCAGCTGTAAATGAATACCTACCTATCTGCGTTTATCGATTGACACAATTCCTCGCCCCTTTTGCACACCCTCTTAAAGTTCATTCCTTTAATTTTTTTGCTAATTACGGGCTATTTTGTCTACCTTGGGATAGGTCTAGTACGACTGTATAGAACACTGTGTCAAAGTCAAGGTCAGAATAATTAAAATAGCTTCGCCTCTTTCGTATAGCGAAAATGCATATGTAGCATATTTTTGAACGATCATTCTACATGTGAGGCCTTAATCTAAAATCAATGTGAGGAAAATGGTAGCACTAGGCAAATTGTTTTGGAAATGTAGGAGAGATTGTCGTCTATGAATCATGAGCGTTAGTCAAACGATTACAATTACAGGGTGGAACATTTTCTACTTATAGGCATTTTGAATAGCCTTTTGACTCAAGGGCGTACCCAGGATTAAATTTCGAGGGGGTGGGTTCGAAGGACCAAATCAACATGTAACATTTATGTAAGAAACAAAATAATGTATTCATTAAATAGGTATACACATAATATAAAAAAACATACAGGGTCGCTGATATGTATGGAAACGGTCGATTATCTCCTAAAGTAAGATAGCAAGCAAAAAATGTTAAGACACAAAAGTTTTAGGGTTTTTTGAAATCTATTACAATAAAAAAAATAAGTATACAGGATCAGTCAAAAAGTCATGAAGAAACAAAGTTGCTTTTTCTTTAATGGAACACCCTGTATATAATTCCATATTTCAATTATTCTCAAAATTTTAAATAAAATTTATATAGCACATCATATCCTAAATAGGCTTTTTCATTTAGATGACAAATGACTAACTTTGTTTACCTGTCAGACCCAACGGCACTGACGGCGAATTTTTTTTTAAAGGAAATAAAATATTTCCGAATTTTTTCCTATGGATAGTTGACTTGAATTTACACGCAGAAGAAAACTCACCAAAATATTCGTGTACATTATTTTATCTACGAATGAAAGGTTTTTGGCGGTATAAAATAGGTAATAAGTACTTAACCTACAAAGAAAGTAACGAACGCCAATGTATGCAGGTGACTGTTGACATAATGTGAAAATACGGTTAATTTAGAACTAAGCCAATCTCAAACTGTTATTTCAAAACTAACCAATGGCTATTCACTTCCCCAATAGCCAATCAGACTTTGGGTCTCAAAACGAGCGCATGCGCCTTAAAAAATCATCTAAATGAAAAGGCCTATTCTATTCAACCGTTTTCGAGATATCGAATATTGAAAATAACTTATGATTATACAAAAATATTTTAGTTCATTAAGTTTATAGTCAATCAAGTTACCTCTGAAAGTTTCTAGCTCCATAACAACGCCGCCTCGTTCTTTTGTCTAATAGTGATGATCTTGACAACACATGTCAAAAAAATACATTTAGTGTGAATAATTTTCACGCAAAAATGGTACCTACGTTTAGGTGAAACTGAGTGTATTGAAATTTCAATGATCATAGGATATAATGCTAGAAGACGAAGTAGTGGACATTTTTAATGAATTTAATCCCGATCGGGAACCTCTTTCTAAATCAAACGTTTCAAAAACATTGCAGCATTTTCATGAAACTGGAGGTGTCAAAATCATAACATGAGTCGATATTCCATTAAAAAAATTTGCAAACTGCAAAAATTTCATCCATATAAAATTCATTTGTTACAAGAATTGAGTGAGACGATTTTGATCGTAGAATCGAGTTCTGTGAAGTTATTATGGATAAATTAAACGAAAATGTCAACTTTGTCAACCACATATTATTTTCTGACGAATCTACATTTTGTTTAAACGGGCACGTAAAGTGTCACAACTGTAGGTATTGGTCAGACCAATATCCACATTGGATGGAGAAATTTCACACCCAACGACCACAAAAAGTAAATGTTTGGTGTGGCATTATTGGTGGACACGTCATAGGACCCTATTTTATAAACGGAAAAATGAACTCTGAACGATATTTATTACTTTTGCAAGAGCATATTATTCAAGAGCTTGGACGATTATTCCCGAACAATAACAATCTCAATTTGCCGACAGAACAAATATGGTTTCAACAAGATGGGGCTCCTCCACATTTTGGACGTGTGGTACGGACATATCTAAATGAAACTTTTCCTCATAAATGGATTGGACGCAGGGGGGTAATTGAATGGCCAGCTAGGTCTCCCGATATGGCCCCACTTGACTTTTTTCTGTGGGGTTACATAAGAAATGTAGTCTACAAAAATAGGCCGCAAAATATCGAAGAATTGCAAGAAAGGATAAGGCATGAAATTTCCACCTCCCAACATGATTTTAGATTGACTACAAAATTTTGTTCAGCGAATTCATTACTGTCAGGAGGTAAATGGTAGACACTTTGAGCACCTTACTAAATAGAATTCCAAAAAAAATATTGTTGTTTATTAACTTCTTTTCTCTCTTTTTTTTTGGCATAACTATTGTTTTTATAAAATTTAAAATATCCAAGACATTCATTAAAAAATACATTTTTTCGTTTCATACATTTTTATCAACCTAAACAATTATGCTTTTTTATTTTCTCTAAAAAAATTATAATTAAAATTTAATCATATCCTTAATACTCCACCTTGTGTAATTTTCATAATAAATATCCATCATTTCGGACTTTTTCTTTAATAAATTTGAGAGTAGTAAAAAGTTATTTTCAAAATTCGATATCTCGGAAGCGGTTAATTTCAGGATATGATGTGCTATATCAATGTCATTTAGAATTTTGAGAAGAATTGAAAAATAATATAAAGGATTACATTAAAGATAAGGCAAGTTTGTTGTATTTCAATGGGAGTGAGCAAGGATATCTTTTTCCTATGCGTCTTGGAAAAAAAAACTCGAAATTTTGTCTAAATTTTCGCGAAGGCAGTATGAAGCATTGCAAATCGTTAGACATGTTCTTCGTGACCGGATGATAATTTAACGAAAAGGATTTTTTGTTTACTACCGATTTATAGTTGAAAAATTGAATGTTAACGTTAAATTGAAATTTGAACGTTGAATATGTAGAAACCTTAATGTGGAGAGTTGAATATTGTATGTTAAATAATGAAAATTGAATGTTGGAAGTTAAATGTGGAAAGTTGAATGTTAAAAGTTGTATGTTGAAATTTGAAAGATGAATGTTTAAAGTTGAATGTTGGAAGTTAAATGTTAAAAGTTCAATTCTGAAAGTCGAATGATGAAAATAAATGTTAAATGTTGAATGTTAAAATTTTATTTCTCTTCAGATTTTTTCAAATTATGACAAAAATTATTGCACTTTTCATCATTTTTCAAGGTATAGCTATTTCAAAAAATAACTAATAAAAACCTTTTCAAGCCGTGTATTAAAACGTATAAAATAAATTTAAGTCATCACTAACAATGATTTAATTATTTATTGTTGAATTATTTCGTTTCAAAAGGCTTGTCGCGCGGAGTGTTCATAAAAGTAGGTATCAATTAATTTGATTTGGCAGTGATTGGTTCGTAAGTAAGAACTTGTCATAGTATTTAATTTTTACAAAATATTCATAAAAGTAGGTACCAATTAATTTCATTGGAGAATGATTGGTTGGTAAGTAACAACTTGTCGAAGTATTAGTTTAATTACAATTCACGCGACAATCTTTTTAAAACCAAATAATTCAACCAAAAATAATTAAATCATTGTCAGCGATGACACGTACAGGGCTTAAATAAAAGCTTGTCTTTAAAAAGGTTTTTTATTTTTTGCTTCTTAGTTAGTTCGCCTTAATCTGTTCATTTCTAATAGAGCATCGTTATTACAAGTTTTGAGCTGAAAAAAATCATGATCTCCGACCCCAACAACTCCCACACACCAATTTTGAATAGAATCTGACCATAATCACAAAACTCGTCCTCCATCCTGGAGTCGCCATCTTGAATTTATAGATTTTGATAAAAAATTCATAATCTCCGAACCTGAAAACTCCACATACCAATTTTGAATAAAATGACCATAATCCAAAACTCGTCCTCCATCTTGGGGCCGCCATCTTAAATTTATAAATTTTGACAAAAATTCAAAATCTCCGACCGCGAAAACCACCGCATACCAATTTTGAATCGAATCGGACCATAATCACAAAACTCGTCCTCCATCTTGGGGCCGCCATCTTGAATTTATGAATTTCGACAAAAATTTCCTTAATCTCCATCCCGAAAACCCCCACATACCAATTTTGATTCAAATCGGCACATAATTACAAATCCCGCCCGCCATTTTGTTTTTTTCTCTAACAATTCCATAATGCATTGTCACCGGAATCATGAACACCTGCCAAATTTCTAATTAATCGGATGACCAGAAGTCGGTCAAAATTCACTTGCAAGATTTGACCAAACTAACAAACGATCGAATTAACGGTAAAAGTGAAACTAAATAAAAGCTTGTAAAAATCAGCTGTGGGACACCCCAGAACTTGGATCCATCGGATATATTTTGAATAATTGAATGGCAAAGTTTTGAACTTTGACATTTTTTTATTTTTGACAGATGTCAGTTTAAGAAATAATTTGACTGTTCTGGATACACTTCCAAAATACTTACTTACCTAGCTTACTTCAACTATTGACTGTTAAATAATATGATTATCTACTTTAACTATTTATTGTTATATAATATAAATTATTTTTGAAAGTTCTGGTTAGTTGATTTCATCACTTTGTATATAATTCCATCCTTTCATAGAATGTAATTATTATTGTGACGGATGTAGGAGGATCTGTCAATGTCAACTACATATGTGTGCCACTGTTCACAAGTGAAAAATCAATCATCCTCTATTTTTCTACCCATAGGGGTGGATCATTTCATTTCAAATTGAAATATGATCAACTATGAGGTATACCCTATCTGATAAAAAAAGAATCATCCAAATCGAAGATACCAGTACAAAGTTATGCCTGATAGAATCGGTTAACGGACCAGAATTCAGAGGGTGAGTGATCAATATCCTTCATTTCGCTACCCTTAGGGGTGGATTTCATCTTTTAAATTCAAATGGGACCAACTCCGAAGTACGCCCTATCCACTGAAAAAAGAATTATCGGAATCGGATGTCTCAGTAAAAAGTTATACGTGACCATGCATAAAAAAAAATATATACGCGTCGACTAGAGAACCTCCTCCTTTTTGGTTTCGTCGGTTAAAAAAAACTGTTGTCGCTGAAACCGGAAGCAGTACATTTTTTGTTATAATGTCAAAGTAAGCATTACCTACATTGGTTGATTAGGTACCTATTTTTTCCGAGGAATGTCGTCAATTTTTACTCATTTATTTCTTATAATTAGAATATGAATACTTTTTATGATATGATCCATCTTATTCCTAACTGTTTTTGGAATATTTTTGAGAATCGAAATTGCATTATTCAAAAGTCAATTCTTATCTCAAATTATAACTGATGCACTTGAATTGAATTGTTCACTGGAATGAAAGTTCAATATATAATAATTGGGAAGGAACGATTGCCTAAATTGTAATAGACCAGCACATTTTTAGCAAATATACGGAAACACCTTCATGATAGCATTCTCAATAAATTAATTAAATATTATTGGTGAAAACAACCCAAATTATAGCCTGCTAGATTACCTGTTTCAAGTTTGATTTTTGGTGTAGTCTGAATAAGGCACTCGCTTCCTTCATTACACACAAGTGCAGTGGCGGAAGGTTCATACCCCTAATTCTGCAGTGAGGGAGCTTGATTTTTGCCGAGTGTTGGGTTTTTAGCTACCGCACTAATGAGGCATAGGTGACCATGGGTTTGATGAACGTTTGCCGTTGTAGCCTTGTAAAGAATGTTATTGATGTAACTGTTCCATGTAGTCTTTGGTCGATTATAATGCCCAAGTATTTGATTCTTTGGAAAAGTTAGCTGAGTTTCATTCAGGGTCGGGGCTTTCAGTTCGTACTTTCGCCTCCTTGTGAATTGAACCAGCACTGTTTGGCTAGAATTTACATTTAGTCCCTCCTTTGCGCACCAGCTTGTGATTATGTTTAGGGCTGTCGGCATGCGATTGGATATTATCCCAGTATGTTTGTCCCTAATAGTAACGACCAGATCATCAGCGTAACCTTGAGTCATGTAGCTTTACTATCAGATTATCCACGGTCAATGACCGCAGAACCCTACCTTGGGGGCAACCTTTTTCCGCTGTCATTCTGACCGTTTCCTCTCTGAAAGCAGCTACAATGATTCTGCTTTCCATCATTGCATATATCCATCTGATCAGTGAGGTGTTTATATTCCTCTCATCTAGCTAAGGGAAGAAAAATACAAGAAAATGAAAAGTTCCACCCTATGGTCTAGTTATTCGATAATCAATCCACGTTGTTAGTGCATAATAATATCGACATCAGCAAATATGCGAAATTGGTTTCATATTTGAAAAGAAAATATGTCGGCTATAAGCCTAAAAAGTCCCCAACTTTTACAAGAGATGAGATTTATAAGTTCTTGCTTGAAGCTTGTGATGAAATACATCTCGTGCAGAAGGTAAATTTTGACTCTAATATTATACTCATGTTCTTTTAACTAATGAAATATTGTTCTAGGTTGCATTAATATTTGATATCGCGGAAGCATGCCGGCGCGAAGAATTGCTTAAAATGAAAACTGAGCACATCAAATAAGAATCAGAAAATGTCCTAATTATTACAATTCCTGGTACAAAAACTCATGTTGAGCGTCGATTTGCAGTTATCGGAGAAACGCCCATTAAGAATCTAAATTTATTGGATATTTATAGAAAATATAAAAAAACCTTTTGACTAATAATTTTTTCTTGCAATTGAGACATGGTAAATGCTCAAGTCGGGTTGTAGGAAATAAACAACTTTTCAAAAATTCCATCACTGAATGCAAAATATCTGCATTTACCCAACCCTGAATA
Organism: Gonioctena quinquepunctata; assembly: GCA_018342105.1. Lineage (NCBI taxonomy): Eukaryota > Metazoa > Arthropoda > Insecta > Coleoptera > Chrysomelidae > Gonioctena > Gonioctena quinquepunctata. The sequence continues at coordinate 210,616 of JAFIRS010002398.1, forward strand.
TTACACTGGACATGCGTTTCGGCGATCATCAGACACTTTTGGCAAATTAGGTGGCGATTTATTACAACTGAAATCTAGGGCAGTTGCAGAAGGATACCTACATTGATGAATCCATGCACACAAAACTGGAATGCGCCGTAAAAATTCTGACTGGAAACCAAATCAAAATCATCAAGTAGTAGAAACCCAATGTGTAAAAAAAATACTATAACACTAAATGAAATAATTTCATTGAATAATCCTGACTCATCAGCAAACACAGTTGATGATTCTACTGGGTAAAGAATTTTAATAGGCAATAATGCAATCAATTGTACTTTCAATATCACTTTTGCAAAATAAACCCTATGAAAAGTTGAGTAGATAATACACTGTATAAAAATGGGTTGTTCTCTGTTTTTGACAGTGAGTAAAGTGTTTTTTTACTCATAGGAATTGCAGCACTCCTTCGGCGTCAATATTTCCTACTCGTAAAAAAAGTACCACCTTGCACACACTTGTTACATAATTAACTATTTTTCTACTAAGAACAAAAAATAGGTTTTTTCTTCGTAATAATAAGGCACACTATAATGTGAAATTATTGTTAATTTATTTTGATTGAACATTACAAGCTTTTATTTAGTTCCACCTGTCCCTATGTCTGTCTGTGGGTTTCTAATCAAATCTTACAAGTTAAATTTCACCCACTTGTCTGATTAACGTGAAATTTGGCAGGTGTTCATAATTCCGGTGACAATGCATTATGGAATTTTTGCTAGAGAAAAAACAAAATGGCGGCTCTAATATGGCGGACGAGTTTTGTGATTATAGCCCGATTCCAATAAAAATTGGTATGTGGGGGTTTTTGGGGTCGGAGATCATGATTTTTTGTCAAAATCCACGATTTCAATATGGCGGCTCCAAGATGGCGACGAGTTCTGTAATTCTAGCCCGATTCCATTAAACATTGGTAGGTGGGGGTTTTTGGGGTCGGACATCATAATGTTTTCGTCTAAATTCATGAATTCAAGATGGCGGCTCCAAGATGGCGACGTGTTTTATTATTATATTATGGCCCGATTCCATTCAAAATTGTTATGATGGGTTTTTTTGGTGTCTGAGATTATCAATTTTTGTCAGAATTCAATTAGATGACGGATTTCATGAATGACTTAAAAGAATTGACTGAAAATGATAAAGCCGCATATAAAATAGGTATTCTTGCGCGGCAAGATTTTGAATCTGCTACTCACAGAATAACTTAGGTCAAACATTTAAAGAAATTATTTTTTTCTTTTTAGTGCATTTGTATAAAGCTTGTCTTAATTTTTTTTATTATTTTTATTTTCAGCGGGATAATTTGACAGAAAAACTTTTATTTCATTTCATTATCATATTCATAATTATAGACAAATATGCGAGAGTAATTAAATATTATGAAATATCACGACCACGGCACTTGAATTGAATTACGTTATTAATGTGAAACAACCAGAAGACTTCAATAGAACTAAATAAACAGGAATATCTAACATATCAAAAGACTTGTCTTACTCAATAAGACAATGATAGCAATCAGCACCTAACTAATCGTTTCTTACTTTTTAGTTTATTTTATTTATCCCCAGTCGGGTGGAAGGTTTGGAACTTTTTACCTTTAATATAGTGATTTTTTTAACTTTTTTATTTGCAATATGTATCCATATGTACTGGTTTTCATATTTTTTCAAGAACACGACGCACTCGCTTGTGCTTCAAAAATCATCTTTACGAATTCTTCATATTATTGAGATTTTTGCAACTTTCAACTAGCACATTAATTTATACATTGTTGATTTATCGAAATGGTTCTAATGTTCTGAAAATTAGTTGCATGGCATCAACGACGTACAATTCTTCAGATTCAACGATTCCAATAAATGCTTATTTTTGAACATAACGGAATATTGCTAAAGCAGAGCATTCAAACGCAATCCAACTCATTTCAAGTCTAGATGTAAATTGAGCACAAACCTAAAACTCTATCCAGCGTAGAAATTTATGTTCACACGCGAAATTCGAAACAAAAAAGAAAAATTATGTTGTAATTGCGTATTTTTGCCGACTTGGGAAAAATATTGGGGCTATGACAACCCTTCGACTTACCCCCTCGGAGCTCTCCTGAGAGTAGTTTTATTGAAAATAATGATATTATAAATTGTTTTTCAGAAGAACAATCAACATGGGTAAAGAAAAGATCCACATCAACATCGTCGTCATCGGCCACGTAGATTCTGGCAAATCAACATCCACCGGACACTTGATTTACAAATGTGGTGGTATCGACAAACGTACCATCGAAAAATTCGAAAAAGAAGCCCAAGAAATGGGCAAGGGCTCCTTCAAGTATGCATGGGTCCTGGACAAGCTCAAAGCCGAACGTGAAAGAGGTATCACGATCGATATCGCTTTGTGGAAATTCGAAACGGCCAAGTATTATGTGACCATCATCGACGCTCCTGGACATAGAGATTTCATCAAGAACATGATCACGGGTACTTCCCAGGCTGATTGCGCTGTACTCATTGTCGCTGCAGGAACTGGGGAATTTGAGGCCGGCATTTCGAAGAATGGACAAACTCGTGAACACGCTCTACTAGCTTTCACATTGGGTGTGAAGCAGCTTATAGTAGGAGTCAATAAGATGGACTCTACGGAACCCCCTTATTCGGAGCCCCGTTTTGAAGAAATCAAGAAAGAAGTTTCTTCTTATATCAAGAAGATTGGATATAATCCCGCAGCGGTAGCTTTCGTTCCTATTTCTGGATGGCACGGAGATAACATGTTGGAGCCCTCGGACAAAATGCCGTGGTTCAAAGGATGGGCCGTTGAACGGAAAGAGGGGAAAGCTGATGGGAAAAACGTTGATCGAGGCTCTTGATGCTATCCTACCACCTTCCCGCCCAACTGAAAAACCTCTGAGACTTCCACTCCAAGTGAGTACAACTTCAGTTGTGAAAAATGCTTTAGATTAATTAGAATTCAATTGACGACTTTGAATAGGAGATTTTGGAGCCTTTTTTAGGTAGCATTTGCATATTTTATTTAAAATATGAAGCAATTTGCTTCACAACTTCTTTTGTTGAATGTTTAAACTTTAATAACTCTCAACTTTCACACGTAACATGACACGTTTTTCAGCCATTATTGTTTTTACTACTACAAACTACAACTGACGCTAACTTTAACAGTCCTAAGTCGTAACATTATAAAACGAACAAAATAACTAGAATTTCTTTCACAGGAACTAAATAACAAATAAGAGGATTCGACTTCCGGCCAGCATGGGAGGCAGACGTCGACCATGTGGTCAGGAAGTCAGGTTAATGTGAATGAATGAGAGTGATAAACCGCCATAAAACATGTGCATTCCATAAACTAACAGAAGAGGTCCAAGTGGCACACCAAATAGTTTTTTTTTACTTGATTCTGAAGTCCTTATACTTACTTATTGTACCAGTAACTGTGGCTATTTACAATTCCCTGAAATTTCTGCATGTCTGCCTCCATTTCAGTTGGACAATTATTCTAACTGCATACTTTTGCAGAAGGAATAGCTTCCCAGTAGAAGAGTTTAATCAGAAATTCCTTTCCACAGTGATTTGACATAAATTTTAAAACTATAACAATTTTTGCGGTTTGTCACACGGTATATCAATATGACTGCAAGTGTTTTGCATATATTCAAACAGTTTTTTATGAGACATTTTATTTCAAATGAAGATGTTTTAAACATTTTTATACTACTACAAATAATCCACCCTCTGGTATTCAGAAAAGAGGATGTCCCTTATTGTTATGTAAACAAACTGCAAATGATTTTTCCTAAAAATGGACTCGGCTTTTCTGATGGAACTTTTACTTGAATCATTTTGTTAGATGTAACAGATAAAGTTTTTTCAATATTTTTTACCGAACTGAAAACACATATTTCTTCAACACTACTGAAATCATCAGAATTGTAAGATATCCAATTTTGCGTTGAAAAAATTTATTTTTGTTCATATTGGAAACAGAATTAACATTTCTAATATAATTAGATTTTATCTTATCGAAGATTTGGGTTGCGATTATTAAATCAGCTGTTTTTTAATAGAATGTCCAATGCAAGGGAAATTAAGTTTTGTCTTGAAAATTCGAATCTATATAACTATTCAAAAAAAAATCTTTGTGGAGATGCAAGAAAAAAAACCACTTCAATTGTAACAACATAAGAAATACTTCGAGCATATTGAAAAAAATTTAATTTTCACCAGAAATCTCCAGTTCTAAAGCAATTTTACATGAGACATTTTATTTCAAATAAAGATTTTTTTAAACATTTTTATACTACTACAAATAATCCACCCTCTGGTATTCAGAAAAGAGGATGACCCTTATTGTTACGTAAACAAACTGCAAATTAAGATTTTTCCTAAAAATGGACTCGACTTTCCTGATGGACCTTCTACTTGAATCATTTTGTTAGGGAGATGTAACAGATAAAGTAATTTTCCAAGTTTTTTCAATATTTTTAATCGGGCTGAAAACACATATTTCTTCAACACTACCGAAATCAACAGAATTGAAAGATATCCAATTTTGCGTTGAAATTTTTTATTTTTGTTCATATTGGAAAAAATAAACATTTCTAATAGAATTAGATTTGATCTTATCGAAGATTTGGGTTGCGAATATTAAATCAGCTGTTTTGAATAGAATGTCCAATGCAAGGGAAATTAAGTTTTGTCTTGAAAATTCGAATCTATATAACTATTCAAAAAAGTTCTTTGTGGAGATGCAAGAAAAAAAAACTACTTCAATTGTAACAACATAAAAAATATTTCGAGCATATTGAAAAAAATTTAATTTTCACCAGAAATCTCCAGTTCTAAAGCAATTTGTACTTCATTTGAAATAACTTGACCCTGTGGAACACCTTATTTGATTTCTAAGCACTCTATACCCTGAATTGATATTTTTTGTGACCTGACCTTGAGTTCCTCATAATATTAATTCGGATGAGATAAAACAAATCAAATTTCTAGCTATTGGAAAATTTACAATTAACCGCCAGAAGAAATAAAGAATTAAAAATTATCAATTTTGAGAATCATTTTCTAGTATAGTATAGTGGTGTTCAGATGTTATATTCTTCTTGAAAAAAAGAATATAAAATCAAGGAACATTCATTCAAAGGGTCGAAGGTGATAACAAAATGTGATATTATGAAAACAGGAAAAAAATTTATTCATTCTCTATAAGACATATTGGCCAACAATCTCATTTCATAAAAAATACCACTTTTTACGAAAATTTGACTAAAATATATTTAAAAATATTTTGTTTAAAAAAAAAGTTTCGGGTATAATTACATAGGAACTAACAATAACCTAAATGTTTAGATAAGGCCATATTATATGTAAAGTTCAAGGTTATTGGGCATAAACTACTTGACTAGCAACACTAAAATCGGGATTGTAGCTCCTGACACAGAGATATTTCCAATTTCTACAGACCACAGGGGCCAACCTACAGAATGTTGCATAATTGCCATCCCTCTCATTCTTTGTTACTAAATGCCTAATGATTGATGAATACATCAGCTTTAACAACTTGAAAAACTATAAATTAGACCAAAATTAGATCCACCATTTATTTTTTGTTCTTTTGGATGTTAGTAGAATACCTGCTACCAATCAAATTGTTGGTATTAATTCTTCATTAGCATTTCCCATTCAATATGAATTCAAAAGTTTCATTCTATTTTTTCATATTTCTTAAAGTACACGATTGATTTTATGATGTATTTTGGACTACAAAAATTTTTAAATTTAGTTGTTGTTTTTATTTTCAAGTCCTAGTACCTGAAAATGATGATATCTTTACTCATCCCAAGAAACAATATAATTGTTTATATTAGGGATAGAATTAATACATATACAAATAAGGTTAACAATATGGGACTCTGCACGTGAAATTGAAGGTATTTTATAGTTGATTCCTTCCTGTTAGAAAGAATGTATACTTACCCAAATGTTGATGCATCTGATTCACTAAAGTCAATTTCAAGTGGAGAAATTTAACTTTCAATCACTGGGAAAAATGTTGATATGATGTATGAATTTGAAAGTTCCTGATATTTTTTATTGGAGTCCAAAATTCATTCAAAATGTGCCATTTATTTCACATGTTAGCTACAAAGTTTTTTTTTTGTAGGATGTGTACAAAATTGGTGGTATCGGCACTGTACCCGTTGGCAGAGTAGAAACAGGAGTACTAAAACCTGGTATGGTGGTAACATTCGCACCCGTAGGACTCACCACTGAAGTGAAGTCAGTCGAGATGCACCACGAAGCTCTTCAAGAAGCAGTGCCAGGCGATAACGTCGGTTTCAACGTCAAGAATGTGTCTGTCAAAGAACTGAGACGAGGTTATGTTGCTGGAGACTCCAAGAACAATCCTCCCAGAGGTGCTTCCGACTTTATCGCCCAAGTCATTGTCCTCAATCACCCTGGCCAAATCGCTAACGGGTACACTCCTGTCCTCGATTGCCACACTGCCCACATTGCGTGCAAATTTGCCGAGATCAAGGAGAAATGTGACCGTCGTACTGGAAAAACAACCGAAGAGAATCCTAAGGCAATAAAGTCCGGCGACGCAGCCATCGTCAATTTGGTTCCGTCTAAACCGATGTGCGTGGAGTCTTTCCAGGAGTTTCCGCCACTGGGACGCTTTGCGGTACGTGATATGAGACAGACGGTGGCCGTGGGAGTCATCAAGTCAGTCATTTTCAAAGACACGACTGGTAAAGTAACGAAGGCTGCCGAGAAGGCACAGAAGAAAAAATAACTAGGCATAGCAGAACATTCTGCCAAAAAGGGCCTCAAGAAGATCTTCATCAGCTATTATTACTTTTTGTCTAGGAGGCTGCAGCAGAATTATTTTCATCGGAAGGAGTTCAGAAGGAAAAATATTACCTTTTCAGTTTTAGTTTTATTTAATTTATTGTCGTTTATGTTTGTTTAATTTTATTGGAATGAGCATTTCTGATGTGTAGGGTAAGTTACTTTAATGATATTGAATTGATATGCATTTGTTTCTGTTAACTTGATGAACGATAGACTTGATTAAAATTTATGTAGAAGCTTCTAATAATAATCAATAAAGGAGCTCTTGAAACCAATATATTTGTTTTATTCTCTAGTTAAGTGAATTGATTTTTATATATAAGTATATCATCATTTCATATTTTCTGGTGATTCAAGTGAAGGAAATCATCTAAAAAAAAAAAGGATATTCAACCAGATTTTTGTTTTCATTAAAAATGAATGAAACTGGTCGACAAATTTAGTTTTTATTTTATTTTTTATATATGAAAAAAATAGGGGTAGCTCTATATAATACATTGCACTTTCCTCCGTATACAGGGGGTTTCTTAATAACATGCTAATATTTAGGGAGGTTATTCTTGGGTCTACTTTGAGAAAAACTACAGGGTGCTGAAGTTTTAAGATTTTTTTTTTTTTATGTTAACTTTGGTACGACCCTAGATATTTTTGTGAAACGTAATATACATCTTCTATGCATCAAAAGGCATTTTCTGCTGTACAACATAAATTTTTATTCTTGCCAGTGGCGTTCGTGCGGGATTTGCACTGAATCATTTTAAAGGAGAAAAGTGATATGCCACTGCTTTTTCTTAAAGTAAAAATTACTTTTGAAATCCTCATTCCTTTCTGAGCAAATCAGGTCTCTTAATTTTTTTCGTTTGACGTACGGTTTTGCATAAAAAAATTAAAATTCATTCATTTGCACGTTGCTATGAAATTGGGTATTATCAAGGATTAAAAATGTATCTAGTAGGTAAGAAGCTGATTTTGTTTTGTAAACATAAATACAGTAAAAACCGAATATAACTACATTGTTTATAACGACAGATCGGTTATAACAACCGAATGGCAAGGTCCCGGCCGAATCTATATAAACTAATAAGTACACATACCGCCTATAACGACATCGGATACAGTGACATATCGCTTAAAACGACGAAACTTTATCGATATTCATCGGCTATAACGACCAACCGTTTACCTATTCCAACAAAACATTACGAACAATTTTCACCTTTACACTAATAATATGAAGGAATATTTTGCTATAGAACCTCTTTCCCCGCTCTTTGCCATTTGACCTTGCATGTTTTATGACTTATTCAGTGTGATAGTTGACCGCGTGAATTACAGGTTAATTTTAAAACTTTTGGTTTAGATCGTGTGTTTACGCGTTACTATGTCGCAAAAAAGAAATAGGAAAGTGTTTAATATTGAAGAAAAATCACATATTATATGGAGATTACAAAATGGCGAGTCAAATAGTGAAATTGCAAAGGAATGTGCTCACAATCTACGATATCAACAATTTGGAAGGATAGAGATAAAATAAAAGCTTTTTTTGAGAACAACTCTTTGAAAATTAAACGATCGAGGACATCTGAACATAAAGTTATTTGAAAATAAGTTCATATGCATAACCTATCCCCATACTACAAACAGACATAATATATACATACATACTTGTGTATATTGCTTATAACAACTATCGGACATAACGTCCGAAGTATACGGTCCCTTCAATGTCGTTATATCCGGTTTTTACTGTAGTTGTCTACCTAGTTTAGTTATCACGTATTTAAGTCATCAAAATTAACAATATTATTAAAAAAACATGGTCCATTTTACGAATTCTGAGTTTGCGGATATGCATTACTTACATGTATGGGCTTGCTGATGGTAACGCACTGGAAGCCAGGCGGTTTTATGAAGACCTCTTTCCAAAAAATACTCTGGATGCGCGAACATTTTCAAACATTCATAGAAAGTTGTGCGAAAAGGGAAGTTTTGAACCAGACAATCATCTAAAAGGAGTACAACATACTGTAAGAACACCAGAAATTGAGGTAGCGGTATTGAATTCAATTGAGGAAGATCCCGGTCAAGTACACGAAAAATTGGGAACAATTTGAATATCACATATCC
>JAFIRS010002399.1:0-219561 GCA_018342105.1 Gonioctena quinquepunctata
TGACAAGGGCAGATGTATTTGTTTTGTTTTTTTAATTCGTAGTTTTTCGGTTTTGTGCACGTAATTTACTACGTTAAATATTTTTCTACTACTCATACTATTTGCCACTGCAAAATATCGCTAAAATTTGAACGCATCATCGTGCGGTTTCGTTTTCTATTGTACCACGGATTGTACCACGGCTATCTCACCAGCAATGCGCGACGGCGACGTTACCGCGACGATATTCAAATTATAGCGACTTGTCGGCGACCAGTTCCTACGAAGACATTACATCCAGGCTACGCTACCGCTACCCAATTTTCACAAAAATAATCGACTTCACTATATATAGTTCGTCACAGGTCATAATGTCTTCATCAAGTGAAGACGGAGCAGACGTAGAGGCATTGTATTATTTAAGAAAAAAGCGAATGCGCAGATTTTGGGTTCACCCGTATATTACTAATAACTCACATCGAACAACCTTCATATGTGCAAGAGAGTTATTATGTAACGAAAAAAAATTTCAGTCATTTCATCGAATGTCAAAGGAAACATTTACGTTACTAGTTTCCAAAACAGGTCCCGCCATTCCGAAATTGGATACGCATCATAGGAGAAGTGTGAGTGTTGAAGAACAATTACTAATAACTTGGAGGTGAGTTCATTTATAAGTACATATTTATTAAAATATTACAAATACAATAGTGTACTTACGCTAACAATATTAAGAAAGAACTGAGGAGAGAAAGTATAAGAAATGTGAGCTAGCGAAGCGATAGAAACAGGAGTTATGTCATATAAGTTATGTTCTGGGGTAGAAATGTGGGATGATGAAACATAAGGTGGATTAGAGTGGTGCAGAGATGAGGACCCAGCATGCAGTGAATATGGTAAAGAAGGGCTGTTACAGAAGTATGTATCTAGGTTGATGAAACAGAAGGTGGATTAGAATGGTGCAGAGACGTGGGCCCAGAATGTAGCGAATAAGGTAAATAATAATAATAATAAGTTTATTTCACATGTACAGAAAGATTTACAAAAAAAAACTAGTACTATGTATATCTAGTAAATAAACCTAGGGAGATCCACTAAAGGCAGAGCCTGTGTGTGGTAATATCTACAGTGGGGAAAATAGTAACATAGTGTAGAATATAATAATATTGAAAAGTTTCATTACAAAAAACATTAAAAGTGTCGTTAAGAAAAAAAAAACATAAAAAATAGGTATCACAAAAATATATTAAAATAATTTAAAATAATTAGCACTAATTAATAAAAGAAAAGAAACATTTAGAAGTATCAATTTTTGGAATTTTGGGAAAAGTAGCTATAAAAATAAAAATAAAAGAAGTCATCGATTTCGCCTCAAGCGCTTTGTGAACTATTTTAAAAGCTATTCTAAAAGTTGTTGGATTGTCGCTCTTGGTAATGAAAATAAGAAATGTTTAAGCTTATTTTTGAAAATATTCGTACTGGAAATTGTCTGTATTTCTACAGGAAGATATTGAAACATTTTTGGTCCCAGAAAAAGAAAAACTTCTGTGGCCTTTCGTTTTGCATAAAAGGAATGAGGTAGGTAGTTCGTTTGTTTCTGGTATTATACTGGTGGTCCGGTTTTAGATCAGATTTGAACTGGTGTTGTCTGATGTTACCGCGTAGAAAAATAATTGCCTGTGGATCCAGTAAGCCAATTTCATTAAATAATTGATCTGAGGGATACTTGAAGTCTTTGTTAAAATAATTTTCAGTAATCGTTTTTGAACAGTTATAAGTTTATCGATGTAGCTCTTGCCGACCCCTCCCCAAACTAGTATTCCGTAGACTAGGTGTGGTTCGACAAGGGCTTGGTATAGAGTTTTCATCGATGTTGAATCCATTAGATCTTTTAGATATTTCAATTTATAGATCAGAAATTGGATTTTCTCTATAATGAAATCAATTTGCTTATCCCATTTTAAATTGCTATCAATCATTACACCGAGATATTTGATTTTATTGCATATTTTTATTGATATTTTATTGTTGATACACAAGCTGTTATATGTGGGGGTATTCCTTTTATCTATATGTATGGGCAAGAAGAAAGTTTTATCGAAGTTTATCGTCAGCAACTTATGACTGAAAAAACCTTCAATGTGGCCTATATCTCTTTCTGCCATATTTTCAAAGATTGCCAGTTATCGTGGGTATATAAAATCGCCGTATCATCCCGCGTAAGTGATGAGTTTTCCTTCAGTGTTAATTTTAAAGAGGTCGTTCAGATATATGTTGAAAAGAAGCGGTCCAAGAACTGTTCCTTGAGGTACACCGTATTTAATGACATTTAGTTCACTTCTTTCCTATTTTATCTGAACACACTGGAGTCTGTTTGATAGGTAACTCTCAAATAGTTTCAGAGGTATGCCTCTTATGCCAATGTTTTCCAAGCATTCGATGAGTAGGATATGACTTACTGTGTCAAATGCTTTGGAAAGATCTACGAAAACGCACAGAGCAGGTTTTCCTTTATCCAAAGCATTATACATTTCTGTGGTGAGAGCGAGAATTGCATCTTGGGTTGATATTCCCTCTCTGAATCCATACTGACTATCAGAGATTATATTGTTTTTGGTAAGGTAGTCATTTAGACGATTTTTTATAATTTTTTCGAAAATTTTCGCAACAGTAGTGATTAGGAAAATCGGTCTGTAATTTATAACTTCATCACTACTGCCCGCCTTGAAAATTGGTTTTATTACAGCTTTTTTGAAGATGCAGGGAAAATGACCCTGTTCAATGCATTTATTGAATATGAAGGCCATTGGTTCTTTTATTATTGGTGCTAAAGTTTTAAATGTTTCTGTTCTTATTCCGTCTATTCCGGGTGATTTTTTATTTTTCAGTAATGAAATGATACTACTAACTTCATCAGCGTGTGTTGGTTTCATGAAAAACGAAGTCAAAAAAAAACGAAGTCAAGAAGGGTTACTTAGCGTATCAATTAGCTAGAAGACTTTACGCTTAAACTGCCTGGATGTGGTTTCTGGCATCTCGTCGACCTCTGGAAGTAGGCTTTCCAAAAATTGTCTTCGAGGATTGGCTGACGTTTCCGAAGCACTAACTTTTTGCTACTTTACTTCAAAAACGTCGATAATTGATTTTTCAACTTCCTTTAATGTATCGGACTTTCGTTTTCTTCCTATCACTGGTTGAGGAATAATAGTGGAGGTGGTAGAATCAGTAGCTTGTTCGTTTTCGACTGAAATGTGTTCCTGTTTCGTCATTTCGTCGTTGTGCACAATCTGTTCTACGATAGTATCGCTGGCAGATGGCGGTGACGGTACATTCCCATGCCCTGTATTTTGTATTATAATAAAAGGAATAATAAATTCCATATAGGCGTTTGAATAATATGGCTCTCCCGTCCTTTCTGATCCCTAGGGGGTAGTTTTCGCTTGCGGACAAAAACAGATCTTAAGTTCTTCCATTTGTCTGTCGCCAATGACACTGAAAAAAAAGTATCTACTAATCAAAACATATTGTGCATTTGGTGATTGTTCATGATTTTTTATAGGTACAGGAGACACGTTTCAGTCCTTTTCATTTTACTTTGCTAGGGGTCAAAGTACCATCTCCACCATCGTTGCTGAAACAGTTGCAGCTAGTTGGAATATATTGCAACCTGAGTACATGCGTCTACCAACAAAAGAGCAATGGAAAAACATAGCCGATCGCTTCTGCGCAGTTTCAAATCTTTCAAATTGCCTAGGGGCCTAAGATGGGAAACAAATAAAAATTCAAAAGATTCCAAAGACAGGGTCAGCTAATTTCAACTACAAAGGCTGTCATTCCCTTGTGTTAATGGCCTGTAGCGATGACGATGGAATATTTACTACCATAGAAACAGAATTTGCTGGTCGAAACAGCGACGGTGGAATTTTTTGAGAATCCAGACTGGGAAGATGGCTGGAAAGGTTAGAAGGGGCAGGACTGGATCTACCAGAAGCGAGAGTTCTACCACGAAATGAATCTGGACAAGAGTTCCCGCACTATTTCGTCGGTGATGAAGCTTTTTCCCTGAAACATTATCTGATGCGGCCATATCCACAAAGGGCACTGAATAATTCAAAACGCATACTCAATTACAGACTGAGCAGAGGGCGCAAAACGGTTGAATGTTCATTTGGAATGATGTCCCATAAATTTCAAGTTCTTAAAACTGCAATTCTTTGTACGAAACCGACAACTATCACACATATTATTGAGTGTTGTTGTATTTTACATAACTTTATTCGTATTAGAGAAGGACCTATGTACCAGAATACTATGCTAATAGAAGCAGAGGATGATATTTCTATTAGGCCAAGAGGAATCGTACCAGAAAATTCATTGGCAATGCCAAGACGTTCCCCACAAAATTTACGGAATCATCTGGCAAATTTCTTCATCACAGACGCAGGAGCACTGCCATGGCAATGGAAATACTGCGTTATCGAACAGGAGAATTGAATCAAACTGTAAAATAATCATAATATAGGTACACATTTTTTTTATTTACCTGTGCTTTTAATCTCTTCTGCAATTCCACTCCACGCCTTTTCTGTAACATCTCTTCTGGAATATTCGGATAAATTATAATTACATAAACAGGGATACTTTTCGATCAGTTCTACAAATCTAATATTTTCTTCCTAACTCATGATGTAGGTATCTTCACGGTCGCATGGAGACTGAGCCACTAGGTCATGCGTTGTGATCTCGTCGCCGTTGCCTTGGTGAGCAGGTTTCCATTTCAAAATAGTTTCCGCGACTGCAAAGCTAGGTTGCATCGCGGTATCGTCGCCGTCGCGCATTGCTGGTGAGATAGCCGCCTAACTGTTTAAATGATATTATGTTACTTTTTCTCAAATAGGATGTCGTCTTACTGAAGATTTGGTAAACGAATTCGTGATGATGATGAGTCTGTACGGAACAAACTGGGAGCAGCAGCTTTGGAGAGCAACAACACAGATCCAGGATCTGGAAACAAACTGAGTTCATGAATATAAGTCAGGACTATCTTTTTCGTCCAGACTCACATGAAGTGAAGACTCCGTTTGAATATTCTGGGGCATGTTTTGGGGCAAATATCTGCTTCCACATCGATCGATATTTTAAAACATTACCTCTCTTAGATCGACTTAGAGAGAAGCAGTTGCATGGCACTGGAACAATTATGCTGAACCAAAATCATAATCACAAAAAGTTGAATCTCAAAGAGGATTCGTCAATGAAACGAGGCGACATTGTGCAGTGTACCTCTGAAGACGTGGCTTTAGTCAAATGGTGGGACAATAGAACTGTTCTGATGGCCCCTAATTCTATACCCGGTGGGACAAGAAAAGCAAGGCATTTTCCAGGTTACTGCTCCGGAGATAATTTTGAACTATAATAAAAATATGGGCGGCGTAGACGTCCTTGATCAACTTTTACAGTACTCCAGAACATTGCAGAAAACAGGAATATGGACTGTAAAAGTTCTTATAAATTTTATTGATCTTGCTGTGGTCAATGCCTGAAGGCAATTCAAGAATGACTGTACCTCTAAAAGAATTAATCCCAGAGATTCGCTGTGGTTCAGAGTGGATGTAGCTGACGCTCTGATGAATTGTGTAAGTATTTCTCAATGTGCGTTGGAAGACGAGGACCCTCCATCTTCGGGAGATAGGCTATTTAAAAGATACAGACCAGCAATTCCACCATCTTTCGACAAACGCTATGATAAACACAATCAGCTACCTGCCTTTGATGTCCTAACCCCAGGCTAGAGAGCTGTTTTTCCACCACAAAAGTTCGCTATACAAAATGTGATGTATACTTGTGCATCTTAAGAAATCAGAATTGTTTCATAGCATACCACACTAAATAATCTGTTTATATTGGTTAAAATTACTCAATGTTCTGTTTTTGACTGATCAAAATTATTATTTCTAAGAATTTATATTCCTTTTATGAGTTGTTTATAGATTTGTTAATTATAAACAAGTAAATGTATTAATTTCCCCTACCTCACTTAATCCTAGCGTGCGCTTTTACAACTTAATCCGGCAACGCACGAACGTGCGGGGGTGGATTAGGGAGAAGGGGTGAGGAATATTTTCATTATTTTACCCAGATACCTTAGTGCCATGGGTCCGAACTTTCAATGATATTAACTGAATTAAATCAATATTCAATAATTGAGAATGTTTCCCCTTTCAACTATTGTTTTCTTGTCAACAATTTGAATTTTATAAAATTCTTTATCAGGGCTCTGTATCAATAGGTTTATATATTTATATATATATATATATATATATATATATATATATATATATATATATATACACCTACGAGCAAAAAAATCAACCCACCGTAGCAGTTTAAGTTCAAGCTCATTTTAGGATATGGGTATCCAAAATGAAAAACAGAGTATACCTAAAAAATTATCATTTCTTTTATGATCGAAAAATAACAAATATTAGTAAGCAAAATGATTTCATTAAGAGCAAGATATTTCAAAAACTAGATACACAACAGTTCTTGTCGAACAGGAAAAAATGGTGGCATATAAAAAATAATATAATAATATGTGCCTTTATTTTTTCTAAATTACATAACATATAGAATCTGCAGAGTTGCTCTTCGAAACAACTTCCTACCAATATCCAACATGTTTGTAAATTAAGATAAAACAATATTTTTTGCACCCAGAAATTGCCATCAAAATAACAGCAAAACCTAAAAAAATCAAAACTATTCTAGAATTGCTTCACCTAAAAACTAAAAAGAGTCCCTAAGAGAGACCAGATAGGATCGAACATGTTTTCTGAAGATGCTTAGGGTATTCACGGTTTTGATCTGACGTGGCAGAGAGTTATAAATGCTTAGCCCTTTGAATGATTTTTCAAGAGGCGTGGTTCTGTGTTTGGGGATCACGTACCCATCACGTGCATGGGTCAACACATCATGTATGTCTGATCCTTTAACTAACTTGGAGAGCAAATTTGGTTAATTTCATAGAATATATATGAAGTGAAAATTCTTCTTGCAGTTTGAGCCAATTAGGGTGTACTAAGCAATTACCAAAGTTATCATACGAAGGCGCTATAACAGAATTTGATACAATTGTTCTGAATTTTTTGTATACTATTTTTCTCTTTTCTTGCTACCAAAGCTCACCAATCATATCACATCACAGTATGCTAATCCTGATGATATCAGTGAATCACACAATTTGAGCTTGATGGATGTATTAATGTATCTTTATGAGCATATAATACTCGCAACTTTCCATACGATTTAAAGTGATTGACATGTTGATGATATTTGAGATCTGAATCAATATATAAACCTAGATTTTCGGTCCGTGGGCATGTTATCATTAAGTTCAATCTCAATACTAGGATCATTGACAATTTCGTTATTATTACTATTTAAAATAATGAGTTTCGTGTTTGTCTCGTTTCGGATAGTGTGACTTTGATAGCTCAGACATACAACGTAGATCCGAATTGATTTTGTATCTCTCAAATTACAAATACATCTGAGTGTCATCTGTTTAGTGATGGATTCTACGGAATTCTGTGTATGTATTTGTGGAAGTCTGCAGTATACATAGAAAATAGCAATAGCTCTAAAATACTACATTGTGGTACACCACTAACAATGGAACGGCAACCCAATATATGGCCATTGATAATAGTTTGTTTGCATTCGATCACTCAGATAGTTCTCAAAGAACAAGACTCAAGCCAAAATAACTCAATTTTTCAAAAAGTAGATAGTGATTGAGTATATTAAGTGCCTTACTACCTATGGATTAAACAACAATTATTTATATGAGTAAGTATTCCGCTTAGGCGAGGAGGAACAATTGTTGACATATTCGTGTGATCAAATGAAAAAAGGCAGTATTCAATCCCCCTGTGCCTAGTCTGGTGTTTGAACTGCCTTGTTCGAATATGTGGATTATTTCACCAATGTGTCTTTTTGACAGAAGGGGTTAAACATGGGAAATCGCAGGATTAGAAAAATCAAAATTGAGGCCTTTTTTCCTAGTGCGTTCAACTAGAGTAGTGGGATTGATAGTACTATTCATTTCAATATCTTTTTCGAATTCCGATGCCACTTTTATCAAATAACGTGCTGTTTGACCTATATAGCAATTCGTACCATTCTCACAATTGATTATATATACCACATTAGATTGAATTTCGGAAGGAGTTTTTTGTTTTGTCGTGAAAAAAACAGTTTTATGATGGCGTTTGAAAAAGCTATTTTGTTCTGATCGAATTGACGGTTATAGACGATGTGGTGGATTGATTACTCTCGTTTCGCACGTCCATCGTCGTAATGGGTTTGAGAGTTACAATCGCTTGTATCTGCTTGTATCTGCAATCTTTTTTCTTCCAGAACTTGTGCTAGTTTTCCAGAGAGATTTTTGTCGTACGGTATTTTATTATAGATGATTTTATTCGTGTTTTTTTTTATCATGAGGAGGTTTTTTTTAGCTAATGATTTTTTTTATATTTCTTCATCGAAACAATATTTCAATTTTTCCCTAACCAACTTTGACAATTTATATGTCGGGAAACCTATCAAACTTACAATAACAGTGTGCATTTTCAACAGGAAATATATTTTTGGAAACTCCATTCTCAGTTGTGAGGTATTTTCCACATTTTTTATCGATATTATGATTCCCAAACAGTTATTTTATTAATTTATTGGTTTTGTTTTGAATTTTCTTGGTGGGATCCTTGGTTAACATTCGATTTTTTTGTTTATCCCTCAACATTTCATTGGCATTTTCTATAAAATCTTTTTTAACTTGAACAACCGTGATATTATTCTATCTTTATTCGCTTTTTTTATCTGTTATCAGGATTTCATTTCGGGAAAATTTTAGTAGTTTCATGTCCTTAAATATTTTTTTGCGTTTTTTTGTTTTTAGCAAGTTTATTGGAATTAGTAAACTTTGTTGAGTAATTCATTTCTTCATTCTATTTTATCTTCATTTGTTTTCGAACTGTTTATGATATGTTTAACGTTTATGATAATTTGTTTCAAGGAAGAGTAATTATTGTCATACGGTAAATTGAATTTTCCTCCTATACTCAAGTAGTTTCTGAACAATTAGAAGTATTTCTCAATCAGATTTATTGATGAACTTATTTTTATTCATTTGTATTGGGACATCAATCAATGAAAAGAGTTCGGACACTTTTTCCTTTATCTCGATCAAGTCAGATTCCATTTTTTAACTTTCCAAGATGACGAAAGAGCTTTGTAATTATGGTCCGATTTGATTCAAAATTGGTATGTGGGGGTTTTTGGGGTCGGAGATTATGATTTTCATTTCAAAATTCATAAATGTAAGATGGCAGCCTCAAGATGGAGGACGAGTTTTCTGATTATGGTCCAATTCAATTCAAAATTGGTATGAAGGGGTTTTCGGGGTCGAAGATTACGTTTTTGTCAAAATTAATTGATTCAAGATGGCGTCTCCAAGATAGAACATGAGTTTTGTGATTTTGGTCCGATTCGATTCAAAATTGGTATGCGGCGGTTTTCGTATTCGGAGATTTTGAATTTTTTTTCAAAATTAATAAATTTAAGATGGCGGCCCTAAGATGGAGGACGAGTTTTCTGATTAGGGTTGTATTCCATTCAAAATTGGTATGTCGAGGTTTTCAGGTACGGAGATTATGAATTTTTTGTCAAAATCTATAATTTCAAGATGGCGACTTCAGGATGGCGAATGAGTTTTGTGATAATGCTCAGATTATCTATCCAAAATTGTTGTATGGGATTTTTTGGGGTCGGAGATCATAATTTCTTTCAGCTCAAACTTGAGACCTTGTAATAACGATGCTCCATTAGGAATGAACAGAATAAGGCGAACTAACTTAAAAGCAAAAAATAAAATAACTAATAAAAAACCTTTTTGAAGACAAGCTTTTATTTAAGTCATGTACTAAAATTATTTGGTTTCAAAAAGCTTGCTGCGCGAAGTGTTCATAAAAGTAGGTACCAATTAATTTGAGTAGGCAGTGATTATTTGGATAATGAGAATTTTTTGAAGTATTAATTTCATTACAATTCACGCGACAAGCTTTTTGAAACCAAATAATTCAACAAAAAATAATTAAATCATTGTCAGGGATGACTTGAACTCATTTTGTACGTTTAAGTACACGGCTTACATAAAATCTTGTCTTTAAAAAGGTTTTTTATTAGTTATTTTATTCAATTTGATCACACAAATCTCTGAATTCCATCGGTTATACTTATTTGCCAAAAGTCTAAATGTTTTTCAATGTTAATCTCAGTATACCTACGTGTGCTTGTATTTTTAGAAATATCTGTTTGTCCTAAATTTTCGTTTTGTGTATCTATAACGTCTGATTTTTGTTCCACAATTTTAACTTTCCTTACTCGGGAAAACTATGTTTAGGTGAGTACTTTTCAATATATTAATAAAACTCCCTTCATTAAATGAATATTATATCGTGGGAAGTACAAAACAACTTTTTTATTTGTGGTATATAATTATTGAAAAAAATCCATTGTTACATAGCCCTGATAAGGAATTTAATGAAATTCTAAACGTTGGCAAGAAAATAATAGTTTTTCTTGAACATAAATTGATCCGCATTCCAACCAAACAAATTTTGAGATTATTTTTACTTCCTAACATTTTCTTAGCCAAAATAATACTTCAACTCAGCTAAAACAGGCACGTACCATCAAAATTAATTATTGCAAAATAAATATAGATACAATACAAATATATTTCTAAAAAATATACAAATAACATCTGTAAAAAAATATCTCGACGATAATCTCCCGTCTTGGCGGCAAGAGTTTAATTATCTTTTATAGTCAGTGAAAATCGAATTTTAAGGAGAGTGAAATCTCAAACTGTGACCACACCCCTTGTCGTTATAAATGAAAAAACATGAAATAAATGAAAAAACATGAAACAATGCAAATCGATAAAAATTATTTTATTGTTTTTCTGTTTCTGTCACCGATATCCTCAACTTCAGGATGGCACTGCTGTTATATGGTGTCACAATTGAACCTACTGAAGAGCTCTTGTCCTCATTATGATAGCTTTCTCATTGTAGATCAATCAATCGGTAAAATTTACTTCATTGTAGGATATTCATAGAGCAATATTTTGAGGTTTAATGACTTTGTGTGAAAATGTTTATTTCACTAGTCTCGATAGAGTTTAATTTCTCAATAATCACAACGGATCATTTCACATTTCGTGAAGTCATTTCAAAAAGTAGGATATGAGAAATGAACAAATTCATGAAACGTGATCAATCACGAAGATGATTCGAGTAACCCAAGACACGACTGAAAATATTTCATCCACATACAGTTCATCATTATCATCAAGACATTTTTTCCCTAGAAATTATAGCTATTCATAATGAACTTTTTTGGGAATTATTTTGTGGTTGGTCAGGCCATTACTTCTATTAACTTATTGTACATCTTCGTTTGGTCCCATATCGGTACTCGCTTAGTGGAATAGGTTTTTTATTTGAAGGTTCAAAAGGAGTTTTTCTACTAATACTCAAGTTTACGGAAATATATATATATATATATATCCAGATTCATATCTTTATAATTCATAAAACCAACAGAAGACAAGTATTGGTTATATGCTTGTCTATTTCCCAACAACGTCCCCTAAGATATTTTGAATACATGATATTTTGATGGCTAAAGCATATGTTTGGTTTTTATCACAAAATCATATTTTACGGGCGTGATGGTCTAATTGGGAACAGTTTATCAAGGAATAACCCGGGTATCGTAGCATTTTAAATTTTTGGGTTCCAACTTTATTGACTATGTAAGATTAAATTAAATCGGCTTTGTAAATAATGTTCCAATTATGCTTAGAACCGTTGTCGAAAAAGGCTGCTACACCCTGTAAGTAAAAAGAAAACAATTAACTTTGTGGAAAGTACCTTTCCCTAGTTTTTTTAATCCTTTTTGCTGTGCCCACATCCTCATGTTTGAGTACCTCCTCCTGTAAATAAGATTTTATACTAATCATATACATTCTTTAGCCTCGAGCAGCAGAAACAAAGATCTGCCGTACGAAAAGCGTCTCAATAATGTTATTAACCAGGTGGGGATTCAAACTTTCGGTACAGAGTTAATGGTCGTTATGGCTTCTTGATCTTGGTTTATATGTGTGATGGAAGCCAATCACAACCCTATTTGGGGATTTAATACACCTCACTGGTAAGTCGTATTGGCTTAGTTTTACAGTCCACTTTTCTTTCTATTCAGGGTGAGTTTCGTCATCTGCAACCGAAGAGGCAAAATTTAAAAAATAAACCTATCTGCCTTTCCGAGGGCAAGAACAACGGCCAGAAATTGAACACTGAAAAAATAATTTGCCAAGATTACTAACATTCAGTAATCACAGCAAAATAGTTTTGTTGCTATAGAAACAGCTACATGTTTAGTGTACACAAAAAATTAATTTACCACCATCAACTTAGGGTACAGTGAACAACCTATTTCGGAAGTCGTGAAAGTTTGTAAACAAAACATATGTATATACTCTTCAACAATTTCTGAGTGATTGCAGTGGTGTTAGTTATTACCAAATTAAACCCTACAACTTGCAGTACGTGAGTAGAAGGCATTACTTACTCGATTATTTGCATGGAATGTAAACAAACCTAAATACTGCCCGAGTTCATAAAGGGAAAGTCGCTCAAAATACAATAAAGATTTGAGCGTTATTCCACCAACGGTAGAAAACTCATTGTCTAAAACATGCCCAAAGATAATGAACTCTCAAATAATGATTTGTTTGATAAACTCCTACAAGCAATAAAATTGAAGGAGAAAATCGAAAGAAGAAATCAAGAAAAATTTTTTTGAAGAAAAAAAAAATTATAGAGTTATTCGAAAAAGCAAAAAATGAAAAAATCAAAGATATTAGAAGCTAAGGCTCCCAACTGGAAAAAAAACAACTTCTTGGAAAGACATAGTAGAAAAAAACAACATTATAATTTTCGACTAGGAAAAATATCCAGCAATCTATTGAAGGAAGTTATACAGAAGCTGAATTCTATCCTTGGAACAACCTGAATGAACAAGACTTGAACAACATCTTCCATTAAACCCCTACGCTGAACTCCAATAAAATTAGAATTCTGTCGTATCTTAAGAAAAGAAAACTATTTGAAAACGTCCAAAATTGAAGGGATCAAAAATCATATTTCAATGATATGTGAGGGAAAACCGAACAACTACAAAATACTTCAGCAACACATGAAAAGAAGCCAGATCGAAACAACTTTCTGCAAAAAAAAAAAAGGGACTAAGATTGATTGTTAATGGCGAATCATATACAGCACAACAATTGATACAGAAGACACCGGGAAACCCCAAGAAAAATTCAGAGAAACGAGCAAAAAATTAACCATCCACACCAAAACATACACGGACCCTATACAGAAAAAAGAAAAAAAAAAAATAACCAAACTTACCAGCGACCAGTCAGAAGAAATCAAACAGACAGACGAGAAAAGCCAAAAAACACGATACAACACTCGGCCACGGATTAACAGCAAACATCATTGAAAAAAATAAATCTAAAAAAATGTATCAATTTTCATCCATATTTCATTTCGCAATATTCTTAGTCCCCCCTTTGACGCCTTGATGTTTTAGTATGGGAAACAGATATAAGGGACTATGAGTATAAACATCACAATACAATAAAATTTGAAAATATAGAGGAATACAGACAACATGTTTCGCAAAATAAACACAATTTCAGGATACTACACCAGACTATTTATCAGAAACTATCAATGAATTCTCAATTCTGGTATTGACAGAAACACGAAAAATCCACAATGTTGACTTATTTCAGATAGATGGGTACAATATAATATATAACGAAGGAAATGTTAATAAATGTGATGGTGTCTTGATATATACCTCGACTAGTCTTCGATGCAATTTCCAAATAATACAAATACATATTAGCAAAGCCATAGAAGTAAAATTTGAAATAGATAATGAACTTTATACTATAACTGCTGTCTATAGGTCCCCAAGTTCTGATTCGTAACAATTCATCGCCGACTTGACAGAATATTTTAAAAAAATGCAAAAGTATAATTCAACCCACCATGTTATTGTAGGTGATATGAATTGAACATTTTAGATGAGGAGTGTTATTTTCGATTATTTGAATGTTATGTATGAATACAATTTCCTTCCCTGATAAACTGCCCGACTAGACTACAGAGTAATACATGCTTAGATCACATATTCTATAAAAATTGAAAATGAGCTTGCTTTGTCGTCTGCAGTCTTAGAAATAGACGTAACAGACCACTCCGCTACCCTGCTGGAATTGCCGCTTAAACACTCAAAAATACCTATAAAAACAAATAATACCGTCGCTATAGTCAACTATGAAAAATTGAAAAATAAATTAGAAAATCATGATTGGGCTCACTTTTATTCGTTGCAAGATGTTGATGCATGTACAAATTATATTGTATCGTTTTTAAAAAATGCCATTGAAATTTGCTCAAAATCACACAACATAAAACATAATGAAGTAAAGAGGAAAAACTGGATAACACAAGGTTTAGTCAAGAGTATTAATCATAGGAATGAACTATTCAAAGAGTACAAAAAGAATAAAAATAACGAAGTAGTAAAAAATGAATACTTTAATTACCGAAACATAGTAAATACACTAATAAAAAGTGCCAAAATCAAATATTACAAAAATAAAATTGATAACAGCAGAGGTGACAATAAAATAATTTGGAATATAGTAAAAGAACTATCAGCTACTAAACACCACAATCATATAAACCAATTACAACACGAAGGAGAAACCGTTACTGATAGTGTAGAAATAGCAAACCTATTTAATAAACATTACACCTCGTTAGGCAAGAAGTTTGCAGACAAAATTGGAACCCCCTCAATCTCACCATTAAAGGTGACTAGCGTAGAATCTTCAATATTTCTAGCACCTGTAACAAAAAATGAACTAACTAGTACAATAGATAGTTTGAAAGATCATAAGGCTCCTGGTTTCGACGGAATTCGGGCAGAGCTATTGAAAAAAATTAAGAATGAAATATCAGAACCTCTCACGTTTTAATCAATAAAATTTTTGAGGATGGTATATGGCCAGACGCGCTCAAAACTGGTGTTATAAAACCTTTATACAAAAGTGGTAAACACGATGCAATCTTGAACTATCGGCCTATCACTCTAATTAGCAATATTGCGAAACTATTTGAAAAAACCTTAAAAACCAGAATGGTACATTATTTGAATCAAAAGAAACTTCTATCTGAAAAACAATTTGGATTTATAGAAGGAAAATCCACAAACGATGCCATTTGCTCACTGACATAAAAAATATATGATAGTTTGGATAAAAAAAAACATCCTTTGGTGGTTTTCCTAGATCTTGCAAAGGCCTTTGACACTGTGGACCATTCACAGCTTCTGAGGGACTTGCAGGATCTTGGGTTCAGAGGAAATGTGAATAAACTCTTTGAAAGCTACTTAACCAACCGAAAGCAACGCGTAAAATTGATAATGTATTGAGTGAAGAAAGAACTGTGCAATATGGTGTGCCTCAGGGAATAGTTTTAGGCCCTATATGTTTCATTATATATATGAATGGCATTCTCACCTCACAAACCGCCGGCGATATTATAAGCTTCGCAGATGACACAGCAATATTTTATGAAAATGAATCATGGGGTATGCTGAAAAGTGAAGTTGAAAGTGATATGAGCATGATAATAGATTGTTTCAATCAGAAAAAATTTACAATTAATTACGAAAAAACATCGTTCCTCACATTTGCCTGCTACTCTTCTCACCTTCCAGATTTCAATCACCTGGACATAAAAAATTCCGACAATGTTATTCAATTGAATTCTTCTGAATTTGTAAAATATTTAGGTGTATATATAGACAAACATTTGAGATGGAATATTCACACAAAGAAAACGGTAGGAACCTTGAGGAGTATCCTTTATAAGTTCTTATATTTCAAAAATATATTGAATATCTCTCAAATTAAAACTCTTTATCATACACTAGTCGAGTCGAGATTGACGTATGGGATCTTAGGTTGGGGAGGCATAGCCAGCAGTCACTTAAAATTTCTGGACGTACTATAAAAAAAAAATCTGAAAATTTGTTCCAATAAAAATCGGACTTACTCTTCAAACCTACTTTTTTCTGAGAGTAAAACATTGGATCTCAGGCAATTATATTACCTACATATGTCTGTAGACCAATTCAAAAATAAAAGTCATTTGAGGCATATCAATCACAGATACAACACTAGGGCCAAACAGGAAAAAAATGTTCCGCACTGAATATTCATTCAAAACAATTGGTCAAAGAGGATACACTTACCTGAGTATAAGAATATTCAACAGCCTTCCTAAGAACATCAAGGAATCAACATACATTTTTTCATTAAAAAAAAAACAAAGAACCATCTCCTTTCAACAGAAAGGAGTTATAACCATAATGTGATAGAACCGAATATTTGAATAATTCTCAACTTATTAGTTGAAATTATTAAATATTTAACTCACTTGTAATTATTGCTATTTTTAGGAGTTATTAGTTATTAAGTATTCAGTTTATCTGAGTTTCTATTCTATTATCTAAGTCTCTATTTTCTTCCCTATTTATATCTGACTCAACAATATTTCAAAAATGTATTACCTATATAGACATAGACTTTTTAGACCACGCGCTGGCTTAGCCTTAGTGGTATATCCTTGTTTATTCGTATGGTATAGCTTTTCGAATAAGTAGCTCAATTATCTTTTTTTTTTTTCATAATATATTTTGAGACTATTATTTTTTATTTTTTTTTCATAATATATTTTAAGACTTTCTTGTCAATCAATGTGTAATTCTTAAGGAATAAACATTATTATTATTATTATTATTAGGGTCCGCCACAAATGTGTTTAGTGAGTTTTACTGATTGAAATTGTATGAATAACTGTCATTTTGCTATGTACCACTATTCAGTGGATATTACTAGTTTGTTTAGTAGCAAGTACTGATTATTATTTTGGTAAGTACCACTTCCAAGGAATTATCAACAACTACTCTATTCATTTTGACCCTGTTACAGAAATGGAAATATCTGATATAATTATCAATCTAAAAAATAGGAAAGCCCCTGGAATTGATCAAATTTCTGGCGATACGTTGGAGTTTATTCAGTTACAGATAAAGACTCCACTAACCTACCTGGACAATAAAGTACTAGAAACAGGACAGTATCCATCTTCATCGAAAATATGTATCATCAAACCAATATATAAGGCAGGAGATAAGAGCGAAATAGCAAATTATCGACCTATAATATTAATCACATGCTTAGCAAAAATTATAGAAAAAGTAATAAAATCTCGTCTAGACTAATTTATCAGGAGGTACAAATTGATTTCAGACAACCAATTTGGATTCAGGGAGGGCAAATCAACATCAGATGCAATAGGTTCCTTAACATCAAAAATATGTACAAGCTTAGGCAGTGAAAATGTGTCATTAGCAGTATTTCTAGACCTAGCAAAAGCATTTGATACTGTTGATCATGACCAGTTACTAGCTACACTTTTTGATCTTGGATTTAGGGGCATTGCACATGACTTATTGAAATCATATATCATATGAAATAATTAATGAAAATATAAGTGATAAAAAAATCGTTGAATACGGCGTACCTCAAGGCACCGTCTTGGGTCCCATCTTATTCACATTATACATAAACAGCATACTGGTACCATTCTGAGCTTTGCTGATGGTACAGTACTTTTTTGTGAAGCAGATTTCTGGAATGACTTTAAAAAAACAGTTGAAAATTATAGGCAAAATATATTAAACTGTTTCAACCAGAAGCTACTTACCATAAATTTCAATAAAACTTGGTTCGTTTCATTCTCTTGTTATAAAAATAAATTGCCCGACTGTAACTCATTGAATATAAACAAATACGGTCACATAATATCAATAAGTCTTTCGAGCCATGCAAAATACCTCGGAATTTACATAGATTGCCACATGAGGTAGGATTTTCACATAAGTAAAAGTATGCAGACTCTTAGGAGTTTCCTGTGTAGAATTAGATACTTCAAAGATATCATGGATGTTGCTCATCTTAAAATAATTTACTTTTCGCTAATTGAGTCACGTCTGTCATATGGGATAATTGGCTGGGGTAGTGCAGCAAGCTGTCATGTCAAAAATCTAGATGTACTACAGAAACAGTTTCTTAAGATAGTTTTCGGAGAACCATTTCTCTAGCCCTCTGACAAACTTTACAAAGAGACAAATATTATGGACTTGCGACAGATATATTTTCTGAAAGTAGTTATGACTCGCCATAAATATGAAAATGATATATACGCAAATACCCAATCACACAAGGTCTAAGCAACTCAATCTATGGAACACTGCATACTCGTCTAAAACTATAGGACAACGAGGCTATACATATAATTCGACACGTTTATACAACCAGCTCCCACCACAAGCGAGATGTATGAACTCAAACAATTTGGTAAAAAAAGCAACTAAAACCTTTATCCTAGAAGTTGATCTTAATAAAATTGTTTGAGTTTGAAATCGAAGTTTAGAAAAATACAAATTACAACTAGAATTAAAATAAATTCCTGGTCAAAACTAATTTACATTTAAATTTCATTCGTTTGATATTATTAGTAGGATAGGAGAACTATAGTTCTATAGCGCATACGCTCATATATTTTTTTTTGTGTTTTTTTGTAATATAGAGCTAAGCTTTTGATATTTTATTTTATTATTTTGTACAACTTCCTATTCGATTTTGTTGTATACAGCACATCTCATATTTGTTATATATCATTCAGAAGCCCAGGTGCTGGCTATGCCTTAGTGGGATCTTGTGTTTACTTCACAATTATTAGAGTTCGTTATGTTGAATGTATATTATTACTGAGTGAATAAACATTATTATTATTATTATCAGTGGGCATTACTGATTTGTTTTGTCGAAGCCACTGATTTGAGTAGAATTCATCGCTAAATATATTTATGGTGCATAATAGAAGTACAGTAGTTATGAGAAAGCTGTACAGTGTGCATCACTCATGAAATTTGTATACTGTTTAATGCCTGGCACTAGCCTAGTAGGCACCACCAATACTTTTGGTAGGTACTACTTATGTAATTATTGGTAGGAAGCATTAATTTTGTTGTTTCATTTGCCTGGTTCATTCAGGGTTTTTGCTATTAAATGTATATGTTTGAAAACTATTTTTTGTGTGTATTACCGTTTCCCATATCCAAATAAAAATCAACCGAATTTTCAGGTCTAGCGGTAATTCGCTGTTCTCTCTCGCATTTGTAAATGAGTTTTTTTTCTTTTATGTAAGGTAATCAAGCCAAAATGATCAATAATCTATAGTTGGTCGGTTTGAAAATAAAAAATATTGTTTAGATATTACAATTTGATGTTAGGTTAAAGGTATACAACATATCACAGTTATGAATAAAAGATAGCAAATGCTTTTACTATAAATAAATACATGCTGTGATCATTCATACTTGAGGTATATTAATTTGATTAAATGTAAAAAAGGTTATTATATTGGGACAACATTATTTTTTTCTGTAAAAAAATTGCCTCACATAGATTAACTAAAGTATACTACATTGAAGTAACATAAAACTTGTTGGTTTGAAGGTTGTAGACGATGTGGTAACTTGATTACTATCGTTTCGGACGTCCATCGTCTTAATGTATTTAAAAGGTTTTCACGACGTTTCGAATGCTTGTATCTGCAATCGTCTTCAGGTGAATACTGACAAGTTTAGGTGCTACTTACCAATTTATATTACTGTCGGCGCAATGATGCGTGCAATTTCGCCATGTGCAGCGGTGCGTGAATTTTCGCGCGGTGTGGTGGTGCGTGAAGTTTCGCGCCTCTGCAGCCCGCCAGAAAGAGCAATCAGGGGTTTCCATACGTTCTTGATCTCAACGCTTGGTTGACTAAAGGCGTTATTGGCTTCGATGTAGGCGAATAAAACTTGTTATTCCCATGTTCATGGACAGGAAATAGGCCATACAGGAATAAACTCTAAAACATCAATATGTTGTTCTGAAAAAAATAAAAATCAATCATAGTATAATGCCGTTGAAAACCAAGGTACTGTCTACACCAAGATAACATGGATCTTGTTTTTATAATTCCTCCATTCGAAATGCGTCAATATACAGTGCTTCTCAAAAGTCCCCTCCCCCCTCTTATGTTTGGAACGATTATACATAAACAAGTGAAATTTGGAAACTGAATATTGAAGGTTGTAAACTTCCCTACTAGTGATGATAGATGACGAAATCGTCGAAGATGACGTCACAAGGCCATTGTGACCAATAATTTTGAATGGAACCCTACGGCAAGCGACACCTCTTTTGAAAGGTATCGAAAAAACCTATTCAATGATACTAATTGTGTTTGTGTTCAGGGCAGTTTTGGCAACTCGCTTTTAAAAAACGCAAAGCTGTGATGAATTAAATCAGTTAATACTGAAATTCCAAATTCAAGCTCCGCCTCTGGATAGTTGTCAAATAAGCTGACGTTTTTGTTAGTCTCCCTAATTCGACGTTTTTGTAATTGTCCAAGTTTTTGTACATTTAATAATTTGTGTATTGTTGATCGAACGTTTAACTGTTTTAGCAGCTTTTGGTACTTTTAATATTTTTGTACATTTTGATAATTTGTTAAAATGTTGTGAGCCGAACGTTCAAGTGCTTCAAGAAGCAAAATGGTACGTGCTTCAGGTGATAAAGTAGCCGCAATCCTAATATGGATCGGTGGTGGTCTGCCACTTAACGAATGTTAATAATATATACATATTGTTGGTCGATGCTTTGCATTTATTCAGAATTAGACTTCCTTGTACTCTATTACATTTTTTTTCTTACGATCTACCTATAGCACGTGGCTGTGACTAGTTGGTTATTGGCCAAGCCGACAGTCGATGGATTCCAAAAACAAGGGAATTTCCCATAAAATTATGGGACTTTGAAGTTTTATTCTATTTCTAGCCACTGGACTACGTTAAAAGTTCGAATCCTACACCCTTCTTCCACAAAATTATAAATTGAATTGAATTTGGACACCATGGTTGGCGAAAATATAGTTTGGTATTTTCACTAATCTACAGCTCCTCTTATTAGTGGATTTTAATGTGCTTCCGCAAACTCGAATATTTTTTTATTTTGACTCCTGGTACTCTCTTTGACAGTAGTAGATTCAGGTCTCCAATTATTCGAAAATTTTACATATACCATGGAGCACTTGTGATTATTCTAAGGAGTTTTCTTCGAAGCCTCCCCAGGATAATCAGATTCGTCTTACGGGCTCGTCCGTTGTACAATTTCGTAGTTCTGGACAGAATTTTGGATTTCATGGCCTGCTCCCAATTGAGTCAATAGTCGTTGACTTATACCATGGAGCACTTGTGATTATTCTAAGGAGTTTTCTTCGAAGCCTCCCCAGGATAATCAGATTCGTCTTACGGGCTCGTCCATTGTACAATTTCGTAGTTCTGGACAGAATTTTGGATTTCATGGCCTGCTCCCAATTGAGTCAATAGTCGATGATTAGACCTAAATACGTGACTTACGATAAACGTTTGATATCACTGCATTTACATCCCAGACAAATAGCCTGCGTCTCATTTAGATTAGCCATCATTTTTGATTTCATATACTCTCCCCAGAATCCATCCATTGCATTCTGGGTTGAGGGTTGATTGAAGTAGACAACAGGGCTGTTCCGTTACAAGAATATTTCCACATTCTCGCTCCTTGATACTGCACTAGTATACAAACTGTACAGTATAAGAGACAACCATGAGGAAGACTGGTATCATTTTTCCTGACCCTTATCTGGAATGTTTTCCCAGACAGAAGGGATCTCATCCATTCAACTTGTGAGAATTGTTCTTTTTATGCAGTGTCAAGGGGGTTTGGCACGATAGTTTGCGTGCCATACATCCTTGGTATTGTTCAATAGTAGAACATGAGGACACGTGCCATTGTCTACTATTGTTACTAGTGTTCGATGAAATGTATCTTGTATGTATTTTTTTGATATTTATTTACTAACCCCAAAACAATGTCGAAAAACGATATTTCGAATATAAAACTCACTCATGCAAGCATCACTTTGTATACAGAAGATTCGAATGGGATCCAAAAATAATATAATACACAGTGTTCCTTGGAAAATATAACTTCGGAATGTCAGGCGTAATGGGGAGGGGACTTTTGAGAAGCACTGTACATAGTGACGTCCAGACTCAATTAATGTACCCTCGCTAATTCTGTCTGGAGCATCCGTTTTTTATTATTCCACCTTATATATCGTATTCGGCATTATTTCTTTCAACTGAAACTCTCAACTACTATTGTTCAACAAATTCACCCTTTGAAAAGTAAACAAAATACGCCCCCTTTAGAGATTACACCATTTGGTTGACCTTTTAAAGGGCGATTTTTTTATGAAAATAACTGTTTTTTATATGTCTACATGTATTGAAAATTAGTGAATAAGTGTGAATATAGATAGAAAGTATTATAGAAAGGAGATATCCTCAAAAAAAAACTGGCGTAAAAATTATCGAAGATTACAAGGGAATGCACCACGCGAAATTAGCATGGATTAATCAAAAGGGAATGCTCCACTGGAAGATCCACGCGAAATCTTGACATAATCTTTAAAACGCATTTCACGTATAAGAATTCTAAAAACAGAATACACGTTAGCGTGGTCTAGACACGAAAAAAAACTTACCTCGAAACCACCTGTTGCCAATAGATTGTTTTTAGAAACTAGGTATGTACTTACGACTTATGCTTGTTCTAAGATGATACTCCGATATAGTATACATATACGTATCTTGATAGCATTTACATGACTTTACGAACGAAAGAATGTTAACAACGCAATAATGGAGGCAAGGAGGTTAAAACTTCGAAATGTACTCACTTGCCCTTTAGGCCAATCAATAGAGATTTTCTGCTCTATTGATTCTGGAAACCGACAATGCCACCATACGATATCCTGTTATGTTTTCCACTCCCAACTGTCATTGCTAAATTTGTTATAAACATTGAAAAGCATTTTTTTATCGGTTTTGACTTGTAACTCGAGTACTAATAAAGCAATCTCAATACTCAATCGGATTATTAGTAACGCAGAAAACCCGAAAAAAATCAGCTTTTTTTAAAAAAATCATAACTTCGCCACTTTTTTAAGTTGTAGTGCAAACTCTCCACGACATAGTAGTGATTAATATCTACTTTATGTGTGAAAAACTCAGGTGCTGTCGAATCATCAGTTTTGGCATAATTGCAATCTGAATATTTTAATGCACTTTATTGCAGCAGACCTGGATGCGTCATAGGTGGTTCGATTCCAATTTTCCAAATATAGAAGTATAGTACTACAAAACAGGTGAAAACATGCATTGCAAACATGATCGAAAATGGGCTAGAGCTTGGAAGCGGCTGAGTAGTGGAGGTAGAGCAGCAGACGCGGGGAAGCGTATGTATAGCAATACAACGCGCTGCGCCCGTTATGAATCTGCTGCTTTACCCCCCCTCCTGAGCCGCTTTCATGCACTCTCCGGTTTTCGGTCATGGTTGCAAGTACTTCTCACCTATTTCGCAGCATTCTAACGCAAAATGATTTTGTGGTACCATACTTCAACTCTCAAAATATTTCAGAAAAATTTAAATCGGACTACTTATGACGCATTCAGGTCTTCTGTATTAAAGTGCATTAAAAAAATCAAATTGCAATTATGCCAAAACTAATAATCCAACAGTGCCTGAGTTTTTCACACATAAAGTACATATCAATCACCACTATGTCGTGGGTGGTGTTATGAATTTTAAAAAAACGCAGTTTTTTTCCGGTTTCTCTCCGTTACTAATAATCCAATCGAGTTGTGCTAGGGCTCATTTTCTTTCCATTTTGATTCCCTACAATTCATTAGTTCTCAAGTTTCAAGTCAAAAACGATAAAAAATTTGAAAAATGCTCTTAAATGTTTTTAACAAATTCAGCAAGGACAGTTTGGAGTTGGAAACATAACAGGATATAACTACGGACCGTTTTTTATATGATGGCAGTCGGTTTCCTGGTAGTATTTTTGTCACGAAACAATCTCTATTGATTGGTCTACTTGCATAGATCCACCAGTTCCTCCAAATCCTAAGACTTCAGAACATTTTCTATATCTAAATCCATACCCAGCAAATCTGAAACGCAAAATATTGTGGAAAACAAACAATTCTTCTGTACACCGGTAATCCGTTGAATAAAACAACGCCCCCGATATTCTGGATAATTCACTTCAAACGCACTACGCAGGCGCACTACACTGCGCTGCCAGTCGTTGGCGGCTATCTTCCTGGGTGCAAAACATAGAGAAACTAAAAATAGAGTTGTCAAACCTGCAGTAAAAGTTGGCACCACGTTTAGAGAGAGACAACAATGGCGACATATCTCGCAACTAAGTTAGTACGGTTGGTAAAACAGATTTCTCTCCAGTTACCGATTGAGATAAGGCGGTTTTTTTCAAATGTGTTACTTTTGTATGGTTGATATTGTATATATGTTATATATTTTATACAGTGACCGGCAGAAAGTACGCATCATATGGAAAATCATTTTATTTATAAATTTTGACAGATCGCTTTCGCATAAAAAAACGCATGAAACGTTGTACAGTGTCGTTCGTCATTTCATGATTGGCGGAAAATTTGAAAAAATTAAAAATTATGTCTCAAAACACACTTATTTAAAACATATCGAGAAATCTTAGTCGGAAAAGTTGTTCAGAACGACATTCCATAGCTTGTGAAAGGGTCTCTACCCCACCTATCAAACTTTGGCGCTTATCACTGTTCTCGGTCTTACCTCGGGCGCCACCTTTTGATTTATAGTGGAAAAGGCCACTTTTGCTCCGGGCAGTCTCAGTGAAGAAAGACACTCCAGGGGTCAATATAGTCGTGACACTGTAACAGGGCCAGCAAGGCAGGCTTTAATTGCCTTTAACTGGGTTTCGGACCTGGGTGGCGACTGCGCACTAGATGTTTAAATTCTACTCAAGATAGTAAATGGAAGAATAATAAAAACAGGATAAACAGGTATATTAAAAATAAAGAAATACAGGAAGGGCGGCTGACGGCGGCCTCAAGTTATCACAACAAATAAACACATAGCAAGCACTACATACAGAGAAAGCGGAGAGGGTGTTTTCAAGCAAGCGGGGTAAACTAAGCAACCAAAAGCTCTTGCGGTGGGGGGTATCGTACGGACTCGTATGCAGAAATTACCAGCACAGCATTGAAATGAATATGTGCCTCTTACGATCATGCGCACATCGCATCCGTGGTACTTACAAACATTTCCTGATGTCTTTTACCTGATACAACATATTTACCAAACTCCGATCTCACTGCTTCGGCGAGGCCCGGGACGGTCGTGGACTGCTTCGGTCTTTGGCTCACATTTTGGATACTAGTCGGACGCGTGACTGCTTCTGCTGGGCTCGGCAAGCTACTCAAACTTTGAAATATGTCGCGCGCCGTTTTGTGGACTCTGTCGATTGCGATACAAATTATACTTTCACAGAATAATTACCCAGCTCGTAAAATCCTTCGTGCTGTGACGTCAGCTTGCGGCGTGCGTCTCTGTCTCGACTCAACTGTACTTGGTGGCTTCTATCGGATGA
This sequence comes from Gonioctena quinquepunctata, assembly GCA_018342105.1. Taxonomy (NCBI): domain Eukaryota; kingdom Metazoa; phylum Arthropoda; class Insecta; order Coleoptera; family Chrysomelidae; genus Gonioctena; species Gonioctena quinquepunctata. The sequence goes on from JAFIRS010002399.1 coordinate 25,848, forward strand.
CTGAATGTGTTCCACTCACTGCTTGTGGAATTCTCCTAAGTGGGAATCCTCGTGATGTGACGTCAGCTCGGTAGCGTGTGCTTTTGGCTCGACTGGACTGCTGGCTGGGGCTTCTATCGGATGACTCATTTCTCTCGTCGGCGTTTTGAACATAGCCCAGCTTGTTTGATAAAAATGTTTTCTCGAGAGTCGATAGCCGGCACAGGTGCGTGCGTGCTATTTTAGCTACGCCTCGCGTTATTCGCGTGATTTCCGGAAGGCGTTCAGTCTGTTTATTAGGATAGATGTACCACGGATTTATCACGAACACGAATGGTATTTCTAGACCTATTATTACTGTCAAGAGGATTTTAATTCCTTACAGGGAGCTTTTGGCTGATAAATATAGCGGAAAAATAGTAACTTCGTTACACACCCTTCCCACTTCGGGGAAAAAAAATAATTTTTTTTTTCTTTTTAACATGTGTTCATACGGTCAGAGATATCCTTATTCTAAAAAAAATCAATAATAGGTCCATTCGGAACATAACAGTATAGCTTGCCAGGTGCCTACCCCCCTTAATAGTCGAACCCTCTATTCGGGGTAGGTCCACCTGATACACAAAATTCGGAATAATAAAAACAAACTTGAAATGTGGACCTCAAACAATTTCCAAATAAAAACAAAACTCTTGCCCGGTTGCCGGGAAGCGAGAAAAAAAAAGAAAACTGGTCATGGTCATTGAACAAAAAAAAAACTATTACCAGTCATGAAAAAAAATTAGTCATACCACACTAATAAAAAAACAATTCCTGGATTGGATGCTGGCGTCCGCATCCTGATCCTACGGGTCGGTCTACGGCATCAAACTAATGGGTGCTGAACATCCGCATCGGGGACATGCGGGTCAGGATGCCGTTGACATTGGGGCACGGGGCGTCGTCCTTCTTGGGCTGGTCTCCTCTGGGCTGGTCTCCTCTGGGCTAGTTTCCTCTGGGCTGGTCTCCTCTGGGCGGCTGGGTCGGAACAGTGGCATTCCCGAGAGAGGATATCCTTCCAGCCACATCGGGAGCAAAACAGGAAGGGCCGTTTTCGTTGGCACACGCTGCGTGTGTGCCCTGGTTGACCGCAGCGCCAGCACAGATCCCTGTTGACGGGTAGGTATACAGGCAGAACTTCACGATTCGCCTTCGCTTCTCGTCGACGGTGCCGGTTGTATCCAGGCGAAATCTAGCGAGCTCGGTGTCTAGCTCCTCTTTTCGTAGCTGGTATACCCATCCGACGCGGGTATCGTTGGGGTCACCTCCTGCACCTGGACTCAGTGGTAGTGGGCACATGGCCGGCCCTGTGGTGGTCACTGGCACGGTGGTGGGGCTTCCCAGTCATGTCGGCATCTTAGATGAATACTCGGAACTCGTACGTCTTACTCGTCTCACAGTCGAAACTCAACTCCTTGGCTTGCACGTCTTACTTGGCTCACAGTCGGAACTCAACTCTCTGTCTGGTGCTCGTATCTTGGGAACCGTACCTCCTATTGACAAACGGATGGCGAGGAGCGCTTCTGCGCACTCGATAATTCGTTGAGGAGGTATCGCACGGACGCCTGGCTCTCTTCTGAGCTGAGTTTGACAATCTGTCAAAAATGACAGGTCGGTAGCCTTCAACGGATTTCGGTTCTATATACCCTGCGGAACCAGCTTCACGGATATCCAATTGTCTTTATCGTACGAGCTTGCTTTCTTTCTCTTCACCCACGTATCTCGTGAACGGTTGACCTGAAAAGGAAACGGATCACGGTAATCGGTTCTACACCCCTGAAAACCTATTAAACGAAGGGTCACTCGGCATATTGACTCTCTCTTGAGTCGAAGTTGACATCTGTCATAAATGACAGGTCTCGGTATACTATATAAACGGTCCCTGCTCGGGCGCCAATTTGTGAAGGGGTCTCTACCCCGCCTATCAAACTTTGGCGCTTATCACTGTTCTCGGTCTTACCTCGGGCGCCACTTTTTGATTTATAGTGGAAAAGGCCACTTTTGCTCCGGGCAGTCTCAGTGAAGAAAGACACTCCAGGGGTCAATATAGTCGTGACACTGTAACAGGGCCAGCAAGGCAGGCTTTAATTGCCTTTAACTGGGTTTCGGACCTGGGTGGCCACTGCGCACTAGATGTTTAAACTCCACTCAAGATAGTAAATGAAAGAATAATAAAAACAGGATAAACAGGTATATTAAAAATATAGAAATACAGGAAGGGCGGCTGACGGCGGCCTCAAGTTATCACAACAAATAAACTATATACAGAGAAAGCGGGGAGGGTGTTTCCAAGCAAGCGGGGTAAACTTAGCAACCAAAAGCTCTTGCAGTGGGGGGTATCGTACCGACTCGTATGCAGAAATTACCAGCACAGCATTGAAATGAATATGTGCCTCTTACGATCATGCGCACATCGCATCTGTGGTACTTACAAACATTTCCTGATATCTTTTACCTGATACAACATATTTACCAAACTCCGATCTCACTGCTTCGGCAAGGCCCGGGACGGTCGTGGACTGCTTCGGTTTTTGGCTCACACTTTGGATACTAGTCGGACGCGTGACTGCTTCTGCTGGGCTCGGCAAGCTACTCAAACTTTGGAATATGTCGAAACGGACCTACAGCCGGCTTCCCCCTCTTTTCCAAATACCTCTCGACCGACTTATATGCGCGCGCCGTTTTGTGGACTCTGTTGATTGCGATACAAATTATACTTTTACAGAATAATTACCCAGCTCGTAAAATCCTTCGTGCTGTGACGTCAGCTTGCGGCGTGCGTCTCTGTCTCGACTCAACTGTACTTGGTGGCTTCTATCGGATGACTGAATGTGTTCCACTCACTGCTTGTGGAATCTTCGTGATGTGACGTCAGCTCGGTAGCGTGTGCTTTTGGCTCGACTGGACTGCTGGCTGGGGCTTCTATCGGATGACTCAATTCTCTCGTCGAGAGTCGATAGCCGGCGCAGGTTATACTCGTGCGTGCTATTTTAGCTACGCCTCGCGTTATTCGCGTGATTTCCGGAAGGCGTTCAGTCTGTTTATTAGAATAGATGTAATCCACGGACGAATGGTATTTCTAGGCCTATTATTACTGTCAAGAGGATTTTAATTCCTTACAGGGAGCTTTTGGCTGATAAATATAGCGGAAAAATAGTAACTTCGTTACAAGCTATATACACATTATGAAAAAAATCTGAGATAAGAAAATAAGAATATTTTTTTTGCCAAAAAACAAATTTTTATTTGGAAAAATACATTTCTGACAAAGAAACTCATTGGTAAAGCCAACAGTAATATTTAAAATACATTTTTTTTAAGATTCGCAGGCTCTTTCAATTTTATTCGGAGAAAATTTGAAATCTGTGAATTTGCCATGTGTTCAGCTTTATAAGAATATTCCTGGATATTATAATCCCAATACTGTTCATTATTAATAAAGGTCCTTGTATCTACCCAATTTCAATTCACATTTTTTATTCGAACAGAAAATAAATTGATTTTTGGCAAATTGTTGGCATTAAACATATTTCCTCATGATCGAAGAGACTATGAAACAATTGACTAATAATGCTATTATGTTATTAGGAGTTGTCAAACGATTTAGTAGTGTTATTATTTATTGAGGTATTTTTATCGTCTTTATTTTATAGTTTTTTTCATTGTAAAAGTTATTTTACATTTTGTTGTGCGTTAACAATAATTAGAGATGCCCCAAGAAAAGCTAAGTTTGCAAGAAAAAATTGAGCTCGACTTATTATGTGGCGAGCGTTTTCATAGTTCACGAGAAGCAGCAGATATATTCGATGCTAGATTTTCAAATAAGAATATTCATGGATCTACTGTGTTGCGTATTTCAAACAAATTTGAAACTACAGACAGTGTAGAAAATGGTTACAAAATTCCACATAGTAAGCCCGTCACTAATGAAGAAGGTACCTTTAATATTTTGTCATCGGTCACAGAAAATCCACAGATGGCACTATCGGAGGGGCAGGAACAAACTGGTATATCTTAATGAAACATAAGAAGAATTTGGAAAAATAATAAATATCCTGCATACAAACCAAAATTATCCTACACCTTACTCGATAGAGATTTCGATGCACGTTTAGATTTTTCATTTGGGTTACATGACTGAAGAATGACAAAATTTTCCCACAACATTTTTATTTACTGATGAGGCGACTTTTACATCAAAGGGTACTGCCAATTCTCAGAACTGTAGACAGTGGGCTGATGACAACCCACATTGGACGATAGAGGCAAAATGTAAATTTTACTTTAAAAGTAATGTTTGGTGCGGTATATTCGATATGCAGATCGTTGGGCCTTACTTTTTTAGGGGCAACTTCAATTTACGAAATTATTTAGAGATTTTATATAAGGAGTATTTTTATTTCTTACATGGATTACCGCTCCGAAGAAGAAATTAAGTACCCTTGAAGTCAGAGCGTGGCTTAACGAATACTTTCCTCATAAATGGATAGGACGATATTCAGTAAACCCGTGGCCTGCAAGATCCCCCGATTTGACGCCCTTGGATTTTTTTATGGGGGTACCTTAAGAGTGAGATTCATAAACATCGGCCATTTCATAATATCGACCATGTAGAAGAAGTAATACGACAATGTATTAATAACATTACACCACAAATGCTGCGAAATTTGTTCAGAGAAATGGAATCCCGAACAACTACATGTATTGAACGTCAGGGTAGACGTGTCGAGTAATGGACAATTACAAAGATTTGAGTATGTATTGAATTGTTTGGTTTATAATTATTTCAGCTTCCAATTTTATTGTTTGTTATTTAAAAAATTATATCAATTTTTGGTTTTAATAAAAATTCGAATTAAAATTGTGTAGATGCATGGTCCTTCATTAGTAATATACAGTATCGGGATTATAATGTTCTGAAGATATTTCAGTGACCTCTTATGAAGCAGCTAAACACATGGCAAATTTGGTTGGTTGATATGGTTAAAATAAAGTTAAACACTATAAAAAACACATTTTATTTTATCTAGGACAAGGAACAATAATGAAACAATTATAAAACTCTGAAAAACAACAGAATTAAAAATAATCTTCAGTATTATCATCAAATCAACCAAAATAAAAACAAATTACATTTACAACACACTTTCAATAATGTTGTTCATTCATTAGTACAAAGGGGAACGAGTAGGTATAACAAATACCCCAGTTTGATAATCTAGTAGACCATGTACTCCGTACTTTCTCAAAAAGTGATGGGAAATGGCAACTGATAGATGGAAATAAGTATCAGTTTGTGAAAAGCAACTTATATTTTACTTTGTAAAATAATATTTCAAGGAACTTCAGCGTCAACTCGAATAACAAAACATTTCATTTTCGAATTTGGGTTCATAATTCAATGGTACAATTTCTTTAAATAATTTTTGATGACAATGAAGGTAGAAGAATTTAGAAGAAATTATTGGGTGGTTTGTCATAATACAAAATTCTTGTTTTCTGACAAATGTCGAAATTAGAAAAGTATCATGTTATCAGTCGTCTGCCGATTGCGGGCCGCGCCTCCATGCGCGACTGGCCGTACCAAAAACTTGGTGGTCAAGATCGCCAATGTTTCATACAATCTCTTTATTTTTAATTTGTCTATGGTGCAAAAGAAGTCGTATTCATTTACTCATAATCTTTGACATATGACAACAAAATTTTATTTTTAAATGAATGTAGGTAGACATGTACATTATTTTCAGAAAGTTCATTGTACTCATATCTTCATTTCCATCAAATGACTGTTGAAAGAAATATAGAAATGTGGTGAGTATCAGTATATCCTCTATCAGCAGGTACTATTACGTAGGTACCTACTAAAAGCAAAAAACTTGTTTGAAATGTCTCAACTTCGACTGGGTAGATATCCCATTGGGTAGATATATGAAATTTTGTGAAATCCCAAAAAAAATATGAAAAATATATTGATATTAGGTACCCACTGAGAAAGAAATATTTCAAATCTCGAATACTCATGTTTTTTAACACGAGTAAAAAAAACGTCCTTATATCTCGTTTCCATAATTTAATCGTTCATTCAAAACCAAAACAACTACCCTGAAAGGCTGACAAAACGGTAACGTAATTTGCAATGCGAGCATACTATTGGTTCATGAACGTCACCTGATTCTGAAAAGCCGAACCCTCACAAACAGGAATATCTTGCTGGGAATACTGTGCTGTATTTTGTTAGAATGTCTACTCAAAAACTAGTGCTCATAACTGATAATTCAGTTATGACCACTGAGAATTTGTTGTTATATTTTTTAGCTACCGTTATGAAATGTGTTTAGTTGTAGATATGACCCACTTGTTCCCATAACTGAATTATTTAGGGACAGCAGCAACAGCGTTTCAGCAAAACTTATTTTGTTATCGTCACTAAACCTCTTTTTTCCGCGAATCTCGCAATGCTTTTAAGAAAAAACCCTTCATAGAAGGTAAGGCTTGTTCGTTTCCTCCACACTAACTTAAGTTCTAGGTCTTAATTATGTTAATGAAATTTTTGTTAAAAGAATCACGAGATACCGATTCTAGTGGTAAGGGGGCTATATAATTTTCATTCAATTTGTAGTACACGTGATAACTATTTGTTTTTCGTCTCGATTGATTTTGGTTGGAATTTCACAAATTAAGCCAGTAGATTAGACGATCAATTCACATCAATTCCAAAAGTTTTTAAACTTCAATGGTATGTTAGTGCATTCCTGAAAACAAAACTATACAATTTTGCAAGGGTCTGCGATAAACGGAACATTTTTTGAATTGCAAAAAACATTTTCATGCTTTATATTTGCACTGAAAATTGCGAAGCTACTGCAAACAAGGCATACCGATAGTAATAATGTTTTACAATATGCATTAAGTTTGCAACCTTGTAAAAGTTACGGAACCTTGTTTTTTGGAACGTAGTTCCTTATCGCGAGTTGCGAACGGGGGCTAGACGGAATAAATTAAGACCAAAAGTTGTAACGAGAATTTCGCTATGGTTGTAAGCCGTGCGGCGTGCGCGTGTTTCTCTGTCTGTCTCTCTCTCTCATAGAAAACAAGCCAGTTATTTTCGTTTCGTCTTTCTATTTCACATTGAACAGTGTCCCTTGACACCTCTCAAGTTTTTTTTTGTCATTTGTATAAGTTTTTCATCGTGAAATTTGTTTAAAAAAATTTAGTAAAAAGTTCAACATATTCACGTACATTTTTCAACCATTTCTGAAAAACGCATTATTTATTGAATATAAATATGAAATAATTTCAAAAGTTTTTTATTGTGGTTGCAAATATAGCGAAAATCGGTCTTAGTGGATATGTAACTCTGCAACCTCATACGGAAAACGGAACTTATTTTATTCATTAATATTAATTATTTGCATTTTTACAACTGCCGAAATATTGCAAAAATTCTGCAAATTGCAGTTAAACTACGACTAATATTTTTTTTGGCCACACCATACCGTGAAACAAAGTTATAATTGTTCATTAAAATTTTGTCAAAATTTTGTAAAAACCAGAGTTTGAAGTTTTGCTTCAAATAATAATTTACAATCTTTTGAGAGCGGAAACTCAACCATACGTTTTCCTTACTACTACAATATTACTGTCAGCATGTTCTTCACGAACTGTAGCTACATAAAAGCAGAATTTATCATTTATTACAATTTTAATTTCAAAATTTAAAAAAGGAGTGAACTTCGAAACTATCATCACTATCTACGTTTTTAATATCACTATGAATGGAATTCCCAGGGGCTATCTTAAAAACAGAATTATCCTTTACGATATTTATTCAATACTAGGAATAATTCACCTTCCACTATGGTATGATTTCCAGAATGCCATTATGTTAAACTAACAATAACAGAAAGAGTAGGTAATGAATATTTGTGTATACTTCGTCAAAACCATACAAAATGCGATGATGTATAGTTTGTCCATTATCAATTGCAGAAGCATTAAAAACAAGTTTTCCAGTCTTGAGGCGGAATCCTTTGAGCAGCATAGGCGGAGATAACTAATTTTATTAAAAAAATTAAATATTAAAAAAATATGCCAAAAACGAGGAAGTATGTATTGATAGGCAATCGGATCATCATATTTTCCAACAAAACACATCGCAGCTATAAAATATTTTGAAACCTATTTCGATCCCAGACCAGAGACGCTACTGGCTTTTTGTATTCAGACCTACTGAAACACGTATATAAGGTGATTCATTAGTCTCAACGTATGGACACACCTACAAGCATTATCATTGGCTTGCGATCCGTTTTAATTGGCCGCTGAAGAACTAGACAGCTGTCACTCAAACCCACGTTGACTATCGGCTCTCTAGTTCCCCTTTTGATCTTTCCTTCGCCGACGGAGAATGTTTACGAGTAGTACACATCATTTTTCGTTCCGATTCATCGCATATGTTGCGAAGTGATTCGTTGGAACAATTATGGATATCAGTAAAAATAAAAAATTAAACAATCGTGTCCTACAGCACAGGAAAAACTTGAATCGAATCTCACAAATTTTTTACCCTCGTGAGAACTCTGCTCGTTGCGGCCGATTTCAATAACAATTTACTCTCTACTGATGCATCTGTTCTACTATTCAATGATTTTGTACAAAGTTATAATCTCTCTCAAATTGTAACTGAGAGTGGGACTCATACAAAGAATCACGTAATTACGTAACATGAGCTATTTAGCGTGAAAAACTCGCATACGTGTAGCATGTTATGAGGAGAAAAAATAGCAGAGAGATTTGGGATACTCTCCATCGGATGAATGTCTCAAATAGAAAAGTGAATCCCTCCATCCCCCCTAGTTTATCTGATATTGACTCTATGAACGTTCAATTTAACTCCGTAAAAATTTATTTTCATAACGGTAACCACCTCTGGAGTACTTGAAGCGTTAAACAAAATGAGAAGTAATTGTGTTGGCTCAGATGGTATTTCGCTAGTTCCTTTAAAATTAGTCAGTGAATTTTTGATATACCATATTTCATCTATTGTTAATACTGCCCTAGCTACCAATAACTTTCCTTCAGCCTGGAAGCACGCCAATATCACACCAATCCCCAAAATTCCTCATCCTACTGAATTTGGGCACCTGAGGCCGATTAGCATCCTGCCAACTATTTCGAAAGTGCTAGAAATTATAATGAAACAGCAGATCTCTGAATACGTTTTAAGCAGAGGTATAATCCCTAATATTCAATCGGGCTTCAGAGAACACTTTAGTACAACCACAACGTTACTGAACTTGGGCGATGAAATTTTCAAATCTCTGGATAATGGTCGATTGGGCTGCTTAACTTTGCTAGATTATAGTAAGGCCTTCGACACCTTGAATCATGAATAACTTTGCAAAATTTTTATTATTCATTTGATTTGACGAGAAAGCTGTAGAATTATTCATGAACTACCTCTCACAACGGACTCAACGAGTTAAATTAGATAATAAGATGCCGAATGCCTTACCAGTTAACATTGGTGTGCCACAAGGCTTGATACTAGGGCCTATTGTTCTTTCTCTCTCTCTCTCTCTCTCTCTATATATATATATATATATATATATATATATATATATATATATATATATATATATATATATATATATATATATATATATATATATCAGATTTCAATGAATTCATTAAATCTTGCAAAATCTATCACTGGTTGGTTGGTTGGTTGGTTGAAAGCTGACGAGCCAGAGACAGGGTTGGCACTTAGCTTCCCTTGACACTGCGACCAGCTGGGGTCTATTGTATCACTCTGTCGTCAGTGGTTCCTCATTCAAACAGGTTTGTGCCTTTAATTAGGTTAAGAAGCCTGTTGATGAGGTTCTTCGGATTCATGCCTGTTTCCGGGCTGATCTCTCCAAAGGTTCTGTGTCGCCTACTGCTTAGGGCGTCACAGTCGAAGATAATATGAGAGGCTGTTTCCTCCTCTTCATCACACAGCCTACACTCCACGGTTTCCCTGCGTACTCCCATGGTGTTAAGGTGTTTTCTTAGGCCGCAGTGTCCAGTCAACAGACCTATTATTATACGAGCCTTCGTTCTGTTCAGGTTCAGAAGGTCAGCCGTCAGGGTCCGGTTTGGATGCCCCACCATGACTTTGCTGTGTGTTTGCCCGACAGTTTGATCCCAATATTGTTGGTGTCTTCTTTTTATCCACTCGTCGATCAGGGTCCTGCATCGGTTCTTGCTAATCCCATGTGCAGGTTCTGGCCCTGTGAATAGCATTTCAGATGCTTGTCTAGCTAGCTGGTCCGCTTTGACGTTGCCTTCAATGCCTCTATGACCTGGCACCCACATCAAGGTGACCTTGTTGTGTTTTGCCAGCTCGTTGAGGTTCTGGAGGCAGTCCTAGACCAGTTTGGACTTTATCTGTATAGAGTTGAGTGCTTTGATAGCACTTTGACAGTCAGATAGAATGTAGATGTGTTTTTTCCTATAACCACTTTCTAGATTCTTCTGAATGCATACCATGATGGCATGTGTTCCAGCTTGGAATATCGTGGAGCATTTGCCAAGTGGTATTATGTAATCCCTTCTTGGCCTCACCCCATGTATTCCTGCTCCCGTCCCTTCAACTGTCTTTGGACCGTCTGTATACCAGACTATGTCCGCAGTTGATTGTGATTCTATACTCGGGGCCCATCCAGATCCATCAATTCGTGTTTCGAATGGTTTTTCGAATGAGTATAGGATTTGCATGTGATCTGAAATCATTTCGAGTTCTTTGATGTTGATTACATGAGTGATTCTGGTATGTCCAGTTGTTCGGATTCTCCAGTTTTTTGTTTGTTTCATTCTGTATGCACTCATCCTGGCCTCTCCAATGACATGTGAGTCAAGGGGTTCGAGGTTTAGGATGATTTCCATTGCAGCTGTTGGAGTGCTATTCATTGCACCCGTGATACAGAGACAGGCAAGCCTCTGGATTTTTCCAAGGTTGGTTTTTGCCTGTCTTTGATTTGTTTTTGGCCACCATAAGAGTGAGCCATAAGTTATTCTTGGTCTTATTACCACTGTGTAAAGCCAGTGCATGGCTTTCGGTTTGAGCCCCCAGGTTTTTCCAAAAGCTCTCCTGCACATCATGAAGGTTATCTTGCTTTTGTTGGTTACATGTTGAAGATGCGGGTTCCAGGTTAGTTTCTTGTCAAGAATCAGCCCTAGATATTTCACCTGCTCTACTACTTGTAATGTTTCACCGAATAGTCTGGGAGGTATGAGATCTCCCATGTTTCTTCTCCGGGTGAAGGGAATTAGTGTTGTTTTGTTCGGATTTGTCCTTAGGCTCTCTCTGTCACACCATTCCTCTACTGTCCTCAGTGCATTTTGCATTAGCTCTGAGGTTGTTCGAGTATTCTTTCCCTTGATGAGGATGACCAAGTCATCTGCATACCCTTGAGAGTGATACCCTTGGTTATTCAGAGAAAATAGCAGTTCATCTACAACCATGTCCCACAGAAGGGGGGAGAGTATGCCCCCCTGTGGGGTACCTCTGGGAATTTCAACCTGCTCTGTTTTCTCGAACATGTTGGCTTGGACCAGTCTATTGTGAAGCATTGAGTGTATCCACCTGCAGGTGGTTTCGTCAATGCCTCTTCGAGTGGCCGCAGAGACCATACTTTCAAAGGAGGTGTTGTCGAAGGCTCCTTCGATGTCTAGAAAAGTGCATAGTGCAATTTCTTTGTTTGCTAGAGACTCTTCAAGCCTTGAAACAAGCTTCTACAAGAGCGGTTTCCCTTATGTCTCTATCTATCAGTTTTTCTAAGCCTTTCAGAAGAAATTATTATTGGTCTTATTGGTCTGTATGCCTTTGCCTGGTCATATGAGTCTCGTCCAGGTTTTGGAATAAAGACCACGTTCACAGTTTTCCAGGTTTGAGGTAGCCATCCCAATGCTAGGCTCAGCCTGTACAGTCTGCACAGTTCTGGTGCTAGATATTCAACTCCGCTCTGAAGTAGTATAGGAAATACTCCATCTGGGCTCGGAGACTTGTAAGGCTTGAAGGAGTTTATTGCCCACACTACTTTTGAATGAGTTACCGTTCGTTTAGCCACTTCCCAGTCTGCCCTTTTTGCCCTCAAATGAAGGTTTGCAGGGATTTCATATCTGGGGTTTTGATTTGTGGTGACAGTGGATCCTGGGAAGTGTGTATGGAGCAAGAGTTCCATAGTTTCCTTCCCAGTGTTGGTGAGATTGCCGTTGGGTTTTTTGAGAGTCCCCAACGGATTGATGGGGTCTTTGGAAAGGATGCGGTGGAGTCTTGCTCTTTCTGAGGTTTGTTCTATGTCCTCACAGAACTTTCTCCATGACTTTCTTTGTTCCCCTCTGATTTTTTTGTTGTATTCTGTGAGAGTTTTGGGATAATCCTCCCATTCACCAGTTTTTTTCGCACGATTGAATAGTTTGCGCGTTTTATTTCTGAGATGTGTGAATTCGGTGTTCCACCAGCTCACTTTACCTTTAGTGGTGCTGCGCTCCAAAGGGCAGTTGTTATGATATGAAGTTATTATGGCCTCCTGTAACATTAGGGAGTTTTGCTCTATTTCATGAATTGTATTTGAGTTAGGTTTGACATTTTTGAAATTTGTGAGATTTGCCCTGAGCTCCTCCCGGTACCCCGGCCAGTTGGTTTCTCTGGGATCCCGACACATAACTGCAGGTTCATTGGCATAGCCAATCTCCACATGTATGTGTCGGTGATCTGAGTTTGAAGGTTCCTCAGATACTGCCCATTTGCCGACGTGCCGAACCACCAAAGAATAGCCCAAAGTGATGTCAATGATTTCCCGTCTGTTACGGATTACGAAGGTTGGCTCATTGCCTCTATTAAGTACTTCCAGGTTACTGGAGACAATAAATTCAAGCAATGACTCACCTCTTGTGTTCGTATCGGTGCTCCCCCACACTGTGTTATGGGAGTTTGCATCGGCTCCGATGATAAGCTGGAGTTTGTGGTCGTCACAGTGTTCAACCAAGGCCCTCACTTGTTCTGATGGTGGAGGGCTTGTTGAGTCATAAGGCATGTAGACGGAGGCTAGTACTATGTTCCTCTCTACTCCATCCTTGATGTAGGTCGTCTTGATTGCTGTTATTTCCCTGTAACAGAATTCTATCAGATTCAAGACTTTCAAATCATTCCTGGCAATAATGCAGGATCTGGCGTTTCCACAGTTTAGATTATAAATAAGCTTACCCTTGGATGTTCCGAGGCCTGATACTCGCCCTTTGACCAGCCATGGTTCTTGTATTAGGGCCACGTCGGTGTTGCCCTGTCCAAATATTCTGCACAGGGTTGCAGTAGCAGCCTTACTATGCTGCAGGTTGGCTTGAACTGCCCGCAGCATCAGGAATGTTCCTGTTCCGGCTAACTAGCTTGAAGGTTACCTGCGTTAGCACCAGGAATTCTTTCATTCCCCTGGCTTGCAGGTTCTTCAAGGAGGTCTCGTCGATTTGAAAGACAAGAGTTAGACCCGAGGCCTCCTCTTGTCTCTTGATGACAAGCCATTCTTCAGTATCTATCCCCATGTTCTGGGTTTTGATGAGCTGAAGAATCTTTTTGGTTTCCATTTTAACGAATGGCTTTAGAATCCATACCACTACCTTGGAGGTATTCAGGATGTCCTTGGCTAGCCCTACTTTTAGGACAGCCCCCTCCCAAGGTATCAGTCCGGGGATACTCTCGAGTAGCCAGGATTTAGCGGTTTCATCCGAGCATGTCAGGATCAGCACGCCCTTGTGGACGTAGCTGTTCCTGAAGTTCGGACCCTTACCCGGCTCACACATGAAAATTTCCCCGGTAATTGCTTCCTGCAGGAGAATCCCTTGGTCGTCTGATAACTGGTGATCTGGATAACTCTCCAGAGCAACAGTCATCTTCAGACCTCTTGTTACCTCCCTATAGCTGCCCTGCTCAGTTGGGTTAACTTGGGCAGAGACAGCCACTGGTTGGTCAGATCTAGGTTTCTTCACCCTTGCAGTGCTCTCCGTGGAAGAGGGTTAACTTCTCTGTGAGCGGTGCCTCTTCTTGTTCGGAGTTTCTGGCTGCCTGCTGCTCCCAGCGATGCTGGGAGTTCGTTCAGTGAAGCCAGTTTTTGCTTCTGGGTGTGGATCGCGTCGGTTGTTTCGGCGTTTCCTGGGTTTAATTTCTTCCCCAGCTGCCTTGGCCTCCGCGATCCGCACCTGTCTTCTAGCAGCTCCTGAGAGCTTTTTACGCGCCAGATGTAAACGATTTACATCTGACGCGACGTGCCTTAGGGCAGGTGTTTCTGGAGGTTTAGCGGAACTGCTACTGCCTCCAGAGAGTTTCCTGTTCTCTGTTTCCGGGAGTTTCTCAGTAGGTGTTCGACCATCTGCTGATCCCTCCTCGGTTTGGTTTGCGGTTTCTGGTGCCAAGTGCGATTCAACTGGAATCTCCTCGACTTCCATACCCGCTAGCGGTGTTGGGTCTTCTTCAACTGGAAGTTCCCCAGGGTTGTTTTTCGTATTGGTTTCCATATTGTTCCCACGAGTGTAGGGAAAAGGGTCGTCCACACCTGCGGTGCCCCCTGCGCAGGTGTAAGGCAAATTACTCTGGGAGGTCGCCATGTATCCCAGAGGCTCCGTTTGTGATACCTGACTGGCTCAGGTATCATCCATCCCTCGGCACGGGTCGCTTGACGCCTTGGATTAAGCCATGTTGTGGTGGCATTTGGTTTGAGATTGACTTAGAGATCCGCAGGCTTTGATCATTTCTGGTCATTCCAGCGATACCACTTGGAGGTAGCCACCTTAGTTTCCGCAACCCATCTTCATCTCTCGTAGGAGGTGAACAGTGTTGACGCAAACTACTCGCTCCAAATAGGGCTATCACTACTATGATGATACCCAAATATATATCGACTTTGAGTATGACGACTCAGATATTTGCACTATACAAATCAACAAAGATTTGAAAAATATTCTCAATATATCCTCCGCAAACAATTTGAAATTGAATGCCGCCAAATCATGGGTAATGTTATTCGGCAATCGAAATAAAAGAGCTTTGGTTCAGCAAAACTTCGCCATATCAATTGATCGCGACATTATATCTTCAACCGCGGCATGCAAAAACTTGGGTGTTTGGTTTGATTCAGAGCTCAGATTCTCCAAACATATCCAAATGCTATGTTGTACCTTTTTTAGCTCACTGAAACAACTATTTTCTCACAGGCACGTTCTTCCTCAACAAAATGAGGTTGAACTATGTGAAAGCTTAATATTTTCAAAATTGTCTTATTCTGACCAGCTTCACGGGTCTGCAATATTAAACTCCAATCTGAAAAGGTTACAATTAATCTACTCTTGTGCTCGTTTTTGCAGTGGTCTCAGAAAATACGATCGAATATCTAATAAAATGACAGAATTGGGTTGGTTGAAAATAGATAAAATGTCCAAACTTCAGAAGACCCCATATATATAGTAAACTCAGGTTCCTAAAGCATAATTATGTTAATACTAGAAAAGAACATACTTTACATATTTCCAAGCATTGCACCTCACTCTATAAACGAAGCTTCATTTACACTGCTTCCAAGCTATATAATGATCTCCCGACTGCTTTTAGGGATTATTCAACAATCAATTTCAAAAGAAGACTCAAACTTTCTTTTTTTTCTTTGGAATCTTAGTCACCTAACGTATCACGAACTTTACCATGTAAACCTAACCTGAATCGTGTATTTAATAGTTATTATTATTTAGTAGTTATTTATATGCGTATATGTGTTTAATGTGAATATGCATGTGAATTTATGTGATATGTGTGTAGGTATATTTATTGCATTGATGTATATTTATTGTAATATCTATGAAATATTCATCTCTCCACCCACCACTATTATATTCTGTTCGCATTTGTATATTTGATCGATTTCTTCTGGTTTTCCTTCAGATTGTTTGTCAAAAATTGGTAAAGTTGAAAAACAGCTCTAAGCTGACACTTCACCATTTCATATTACATATGAATAAAGGCGATTTATTATTATTATTATTGGGTTTTTGATTTGTTCCCTATAGAAACAGCTTCTGCAATTGAAAATGGTTAAACTTTACCCAAATATACTGGAATCGAAATGGAAGTCCATACTGCAATTGAATTATGGAACCATGCGAAATAACTTTGATCAATACAACATTACCTTGTTCCGCTCCTTGGCTAGCTTTCGCACTTCTTGCATTTCATTGTACAAATTACTCATTAGCGATTTCTGCAAATCCCCGTTATGCCATCCCATATCCATATATGACTGATTTTCATGATCCGCCGACTGGAGTATTGTGCATTGGTCAGTGCGTTAGTTGTAGCATTGTTGAATCCCCCATATATTATTTATGTCTAAAAATTTTACTATATCTATTTTAACCACTTTTAGAGACTTAGACCCAGTATTATGAATTAACCAGGGGTTAGAATGTGCATTTGCAATTCAGTTAATGGAAACCTATTTCCATTCTAACCATCGATTATGTGGCGTTCAAACTGAGATCTTTTAATACTGGCACTTACAGATTCCATCAAAAATGAAAAACGTCTTATTTCTCAAGACTCCTGACTACAAATACTCATACAATAGGTGTATGAATTCCCATAAAAAAACAACTACTTCCCTGGCTTATGCCTCGACGGACGTTAAATGACATCCGATGGATAAACGTGAAAAATCCTACGATGTTTGATGTGAAATGGAAAAATATCAACCACTTCACTCAGGCTGACCACCTGTAGATCGGTTTCGGGGTTTACAGGGTGGGTCAAGCAGACAATGATTAATGTCTGCTGTACCTGACTGAAACGATTAAAATCCATCCATTTCTCAGCAAACATTTGCGAAGCACTTTCTAGGACTTTGCACGTTTATCCATCGGATGTCATTCAACGTCCGTCGAGGCATTAGCCAGGGAAGTATTTGTTTTTTTCATGGATATTAGACCGACATACACCTATTGTATAGGTATTTGAAGTCAGCAGTCTTGAGGAATAAGACGGTTTTCATTTGTGATGAAATATTAGCTGGATGTCGTTATGTCACAGACTCAGACCTATATCTGTCTCCATTTTAGGAACTCAGCGAAAGATAGAATCAAAAAAATTTTTTATGGATTTCTTACAGGGTTCGCGTTTTTCACTCCTAAAGCCTCTAAAACTGCTTAGATTTTGAGTTTTTTTTTAATGGTTGTTATTTACAATTATTCAAAATCAATAACATTTTGGAGAAAAGTGAAGAATACTCCTAGGTCGTAGTAACCCCTGAGGTCTCAATCTGCCTACTCCTCAGGTGTTGACACTTATATATATATATATATATATATATATATATATATATATATATACAGGTCTTTTCACGATGAGCGTTAATTAGACGCTTTTGTCAAACCAGACACCGGATCAACCTGAAAATTTCACAGTATGCATAAATTAATATGATCTACACGACTAAAATATTCAAGACGATATGGCGTTGCCGCTTCTACTATAAAGTAGCGGCTACTTTGATTTTTCGAATGGAACACCCTGTATATAATATCATATTATGATTTCTCATCACTTCGTCAACAACTTCATGTACAATTTTCCTATACCTATCTGTTACCGTTTAGAAGATGTAAATTAATTTCGATTTTTTTTTCCAAACATGTTCTTTTATAAACGCTGATAATCTTGAACTCTCTGGTACTAAGACAATCAAATTCGGAATGAAGTGGAGTGAAACCATGTGGATCTTCACTGCGAGTCATATTTTGATTTGCCCCATACAGGGTCTTTAAAAAATGCAGATACTTTGTTCACATGAAAAAATGAGTGAGTGTTATTTTTTTCAAATGGAACACCCTGTATATTTCCACATTTTTGAGCTCTTCATCCAATTTCAGATTGACTTTGTTCAGATAATCCTATTTCGATTTCGAACCGTTTTCGAGATAAACTGTTTCAAACAGAAAATGACGTGGTTTCCTTGTATTCATCACTTATTTTCGAAATTTAACAGATTCCGTTCGATGTTCCTTCATCAGCCACAGATGATACAATGAATAAATGATTATTAAAATACTCTTCAACCATCATATGAAACTTCTTTTCAAACAATAGTTTCATTAACGCTGACACACGAACTGACAATAATTTCATGAATTAGTAAGTTAAGTCAATTGTCAGTGTATTTCAGAATATGTTCGAACACATCTCCACCTCTACTTAAACAAACATGTAATCTCTTCAAAAGATTTTCATGTGTAAGCGCTTCTGATTGAGTCTGGAGTTAAACGGTAACAGATAGGTATAGGAACATTGTTCATGAAGTTGTTGACGAAGTGATAAGAAATCATAATATGATATTATATACAGGGTGTTCCATTCGAAAAATCAAAGTACCCGCTACTTTATAGTAGAAGCGGCAACGCCACATCGTCTTAAATATTTTAGGCGTGTGATAATATTAATTTACACAAACGTTGAATATATCGATCGAATTTATATATATATATTATATATATATATATATTTATATGTATATATTCAACTGAAAGAATCAATTTTTCTAGATGATTTACAAACATGTTCGATAGAAACCGATCACAATTCATTGAAAAAGTGTGAAGAGATAAGTAAAAAATCCAGAAGGTAATTTTATATCTCGCTTATTAGTATGCGGTAAAAATAATTGAATTATATGTGTTTTTGCGTATGTTTATGTATATCGATGAATTAGGTAAGTTCTTATTATGAATCATTCATTTCAATCACGTTACTCGCCTTACAGAAAACTCGCTTGCATTATACATAAGTCAAAACACGTTTTCCATTACACAAATAATCACTCAATCTCAACTGAATTTTGTTTGCCGATTTGGAACTTATTAATTCAACAATGCTGCTTTAGCCCTCAAAATGTAATATTTTTTATTACATAGTACTTTTTTCATTAAGATTCTCAGGAGTAACGTTCATCGTTGATATTTGCTGGAGAAATATGTATCAAACTATCATTTGAATTGTAATTCATTTCTTGATATTATTTAGATATTTTCTGTCCTCTCTGTCTCTGTGTCTGTCTCTGTCTATTTTCTATTGAATCTGATTTTCATATAGAAAATCATATATGTAAAAAAAATATTTTTTGATATTTTATAGGAACGGCAATAGATAACGAATACTCTACAGGAAATTTGTTGAATTTTCACAGATTAGTTCAAGTAAAAGTGTGGAAAAACTCACAGAAGTGACAAGAGACAATACAGTTTATTGTGTTTTTCCAATAATAGTGCTATACGGAGATGAAAATAATATAATTTTTTATTGCTAATTAGCATCACAAAGTCCGCAGCACTGGACAATATCTTGAAAATATTTTTTTGCTCCGGCAATTTCAAAAGCATACAATAAATTCTGAACTCTACCTTTCCGACCCTAAAAACCCCTAAGTCGTATTTTCATTCGAAAAATTAATATATTTATATATATATATATACATATATATATATATATATATATATATATATATATATATATATATATATATATATATATATATATATATATATCGGGTGAGTGAAATTCGAGTAGATGCATGGGGATTTCGGAAACGGTAAGACCTACAGAGAGGGTTGAATGGAGGCAAAGTTGCGTATTATGGAGCTCATTACTATAATGTTGAAAAATCTGAGATAGCCCTCTCACTTTCAGAGATTACAGGAAAAAACGAAAAATTTGATTTTTGTTTTTTACCTATATCTGCTTTAATACAATAGATTTCCAGAAACTGTTTGCACTTTGTTATTGCAACTTTCAATGGGTTGAAGATATGAAAAGTGCGGTATGTTTTTGATCCTAACTATGAAATTTTAAATACGGACCTGGGTTTTTTATCACTTTATTTAGGCTTCAATGGTCATAATCATGATTGTGAAGCCTAAAAAAAGTGATAAAAAATCCAGGTCCGTATTTAAAATTTCATAGTTAGGGGTGGCCCAAGGAAGACAACACCCTGTAGAACACTTTCGTTTACATATTTTTACAGACCATTGAAAGTTGCATTGACAAAGTGCAAACAGTTTCTGGAAAAATCGCCATTGGATTTTGAATTTTGATTTTCTTCTAGTGAATGTTTTGAAAATCTCGCATTGTCAACCGGGCATATATTAGTTCTGAATCACAGGTTCATATGTATTTTGATTGCCACTTTTGTGTTAGTTTGCAATGAACCGATTTACATGAAATCAATGATGCTACAATTCACTAGTTGAATTCCTACAACAGAAGGTTTTAGAGTTGGAAGTGGCAGTGCATAATTTCGAGAAATAATAAAAAAAATAAACAAAACTTTGCTTAAATTTAACAAAAAAGCAGTTTCCAATAGCTGTGGCATTTTTACATTCTGAACGATATGAATATTTCTCTTCCTCAATATTCTTCGAGAAAGAGACGAAATTCCGAGAGAAAAAATGGTTTTCACGGTAGAATTTTTTTTTTTTATTGGTGCCCCTTTTTACCTATTTAAAGCACGCCTCAGCGTGTTTAAATCGAACTTTAAAAAACGCGCGTTTTTTAAAGGTAACCATGACAACATCAACAAATCGAGAAACGTGAAGTCTAAATGACAAATTTTTTATTATTGATCTGACAGGAGTACCTTGTAACGTCAAATGATATATTACTCAAAATTCGTTCATTTATATGTGCTCATCCATCCATTTGATGAACTTTTCATATTCTTTTTTATATATATCACTGGATTTTCGCGGTATTAACCGTGATTCTGCCTCACTATTCAAAAAATCGATATTAGAATCATTCATTTTTGAGCTCTGGTGACAACAAATATTGATCTTTGGTAACAAATTGCAAATGAATGTTTTTCTCATTTCCATGACAACGAAAGGTATACTGATGTCACATCACGAATTCAACCTTCTTGCATTATTAGTTCTTATTTCTATTTTTTGTAGTAATAATACCAGTATATATGATTTCAAAGTGCACCAATAAAAAAAAATAACGTAAAGTATTCGTGGATAACTGGTCTTAAAAACACTTGCTCTATTTCGAGCACTCCGGCTGCGCCGTCGTGCTCTATAACTATAACTATATTTTCCCAAATTTTTCCGAATTTCTTTTGAGAAAGTGTTTCGAAACGGTCGGGCATAATTTTTTGATTTGTCAGTGACTGAATTATTCTGATAGGTTTGGTATAAACAATCATAAATGCCTACTTGTTTTATAGCAAGTAGCGTGTATATTCACGGATATTCTAGCAATATGGTGTATATTCGCTGATATTGGGATTTGCCTGGTTGGTTGAATGCATTTGATTATCTGAATTAATTTCGAAGTTATAAATCTGTTATTCCTAGCATAGCCTAGGTCAAACATAGAGGAATATGTTTTTCCTTTTCAGTTCATTTGAATAAAAACTTCAACAATATTTTCTTATTTATTTTTAATTTTTCCTCTTCAATGCATTTGTATAAAAGTTTGTCTTAAATTTTTTTATCATTTTTATATGATTCTTTCTAGTCATTCATAAAATCCGTCATCTTATTAAATTCTGCCAAAAAATTCATAATCTTCGACCCCAAAAAACCCCTCATACCAATTTTTAAAAGAATGGGGCCATAATCACAATGACAAAAATATAATAATTCCAGACCCCAAAAACTCCGAAACGCATATTTTGAATTGAATTGGTCCATAGCCGCAAAACTCGTTCGCCATCTTGAAGCCGCCATCATAAAAAAAAAATTGTCAAAAACTTAATTATCTTCCCCACACCCACATACCAATTTTGAATAGAAGCGCCATTTTGTTTGGATGAAAGAAATTTACAATGGCGCTCTCTATCCGAAAACGGCCCGACTAAGAAATCAGTAAAAATGTTGGTAAAGTAGGAACTATTTCTCGCTATATGTTACAAGTTAATGTCCCAAACGAAATTATCTAGAGATTCGCCTTTAATCGGAAGTTGAACTATTTGCATGGGTCTTCCGTTTGAAATAAAAAAGAAGCATGTATTGGCTTATTTCCTTCAATTTTCGACAAAAAAATCTGAATTTTCGAAAAGAATTCAATCTCAATATATTTAATCAGTAATTTAATCTTTTCTGAGTTCACCTACTAAGAGTTCTCAAAATGAAACCGTTTCCCGATGCCACATGAAATAAAAATACGCCCACCTTAAGAATCAGCCTAATTCATGCTAAGTTGTTCAGTAACTCTTCGTCTAAGTTTGCCCAGTACCACCAGTTCATATTCGGCGTTACATTCTATATAAATGGTATATACTAGAAGATGATAACGATGTGCTTGCTCTTCAAGGAACTACATTTAATGATATTGTCTATTTCTCATTTTACGATGGTTTATGTTGTCGCATTTTCGGATGATTGAAGAGCTACATGAAGTAACCGTAAAAAGTATGGATATAATATTGCAACCCAGATAAACTCTGATGTGAATCGAATCATGACAAAGAGAATATTTTTTTATCATTAATCCCACATGGTACGTGCCCGTTATTTGTTTATAACCATTACCCGTCGAACGGAGTTTTTAATTTGAAACTAATTAATTTTTAACATCCAGTTTATTTTCGGTCTCAACACGTGAATGAACATCAGGTGATTAGATACCTTAGTTTGCATTTTATTCCTAGTAATTATATTGCAGTGATATCTATTTCTATTGCAAGAACGTTGTTTCATAATTGAATGCTGATCTTTAAGGGCGATAATCCTTGGATGATTTGAGAAAAATTCTCAATATGAATATAGGTCCGCAACCGCTTTATTTTTGAGATACAGGGTGTTGAAATTGAGTTCATGCAAAGTACGCATTAAATACATTTTTCCAGAATAAAAGTTTTCTAATTTTTATTAGTGGCGTCCCTGTTAACATGCCCCGGAGTATTTTCAATCAAAATAATGATACGCCACTGTTTTTTAAATAAAAATTATTTTTATAATTGTCGTCTATCTTCTCATAAGGAGGGTCGCCTGACTTCTTGGTCCGGCGGACAGTTTTCGATTTAAAAAATAAAATGCATTAATTTTTTCTCTCAGTCACAATTCTACAATTTCTGGTAACCAAAGTATCAAGGCAAGATTTTTATAAAAAATAAATTAAATATGTTTCTGTATTTCGTGCAAATAGTTCATTTATTGCAGACCGCTTTCGACCAAGAATGTCTTCTTCAGTGCCTGCCTGAAAAGGAAGTGGGTTAGTGAAACTGGATTGTGTTCTTTTTGTGAGCTTATTGGTTCGAAATCTTCAGGTAACACTTACTCGTCAGGTTAGGCCAAGAAAAAATCCATAGAATAACGACATTCACAATATAAAACAGATTGAAGTTGTATGTATCCAAGTTGAAAGAGATCGAATAAAAAAAATAGTTCCTAATTATCACAGTAGGTAGCGCCAAGGTTGTACTCAAAAAAGCAGAAGAAATGCAGAAGAAGAAACGTTCTGTGTTTCTGTGGTGACGATCGAACAAAGTAGACTGACAGGTTCAGATGTAACTCTATAACCTGACTTTTTAGACGTCTATGTAGAGGAATCAAAGACCTGTTCAAGTTTTCTTTTATATTTGAACAGAAATTATTGTAGGCTAGTTCTTCCTCCTTATGTCTTCCAAAAAATCCAGTCGCTTGTGATTCTTTGAAGTGACTTCATGTAAAATGTGTGAATTTATATTGGGACTGAAATTGTGTTTATTCACCTTCAGATGATGACCAAAGGAGGAATGCTCGTGTATGTTTAGGTGTTCATTTATGCGGACATTCAGGTCTACAGGTTTCACCGATGTAGGATACATCAGAATTAATTCAATTCATAAATACCACTTTTTGATAATTTGTTACGTTTATGTTATGTGTTGATCAAATATCGACTCAGGTTATTATTAGTCTTATAGGACTAATAACCTCTACCATCTACCTCTACATAGACGTCTAAAAAGAAGGTAGGTAGCTAGGTAGTAGGTTCGCTCGGACTCTTTCCAATCGGCAACTTTGAATTGATGAACATGCGCGAAAATGGAGGCGTGACAAGTATTGGTTGATGTTCGGTTGCCATAACTACGCGATGCCAATATGACAAGGACCTTCTTTGCTTTGCTCTTATTGCCAGTTATCAATATTCGTAGTTAACACTTATATGGATAGGACATGGACTGGTATCGAGTGCACATGTGCGAGCTCTGTTGAAAAATGAATTTCCAGTGGAACAACAGTTCGGAAAAAAGTTAAATTCATTGTGCTTATGAATTCAGTCAACACCTTCTCGTTAGTGAAATCGTGGGTGAAAACTCTGGATTATCAGGATATATACATATGATTCGATGAAACATATTCTGAGTCAAGTTCAGGTTGGTATCCAGCAAAAAATAGGCATCTTTTTGCGCACTAGGCTAAAGAAAGTGGGCAAACATTGGTTGGTATCTTGCTTCACCAAAGGCCGACAATTTTCAGTATAATACGTCATCTGACAAATCTACTGGGTCAATATTCCAGATAACTTATCTATATCAGAATTATATACATTAATACTTCAGGCAAATGATAAACAAACTTCAGAGATCAAAACTGAAATAGACGTTGGATTGAACAGCCTCACTGATAAGTTGGAGGAAGCTAATGGTAAAATTCATCACCTAGAAAGCAAAGTCCAAACACTAGACAGGAAGCTCCGCCGAAACAATGTTATTGTATTTGGGCTAGAACATTCTGACCCACAAAATCCTCTAGGGAATGCTCTATCGAAGTTGAATGCATACATCTCAAACTCCATGACATTAACCATGCACGTCTAATAAAGAAAGGACAATCGAACTCTCCAATATGACTAGAATTTGTCTCACTCTATAGAAAACATGAACTTTTTAAAGAAGTGAGCAAACTCATAGGAACTGGTATGGCAGTGGTCAGTGATATGTCTTATAAAGATAGGAAAAATCAAAACATTCTGGTGAAACATTTGAAGAATGCAAGAGAACAAAATCTTGTAGCGACAATAAAAGGCACAACCCTCGAAATAGATGGTCATATCTACTCTGCCAACGATCTCAAAGTATTAGAAGAAACATCAGAAGGAAACGGGAGAAGTAATGATTCCGCTGACAAAAACCAAAAAGAAAAATCTCATTCACCCATACAATAATCTGGAAGCTTTGGAAGTCAGCAGGAAACCACCATCAACAGGAAACAGAACGCTATACAGCTCGAAAGTCAACGACAGGAGAAGAAACCTCAGGAAAATGCAACTATAAATTGATTCGCTTTGTGTTTGCCTTCTGAATCTGATTTTTCTTTTCTTCTTTTTTCCTTTTTTTCTTTCTTTTTATCTGTTCAATTTGTTTTTCATATTTTCCATCGAAAGTTAGTTTCATATATTACTCTCTCATCTCATGATATTATGTACAATATATCAATAGCGAAATATACACCACTGGTAGGATGAACTCACAGATATGGCAATGACTAATGAAAATGGAACTCACATTGCTCATTTGAGTATAAGGTCATAATCGTTCCAAAATTGAATGTATTCAAAGATCTTTTACACAGAAAAAACATTGATATCATGTGCGTGTCTGAGACTTGGTTGTCCCCACAGATAACAAACAGTAATGTAGTCTATCTCTGGGTATCGAATAATTGGAAAGATAGAATAAAGGGGCGAGGGGTAGCGCTATTTATCAAAATAATAAAGGATTAAAAAATGAGTATTTTGGAACACTTGAAGATATTTTTGAACAGTACTGGATTTCAATTTTTTAGGGGGAATTAAAATTGCTTCGGAATTATTCATCAGCCACCGCAGACAAATTTTTTTTGGCCAAAAAATACTCTTTCCTTCCTTCATTTGGAATTTGATCATGTGATCTGTACAGGGGATCTCAACCTAGACTTTCTGGATCAACATAATCCACATGTTCGTAACTTCAGCGCTATACTTGATGAATTAGATCTTGTTCAAATTGTTTCTGAACCAACTCGTTCACGTTCACATCCAAAACTTTAATCGATTACATTATAATCAGTAAACAAACACCGCAAAGTTGTTGACGCCTCGGATATCTCCGATCACTATATGGTTGAATCAACTTTAATCCTAGGGAAACCCACAGTAACTGGCCAACAAAACACCTACAGAGACTTCTCTCAATTTGATCTGAAAAAGTTTGAAATGGACTTACAAAAACTAAATTGGCAGACGATAAAGTTTACACTTTGAAATTTTTTTTGCTGTCATGCTCTGATAAATATGCACTATACAAAACGACAATTTTCAAGAAACCCACATGTCCCTGGATCACATCGAATTCAAATCTACAAAGAAATTGGGTCACTGAAACTATTATAAAGATTTGAGGAATCTCACCTCAAATGCCATAAGGGCAGAAAAAAAGCTCATGTTCAACATCAATTCAGAAAAGCCAAAATGATAAGCAGAAATGGGCGCTACTGAAACACCTACAACTCATCAAAAATATTGATACACTGTCGAAATTTGAAAGCACATCTGATAAATAAATGAATATTTCTTGAAAACCACTGGGCAGTCAAAAGTCCATCCGAAGACATGATCACCTATTACAATAATAATGTAAAAAGAATTTCCAGATCTATTCAAATTATCCCTGCCACCGAGGAAGAAATAACTCAAATCATTTTAAACATCAAAACAAAAGCCAAAGGTGCCGATGATATTGATATTACTCTTTTTAGATTATGTTGACCGTATATTTTGCCGTATGTCATATCATGAACTCATAAACTCTGTGTTTCCAGATGTTTGGAAAAATGATATGTCATTCTAATTTCTAAAGACAACTGGCCCACTAACCTTACAGATCTCCGTCCTATTACCATTCTACCGACAATCTGGGTTCAGGGCCGGTTTTGGCTGCATTACTGCTCTTCTCAATATTACCGACGGTATATTGAAGGATCTTGATAACAAGGATGCAGGTGCTTTGATACTGTTAGATTACAGCGAAGCATTTGACACAATTAACCATGACATATTGTACTCAATTTTACACTTGAATGGTTTACATATCTCAGCGATTATTTTATTTTAAATAACTTCCATAATAGGTAGCAGTAGTAATGTTTTCTGGTTGTTTGTCGAAATCTAGATTTATAAAAAGAGGAGTAGCTCAAGGGTCCATTTTGGGACCGCTACTGTTCACTTTATACACCAGTAACCTTCCTTCAGATCTGAAGTTTTCCAAAATCCACATGTATGCGGATACATGTGCTGTATAATTTTTTCACAAAAAGTGCAATACCACTAGCGGAAGAGAGAATCAATAATGATTTGAATTACATGATGAATCTGGCAAAAAAACAGGATCTTATTTGAATCACAATGATATATCTATTACAATAGACAATCATTTACTTCCCTCAGTTGAGAAAGCGAAGAACCAAGGTGTTGTCATCGACCGGCAACTTAAATTTTCCGATCACGTTTCTTCTGTGCTGAAGAGAGGGTATAGAAATCTACAAGTACTGTTTTCTAGTAGACACCTGCTATCGAGTGCCACCAAAGAGACTTTATGTGAAGCTCTCGTCCTGGAGTATTCCTTACAGCTTCACAGGAAAGTATCACGCGATTTTGCAATTCTTCCTCAATTTGAATTAGTTGACTCTAAACCAAGGTCTCAAGATGCCCCTAAAAAAAATCATCCAGGCTGTACCAACTCGGTTTCACTTATTGTACACTTGTATGATGAATTCCTCGAGTTATTTATGAAACTCTATATTTTTTTTTCTTCAAATTTGCTACTGCATGTATAGGTTTTGAAGGCAAATTATTGTTCGTTTTATGGAAATAGATTATTTCGACATCTATATTTGGCCTCAATACTGCGTACTCGATTGACGTTCCATTGACGTCATTTAAAAAAAAAAAATTTTCCGAGTAATATTTCCCAAACCGGAATTCAATGAAATGCTCACCACAAGAGAATCAAACAGATTCACCTGCGCTTGCCAGGTGTCAATCTTGGAATCAACCATCAAGGGCCATCTGCTTGTCACAGATTTAGAGGCAGTTTCTCGAAAGAATAAAGATAATCTGCATGTAACCACCAAATATGTCAGTGCGCTCATTTAGGACTAGGGCTTAGAAAATTCTCCAAACCAAATTTTAAATTCTACTGAGGCTTCTAGTATCCCCGCAACGACTGAAATTTCCCAAAATTCTCAGAATTTGCCGGAAGACGACACAAATATGGACATTACTAACGACTCTGTTCGACCTCAAACAAAACAGACACCACTAACGTTAAAAAAACTGCAGGTTCCTCACTTAGGGATTGAAAGATGAGAAACTCAGGGTCGTCTTCAGAGGCGTCCCCAAGTTTCTTACTTGTGACGACATTGAAACTGAGCAGGTTGACAGGGGTTTTACCCCGGAATCAGTGGCACGACTACATAACGGAGAGGAGAGAGCTCTCCCTCTTGTCTTATTTCCAATTTGCAAGGAACAGCGTGACATATTTAACGTTAAAGATATCTTAAATGCCAGAGTGATAGCGGAACCACAAAGGCCCAGGGCCTCTGTGGGACAATGTCACCATTGTCAAAAGTTTGGCCACTGTCAGCTGAACTGCTGTGCTTGCGTCAAATGCGGGGAAAATCATATATCTAAGGATTGTGTGAAGCCGAAATCCAAAAAAACAAAGTGCGAATTGTGAGAATGCTCCACTGCGAATTATCGAGGATGCCCCAAGTGCCCTCGAATAAGGCACATACAGCTCAGCTTAATAGCCCCAGAGATATTCTGTCGACTTCAGATCAAATGAGCGCGCTGCTTGCACAGTTCGTTGAGGCTGCTGCAACACTCTTGACCGGTTTCAACCCTAAGTAATGGGTGAAAGGCAGCTTCCGAACTCCATCAAAGTTGTGAGATGGAATTATAATGGCCTTCTCCAGAATAGACTTGAGTTTCAAGAGTTTCTTGTAGAAAACTACATTGATGTTGATTTTCTGCAGGAGACTCGTCTTAATGGAGAAACTGTTAGATTTCCTAACTACAAAATGCTCGCAAATGATCGACTTAGACGTCCGAGTGGCGGCGCTGACATTCGCATGTTCAGCTTGGCATTTCCAATTATGATGCCCATGGTATGGAAACTGTAGCTATTGTTTTCGACACGAGGAGTGGTCCTATGCGTTTATTCAGTGCTCAACTCCGAACAATCGAAGACTTCCTGAAGCGCTCGATACACTTTTGATGGAAACAGATCAACCTGTTTTGGTTATGGGTAATCTGAACGCTAAGCACACACAATGGAGTCGTGTCACCAATCAGAATGGTAGGCGACTGTGACAACATTTTGACAGGTATGAATACTAGGTGTTGAGCCGTTGACCTCCAGCAGTGGTTCCTGGAGAGAAAAATAAAGTTAAATCCCGATAAAACACAAGCGATCTCGATAGGTCACAAAAGAAACAACCCCGAGAGGGAAGTGACTATCTCTGAAAGGGAGATAGAATGGTCGGAACGAGTCAAGAAGCCTCATGCGAATATAATCAAAAACAAAATTGCTGAGAAAATCTGCGCACTTTACCCTCTAGTTAATAGAGGAAGTAATTTTTCTAAAAAAATAAAGTCAAGATATATAAAATAATGTTCAGGCCTGTCATTTTGTATGCCTCAGCCACCTGGGGCCAAACCTGCAGGACTAGCATTCGCGTCCTAGAAATGGCGCAAATGAAAGTCCTCAAGATGATAACTAACGCTCCGCGGTATGTGCGGAACGATCGGATACTCGAAAACTCGAACCTGCCTTCCATCAGGACTATAATCAGAGACCGCAATCGGAAAGTATTCGATTGCTCAATAACCCACGGGAACCCCCTCGTGGGGGAAGATACAAAATAGACGACCCCTCGCGCTTCAAACGTTCCAGGCACTCACTGGAGTGATGAGCTATCTATCAACCTATCCCAGTAGTGGAAGCTGCATCCTCTATAGAAATTTAATTTTTCAAAATTCAGATTTGAAATTCTTTCTCGCCCATTTTTGAGAATCACCGTCGTGGAAAGGGCTAGAGACCAGTCTCCAGTCCTTGCCCAGTCAAAATTCCAAATCCGTGAATGGCTGTTGCCCACTTGTTTGAAGCTCAAAGAGTAAGAGCCTTAGAGTTTTTAGTAATAGTGATAGAAGATCCTGAACCAAATATGTGTACTTGCCATGCCAGTGATTTCGTTAGGGGAGTTTCGAAAGTAAATTTAAAATTTTTGTTGATTGACCAGGTGATCGACAGAATTTAAAAATTCTAGTTTTCTCGCTATTTACTGATATGATATTTCAATCACGGTACATGGAGTTCTTTTGCAAGGTCAACTGAAGAGTCCGAAAGAATTACTAGGTCGTCGGCGTTGTGCAATATCTATAGGTTACGTATGTTACATATAGATATCACTCTTGTTTTTTTCAAGCGCAGGTGTAGCTGAATTAAAGAGTTCAAGATAATAATATTATCAGCACATCCCCGCTCGCTTTTGAACCACGATCGGCACTTTGGTATTATTTTGAAATTTTCAGCTCAATCTTTAAGCCAATTCCGTCGTACGTTTCTCGCGTCTCACACACTATGAATTAAACTCCGTGTGTCTTCTAGTGTTGGCAGATATTCAAATCTCCATGGAAGGTTTCGAACTGAATTCTTGCAATGGAAAATACTTGAGAATCTATTTTTGAATCGATTTCATTTTTCCAATGAACAGACGGCTACATTCAAGCTTCATTAACTCCAGATCCACAGAGCGTATTTTTTTCCAGGTATGTGTTCTCTAGGCATCTCTGAAATTATGAAATTGAAATAATATTAAACTTGTCTTTTTTTAGTCGAAAGAATAATTGGAAATATTACTCTTTTGAAATATATTCCAGTATTTTGAATATGATCTTTGTCGCTAGTGATCAATTCCTGATTTGCAACTTGAATTTACAATCCATGCTTGATCAGCAACTTAATTTTGCAAAGTAAATATACCAAGAATTTTGTCAGAATTCAACGGACACCCTACAAAAAGAGATCTGAAAATTATATGCAATTATAATCGCCAAAACAACAACGTTTTGGATAGAGAAAGATTGTTTAATCGATTTTGACCTTTTTTTTCAACTGATAAATCCAGAAGTTACTATCAAATCAAATCATCTACTCAAGACAATAGTCAGTTGGTAGCGCATGTATTTGATTTTAATTCACCCTTCTACGCTTGCATAGATTCTCTTAACGTATATATTTTTTATTTATATTATGGATGGTAACAAAAACAAAATGAAAAACCGGTTTGGTTTGATATCCATATGAAAAAAGGTTGTTCAATTCCCAAATTGAAATATTATATGAAATAAAGAGATAAAAAGCAATAATTAGTTTGAAAGTTGTAGACGATGTGGTTACTTGATTACTATCGTTCCGGACGTCCACAACATATGATGACAAGATAAAGTCGTTATTCCACACAGGGAACTATAAACTCTTGAAGAAGGATCCGACACCCACTATAGAAAGGAAGATCTACAACACTCTGAGGAAATTCAAACACTTCATTCATAGTTGATTAAATAACTATTTCCGACGACCTCTTATTAACTAGTCTGTTTAATCTACACGGAATCGATCGTCAATGACTCCTATTAACCTTCGATTTCTCTTTTAATGCAAAATTGTGATATATGCAACTAAACATACACCGAAATCGACCATTAAAAACCTTTAAATGGTCGATTTGGTCCATTAATGTATAATTGTGGTATAGGAAACTAAACATACACCAATTCGAATATTATTAAAATGTCAAATCATATTACCTTCGCGCTGTCAAATTTATGTATTTTAAAATCCAAATATTGTAAGTTTCCCCCTAGTTGAAGGGAATTAATATCGAAAATTTCACGATGACCCCAGGAACGAGGTCGACGGAATTTTTTTGTAATCAACTCGTATATTAAAATGGCGATTAATGATCTCGAACATTAATTCGCTCGCTTCGCTCTCGCGTTAAAATATATCGATCATTAATCGCCACAATTAATACACTAATTGATTAAATAACTATTTTACCGTTTCACTTGTGAGGTAGCATTTTTCACACATGCTTCTAAAAATACTTGGACAGCTACGTCATCTCAATAGTATAGAGTTAGAGCTGTATGAAATCATCATTTTCAATCGGTGAAAAAAAATACTTATTCATTATAGAACAGAAAATGACAATGTCGCAACACATACCAAATATATATTTGTAAATTGATTAGTTCAATCGACATTTTAGGGTTTAATGTATGATTCCGGGCAATTGTATTGTTCCAGTCAGTGTAGATATATTTTTAAGTTAGTGAATACGCGGTACGGTACCAGAAAATGTAGCGTATTTGGTACATATATATTGATAGGTATTAGTTGTTTTGCCATTGTAATAATCTATGTATTACATGTATATCAAATACCGATCTTTTCTGTTCAATCGTCCAAGACAAACTATCTCTTTCCACTTCAGTGTATGGTACAATGTAATATCTATCAAGATTCACTGAAGTCTCACTCATTAAGGTTTCAGAATACCCGCGATTATTCTGTTTCTGAACCGCAAGGCGTTGACGGTCTTGGATACAAATGTAGAAATTAAATACTTTTTTCTTATTAAATGCATTTTAATGAAAGCTTACCTTTCGAAAATGTTTAATTCATTTTTATTAATATCTAAACCATTTAGCGAAAAATAGTATACTTCATTTTGATTTGAACACTCATATGATACTTATGGAAAACGTTATTTGCTATGTAGACTTATCGGTTATTGGTAAAATACTTACAGATTTTATACATATTGGAAAAACGAACGTGTATAATTTTAACTTCCAAATAGTTTTTCGAGGAACTGATAACACACTTCTGATTGACATACGAAGGGGCAATGGTGAGTGTTTGAAAGGCATGACCAACAAGTGAATTTGCTACAGGAATTCATAGAAATAGGGTCTTTACAGAATATCTATCAGATGTAGTTCAATGTCCAGCGTGGCTTTAGCCGGGGAAGTAGTTGTTTTCTGTTAGACATTCACAAAAAATAACTTCATTTTTATCGTGGATTTTTCAATTCCAGAAAAAATCTTTTATCAATTTTCAATTGAGAATGTTTCCCTTTGCAACGTGTTTACTGTTTTACGTTGTGAGGTGGCATTTTTTCACACATGCTTGTGAATATGCTTGGACAGCTACTGTCATCTCAATAGTATATAGTTACAGCTATATGAAATCACCATTTACGATCGGTGAAAAAGAGAAATACGTATTCATTATAGAACAGAAATTATCAATCTCGCAACCCATACCAGATATATATTTATAAATTGATTAGTTCTGGAACATTTTCTTGTATTTGATGTATGATTCCGGCACAGGGTGGAAATATTTTTATGCTAGTGAATACGCGGTAAGGTACCAGAAAATGTAGCGTATTTGGTAGATATATAGATGATAGGTATTAGTTGTTTTGCCATTGTAATAATCTATGTATTACATGTATATTCAATACCGATCTTTACTGTTCAATCGTCCAAGAAAAACTGTCTCTTTCCACTTCAGTGAATAGTACAATGCGCGATATCTATCAAGATTCACTGAAGTCGCATTCATTAAGGTTTCAGTATACCCGCGATTATTCTGTTTCTGAACCGCAAGGCGTTGACGGTCTTGGATTCAAATGCGGCCGTCCTGTGGAAATTAAAGTTTTTTTTCTTATTGAATGCATTTTAATAAAAGCTTACCTTTCGAAAATGTTTAATTCATTTTTATTCATATCTAAACCATTTAGAGAAAAATAATATACTTCATTTTGATTTGAACACTCATAAACTTGATACTTATGGGAAACGTTATCAGGTATGTATACCTATCAGTTTTTGGGGAAATACTGACAGATTTTATAAATATTGAAAAAAAGAACATGTATAATTTCAATTTTCAAATGGTTTTTCGAAACACTGAAAACACACTTCTGATTGACAAACTGACATACGAAGGGGCAATAGTGAGTATTTGAAAGACAAGACCAACAAGTGAAATTGCTCCAGAAATTCATTGGAATAGTTGAGTAAATAACGTTTTCCGGCGACCTCGTATCAACGAGTCTGTATAATCTACACGAAATCAATCGTTAATGACTCCTATCAACCTTCGAAGTATCTTTCAATGCATAATTGTGATATAGGCAACCAAACTTACACCAAAATCGACCACGAATAATCTGTAAATGGCCGATTTGGTCCATTAATGTATAATTGTGTTTTAGGCAACTAAACATACTCGAATTTTAATATTATTCAAATGTCGATAAAAAATTTTTGTAATCAACTCATATTTTGAAACGGCGATAAATAATCTCGAACATAACGCGCTCGACTCGTTCTCGCGTTAAAATATCTCGATCATTAATCGCCACCATATAAACTAGTTGATGAAATAACTATTTTACCATTTCACTTGTTAGGTAGCATTTTTTCACGCATGCTTCTAAAAATGCTTGGACAGCTACTGTCATCTCAATAGTATAGAGCTACAGCTATATGAAATCATCATTTACAATCGGTGAAAAAGATAAATACTTATTCATTATAGAACAGAAAATAACAATGTCGCAACATATACCAGATATATATTTGTAAATTGATTAGTTCTGAGACATTTTCTTGGGTTTAATGTATGATTCCGGGACAATTGTATAGTTCCAGATCAGTGTAGACAGATTTTTATGTTAGTGAATACGCGGTACGGTACCAGAAAATGTAGCCTATTTGGTAGATATATAGATGATAGATATTAATTGTTTTGCCATTGTAATAATCTATGTTTTACATATATATTCAATACCGATCTTTACTGTTCAATCGTCCAAGACAAACTGTCTCTTTCCACTTCATTTGATGGTAGAATATGATATCTATCAAGATTCACTGAAGTCTCATTCATTATGGTTTCAGTATACCTGCAATTATTCTGTTTCTGAACCGCAAGGCGTTGACGGTCTTGGATACAAATGGCCGTCCTGTAGAAATTAAATATTTTTTTTCCTATTCAATGCATTTTAATGAAAGCTAACCTTTTGAAAATGTTGAATTGATTTTCATTCATATCTGAACCATGGAGCGAAGAAAAGTTTACTTCATTTTGATTTGAACAGTCATAAACTCGATATTTATTGGAAACGTTATCTGGTATGTATACTTATCAGTATTTGGTGAAATACTCACATATTGTATACATATTGCAAAAACAAACGTGTATAATTTTAATTTCCGAATAGTTTTTCGAAAAACTGAAGGCACACTTCTGATTGATAAACTGACATACGGAGAGACAATGATGAGTATTTGAAATACAAGACCAACAAGTGGAATTGCTCCAAGAATCCATTGAAATAGTTGAGTAAATAACGTGTTTACCGTTTCACTTGTGAGGTAGCATTTTTTCACACATGATTGTAAAAATGCTTGGACAGTTACTGTCATCCCAATAGTATAGAGTTACATCTATATGAAATCATCATTAACTGTCAGTGAAAAAGAGGAAATACTTATTCATTATAGAACAGAAAATAACAATCTCGCAATACATGCCAGATGTATATTTGTAAATTGGTTAGTTCTGGGATATTTTCTTGGGTTTGCCGTATAGTCCCAGATCAGTGTAGACAGTTTTTTATGTTACTGAATACGCGGTACGAGTAAGAGAAAATGTAGCATAATTCATAGATAGATAGATGATAGATATTACCTGTTTTGCCAATGTAATATTCTGTTTTGCGTGTATATTCAATACCGATCTTTACCGCTCAGTCGTCAAAGAAAAACTGTCTCTTCCCGCTTAAGTGTATGTTACAATGTGATATCTATCAATATTCGCTGATGTGTTGGTCATTAAGGTTCCAGTATACCCGCGATTATTTTGTTTCTGAACCGCAAGATGTCGTAGGCGCTGAAGGTATTTTTTCTTTCAAATGCATTTTAATGAAAGCCTACCTTTAGAAAATGTTGAATAATTTGTATTCATATGTATATCATTAAGCGAAAAATAGTATACTTCATTTTGATTTGAAAACTCATCAACTCATTATTAATGGGAAACGTTATCTGGTATGTACACTTATCAGTTTTTGGTAGAATACTCACAGATTGTACACATATTGGAAAAAGGACCGAGTTTAATTTTAATTTCCGAATAGTTTTTCTAAAAACTAAAAACACACTTCTGATTGATAAACTGACATATGGACATATTTGGAATACAAGACCAACAAGTGGAATTGCTCCAAAAATCCATTGAAATAGTTGAGTAAATGAAGTGTTTACCATTTCACTTGTGAGGTAGTATTTTTTCACACATGATTGTAAAAATGCTTGGACAGTTACTGTCACCCCAATGGTATAGAGTTACAGCTATATGAAATAATCATCAACTATTGGTGAAAAAGAGATATATTATTTAATATAGAACAGAAAATAACAATCTCGCAATACATGCCAGATATATATTTGTAAATTGGTTAGTTCTGGGACATTTTTTGGGTTTAATGTATCATTCCGAGACAATTGTATAGTTCCAGATCAGTGTAGACTATTTTTTATGTTACTGAATACGCGGTACCCGTACGAGAAAATGTAGCGTAATTTGTAGATAGATAGATAGATTAGATAGATATTATCTGTTTTACCTATGTAATATTTTGCATTACGTGTATATTCATCACCGATATTTACCGTTTAGTCGTCTAAGACTAACCACCTTCCCACTCGAGTGTATTTTACAATGTGATATCTATTAATATTCGCTGATGTCTCGTTCATTAAGGTTCCAGTATACCCGCGATTATTAAGTTTCTGAACCGCAAGATGTGGTAGGCTCTGATGGTCTTTTTTTCTTTCAAATGCATTTTAATTGAAACCTACCTTTAGAAAATGTTGAATAATTTTTATTCATATCTGAACCATTAAGCGAAAAATAGTAATACTTCATTCTGATTTGAACACTCATGAATTCGATATTCATGGGAAACGTTATCTGGTAAGTATACTTATCAGTTTTTGGTAAAATACTCACAGATTGTATACATATTTGAAAAACGAACGTGTATAATTTTAATTTCCAAATAGTTTTTCCGAAAAACTGAAAACACACTTCTGATTGATAAACTTACATACGGAGGGACAATGGCGAGTATTTGAAATACAAGACCAACAAGTGGAAGTTTTCGAAGAATCCATTGAAATAGTTTTTTTTACCGTTTCACGTGTGAGCAGCATTTTTTTACAAATGATTGTAAAAATGCTTGGACAGTTACTATCATTCCCATAGTATAGAGTAACAGCTATATCATCATCAACTATCGGTTAAATAAAGAAATACTTATTCATTATAGAACAGAAAATAACAATCTTGCAATACATGCCAGATATATATTTGTAAATTGGTTAGTTCTGGGACATTTTCTTGGGTTTAATGTATGATTCCAGGACACTTGTATAGTTCCAGATCAGTGTAGACAGTTTTTTATGTTACCGAATACGCGGTACGAGTACAAGAAAATGTAGCGTAATTTATAGATAGATATATAGATAGATTAGATAGATATATGATAGATATTACCTATTTTACCATTGATTCGGTTTTACGTGTATATTCAAAACCGATCTTCACTGTTCAGTGGTCTGAGACTAACTGTCTCTTTCCACTTCAGTGTATGGCACAATGTTATATTAATCAAGATTCACTGATGTATCATTCATCAAGGTTTCAGTATACCCGCGATTATTTTGTTTCTGAACCACAAGATGTCGTAGGCACTGACGTTTTTGGAAAAAAGTGGCCGTCCTGTAGAAATTAAAATTACCTAAATTTCCCTGGGAATTTAGTGCTGGAGATACTTTTTTATAAAAAAAAGTCGTAATCCATATGAAACAACCCTCTGCATGGATGCGCTGTCATGGAAGAAAATTAAGTATTGATTCAAATATATATATATATATATAGCAGAGGTACCTACGTTGTTGAAATATTCCACCAGTATTTCCCTCTTTTTACTTGTTACATACCCCGGAATCATATATTTTTGTTTAGTTATATTGTTTTCCTCAACCTTGTGAAATCGAAACTTACTTTTAAATGTTTCGAATACCTAATGAAAACTTCCAGTGACCAAGAAAAATCACTTTGGTAATCTCAATTGAATAAATTTGTAACGAATTCATAATTTTCCCTTTTTTCAATATCCTCGGAAATTTCAAGTGGCATACCTATGACCAAAAAAACATGAATAGATACATACGTGGATTACTTTACCGATTTGTGTCAATCAAAGTGTCCTGGAAGTATACTATTTTCATCAATATTATTTGTTAAATGAAAATCCTCTCATATATCAATTTTCAAATACATAAGTATAATCTAATTGATATATGACTGAAATATCATATATACATGGGTGAATTACTTTACCGATTTGTATCAATGGAAATGTCCTGGAAGTATACCGTTCTTCCAAAAACATTTGTCAAATCAAAACGAATTCAAACATTTTTATTATTTCATAACCCCGAATACACTAAGTGATATATAACAGAAATAACCTATATACTTCAGATAATTACTTCACTGATTCCTAATCCAATGGAATGTCCTGGAAGTATACTGTTTTTCCCAAAACTGCTTTAGAATCAGAACGGCTGTACATATTTTCATTTTTTGGATATCAATGGGAACCCCAACTTATATATGATCAAATTAACCTATATACGTCGATATACAAAATGTGTCCCTGAACTAATCAAATTACAAACATATATATATATATATATGATTAAGAAAATCGACTAAACCAACTCAATTGAATTCACTTCCACTCATCAATATCGACCAGCTGACAGTTTATTTTCTTGCAAGAAGATCGCAGACGGCTTAACTATACCTTTATAGTAACGCGCTGCAAAACATTACAGTCACATCATAACCTGAGTTATTTTCGTAGAATAGGTCTTGAGTTGTGGCATCTTCAGTTGATTAGCTTCTTCAGTTGGAAACATTATTTGGGAATAGATAGAGTCTGAGTGGAGATTATTTTCCTAGAATGATTTGATAGATTGCCCCTAAAAAATCCTGGAAATCTCCTTTGCGCGAGGAAATGCTTTCCACGGGGAGGATCGAAAAGCGACATTAATAATACGTTTATTTCTGTGGTAAGTGTAATTTTATGATGAAGATGTCTATATATAGAATTGAAACTAAAAAAATCCATCCATATTTTTCATCGGATATATGATTATCTAGTGATGACTTTTCATTGACTGATCGGAATTAGTATCTCTTTTCGATTCCTCTTTGGGAAGGTATAATCTTATAAGTGAAATTTCAGGATTTTTTGACGACAATTCAACAAAATATTTCAATAGATATCTGTTCAGTTTTTCCATTTTCAAAATACTTACTTTCAGTGAAATTTATTTTTACGCGTATTTTGTATACTGAACACATGAAAATGTGATTGAAGGATAATTTTTAGAATGAATGAATCAACGGGATTTCTACATATAACAAAATTCAAATATCCATAAAAATCATTGTCACTGATAAAGTTTTTTCTTGGGTGTATGAATTAAAATTAATTTTTTTTTTTTGTCAAAAATCGTATTTTGTAACGGACATGGGATGATTATAAAAATTACGACATGCGAAATGGGAATTCCATGCTCACTGTTCACGTTACTTTTTCTACGACAAAATGATATTCCTCACTTAAATTTAAAAAAAAATCAAGGATATTTCCTTCATTTATTATGCAATTGAAGGAAAAAACTGAAATGTTTGTTGTTTCAATGAACTTTCAACACTCAAGAAGTGATCTTGATATAAATATCTCAATATAAATATCTAATATGTTTTATTTCAGATAATATAAACTTCTGCATTGTTTTTCAATGATGATGTGTACAATTCAATTTTAGGAAGGTCATCGAATAATTTAATGAGTCAATAAAATATGAGAAGAGCATGATTACAATACTGAAATAAAATAAAACTTCAAACAACTTATAACTTAGATTGCATGTCTCCAAAAATATGCAATGCCCAATAATATTAGAAAGAGCAGTTCGATATATATTTTCAAATTAAAACTGAAAAAGATCCTAGTTCAAAATAATTTGCATTCCATGAAGGAGTTGATAAATCATGATTTCTGGAGGTATACTGATGCTGATACTGTATTCTATCAGATTGGAAATATATTTTTTCGAAGAAGTTATTTTTTGTGGAAGGAACATGGAAGAAGAAAATAATATATGAATAGAATGAATCGTGTACTAGTGATTCTAGGTCCTCTGATGAGTATATATATATATATATATATATATATATTGAAATTGATTGAAAGAAGAGTTAAGATACAAAGTTTTTTCACTCACCACTAATATCATTCATAGCATAAATCCTTAATGCAGTTCCGTAGTCAAAGGAGAAATTCGACCACTCATCAGAGGACCTAGAATCACTAGTACACGATTCATTCTATTCATATATTATTTTCTTCTTCCATGTTCCTTCCACAAAAAATAACTTCTTCGAAAAAATATATTTCCAATCTAATAGAATACAGTATCAGCATCAGTATACCTCCAGAAATCATGATTTATCAACTCCTTCATGGAATGCAAATTATTTTGAACTAGGATCTTTTTCAGTTTTAATTTGAAAATATATATCGAACTGCTCTTTCTAATATTATTGGGCATTGCATATTTTTGGAGACATGCAATCTAAGTTATAAGTTGTTTGAAGTTTTATTTTATTTCAGTATTGTAATCATGCTCTTCTCATATTTTATTGACTCATTAAATTATTCGATGACCTTCCTAAAATTGAATTGTACACATCATCATTGAAAAACAATGCAGAAGTTTATATTATCTGAAATAAAACATATTAGATATTTATATTGAGATATTTATATCAAGATCACTTCTTGAGTGTTGAAAGTTCATTGAAACAACAAACATTTCAGTTTTTTCCTTCAATTGCATAATAAATGAAGGAAATATCCTTGATTTTTTTTTAAATTTAAGTGAGGAAATATTTGTCGTAGAAAAAGTAACGTGAACAGTGAGCATGGAATTCCCATTTCGCATGTCGTAATTTTTATAATCATCCCATGTCCGTTACAAAATACTTCATGTGTTCAGTATACAAAATACGCGAATTCATACACCCAAGAAAAAACTTTATCAGTGACAATGATTTTTATGGATATTTGAATTTTGTTAATGTAGAAATCCCGTTGATTCATTCATTCTAAAAATTATCCTTCAATCACATTTTCATGTGTTCAGTATACAAAATACGCGTAAAAATAAATTTCACTGAAAGTAAGTATTTTGAAAATGGAAAAACTGAACAGATATCTATTGAAATATTTTGTTGAATTGTCGTCAAAAAATCCTGAAATTTCTCTTATAAGATTATACCTTCCCAAAGAGGAATCGAAAAGAGATACTAATTCCGATCAGTCAATGAAAAGTCATCACTTAGATAATCATATATCCGATGAAAAATATGGATGGATTTTTTTAGTTTCAATTCTATATATAGACATCTTCATCATAAAATTACACTTACCACAGAAATAAACGTATCATTAATGTCGCTTTTTGATCCTCCCCGTGGAAAGCATTTCCTCGCGCAAAGGAGATTTCCAGGATTTTTTAGGGGCAATCTATCAAATCATTCTAGGAAAATAATCTCCACTCAGACTCTATCTATTCCCAAATAATGTTTCCAACTGAAGAAGCTACAATTCAACTGAAGATGCCACAACTCAAGACCTATTCTACTCTTCATGATGTGACTGTAATGTTTTGCAGCGCGTTAGTATAAAGGTATAGTTAAGCCGTCTGCGATCTTCTTGCAAGAAAATAAACTGTTCAGCTGGTCGATATTGATGAGTGGAAGTGAATTCAATTGAGTTGGTTTAGTCGATTTTCTTAATCATTGGAAAAACGTGTACCATAAATTCCATTTGCCAGTCAATTATATATAATAAGGAAGTGTTTATTATTTAAAACGAAAAAACTATAATGCTTAGTGAATTATCCCTGAAAAATTATAACTGCATCTGATCAAATGCCAATTAGATTTGCAAAGAGTATGCTTCGAAAAATTCTTTGTGTTAGTTACAGATGAAATTAAATTAATATATTTTTGGGGAACTTATTGCTTTTTATCTCTTTATTTCATATAATATTTCAATTTGGGAATTGAATAACCTTTTTTTCATATGGATATCAAACCAAACCGTTTTTTTATTCTGTTTTTGTTACCATACATAATATAAATAAAAAATA
The DNA here is from genome assembly GCA_018342105.1 of Gonioctena quinquepunctata. NCBI lineage: Eukaryota > Metazoa > Arthropoda > Insecta > Coleoptera > Chrysomelidae > Gonioctena > Gonioctena quinquepunctata. Next base: position 68,347 of record JAFIRS010002399.1, read on the forward strand.
TATACGTTAAGAGAATTTATGCGAGCGTAGTAGGGTAAATTGAAATCAATTACATGTGTTACCAACTGACTATTGTCTTGAGTAGATGATTTGATAGTAACTTCTGGATTTATCAGTTGAAAAAATAGTCAAAATCGATTAAACAATCTTTCTCTATCCAAAACGTTGTTGTTTTGGCGATTATAATTGCATATAATTTTCAGATCTCTCTTCGAAGGGTGTCCGTTGAATTCTGACAAAATTCTTGGGATGATATATTTACTTTGCAAAATTAAGTTGCTGATCAAGCATGGATTGTAAATTCAAGTTGCAAATCAGGGATGGATCACTAGCGACAAAGATCATATTCAAAATACTGGAATATATTTCAAAAGAGTCATATTTCCAATTATTCTTTCCACTAAAAAACGACAAGTTCAATATTATTTTAATTTCATAATTTCAGAGATGCCTAGAGAACACATACCTGGAAAAAAATACGCTCTGTGGATCTGGAGTTAATGAAGCTTGAATGTAGCCGTCTGTTCATTGGAAAAATGAAATCGATTCAAAAATAGATTCTCAAGTATTTTCCACTGCAAGAATTCAGATCGAAGCCTTCCATGGAGATTTGAATATCTGCCAACACTAGAAGACACACGGAGTTTAATTCGTAGTGTGTGAGACGCGAGAATCGTTCGGCGGAATTGGCTTAAAGATTGAGCTGAAAATTTCAAAATAATACCAGAGTGCCGATCGTGGTTTAAAAGCAAGCGGGGATGTGCTGATAATATCATTATCTTGTACTCTTTGATTCAGCTACACCTACACTTGAAGAAAACAAGAGTGATATGTATATGTAAGATACGTAACGTTTTGATATTGCACAACACCGACGACCTAGTAATTCTTCCGGACTCTTCAGTTGACCTTGCAAATTAACTCCATGTACCGTGATTGAAATATCATATCAGTGAATAGCGAGAAAACTAGAATTTTTAAATTATGTCGAACACCTGGTCAATAAACAAATTTCAAATTTACTTTTGAAACTCCCCTATCAAAATCATTGACAAGTACACATATTTGGTTCAGTATCTTCTATCAATATTACTAAAAACGAGTGTAACCCTAAGGCTCTAACTATTTGAGCTTTAAACAAGTGAGCAACAGCCATTCACGGATTTGGAATTTTGTCTGGCCAAGGACTGGAGACCAGTCTCCAGCCCTTCCCATGATGGTGGTTCTCAAAAATGGCCAAGAAAGAATTTTGAATCTGAATTTTGTATAATTGAATTTTTATAGAGGATGCAGCTTTTACTACCTGGGATAGGTTGATATATAGCCCATAACTCCAGGGAGTGCCTGGGACGTTTAAAGTGCGAGGAGTCGTCTATTTCGTAATCAATAGCTTTCCTCACGAGGGGGTTCTCGTGGGTTATTGAGCAATCGAATACTTTCCGATTGCGGTCTCTGATTATACTTGTGATGGAAGGCAGATTAAAGTCTTTGAGAAACCGATCGTTCCGCACATACCACGGAGCGTTCGTTATCATCCTCAGGACTTTCATTTGCGTCCGTTCCAGGACACGAATGCTAGTCCTGCAAGTTTGGCCCCAGGCGGCTGAGACATACAAAATGACAGGTCTGAAATCATTTTATGGATCTTGACTCAATTTTTTGAAGAAAGTTCACTTCCTCTATCAATTTTGATTATATTCACATGCGGCTTCCAGACCGACGATCCACGGTAACCCCTAAGTACTTGACTTGTTCCGACCATTTTATCTCTCTTCCAGAGGAAGTCACTTTCCTCTCCGGGTTGTTTCTTTTGCGACCCATTGAGATCGCTTGTGTTTTATCGGGATTTAACTTCATTCTCCACTCCAGGTACCACTGCTGGAGGTCGTTTAATGCAATCTGCAAATGAACAACACCCATCAGGTGTTGGGCTGACGAGGAAAGTAAGGCCGTATCATCGGCGAACAGGGAGATTTTTACGTGTTCGGTTCGTGGTAAATCGGAGGTGAAGAGTACGTATAAGACAGGAGACAGTACTGTCCCCTGAGAAACGCCGGCCCCAATTTCTCTCGAGTCCGATAGGAAATTTTCAACCTTGGTCTGAAATGTCCTACCCACGAGGAACGACTTTATCCACTTCATCAGGCTCAAAGGCAAGTGGAAATCGATTAATTTACAGAGCAGGCCTTCGTACCATACTAAGTCAAATACTTTACTTGTGTCTAGTAGGACAATATGAGCACTATTCTTGGTATTCAGCGAAGTGATTGTATTTTCCACCAGCCTCAAAACCTGTAGCTCGGTGGATTGAGCGCGACGAAAGCCAAACTGCTCATTCGGTAGAATATTTCTGTCCTCCACTTCATGGTCAAGCCTTTCGAGAACGATTTTTCCAGCCAACTTAGCTGAACAGCATAACAGACTGATTGGTATATAATTTTGCGGGAAGGTCGAGCTTTTCAAATACTCATCACAACAATAAACTCCGGCCATGACATTCTTACCCTTTTTCAATATACCATTCACCTTTCTTTTATTACCTTTCCCAAGCTCAGTCGGTACGCCTATGTAAAGCAGACAGTCTCAAAATCTCAGGAGGATTGTAATTGCGCCATTTAGTTGTTTTGCTTGAAGTCAATTTACTGTTTCATGGAAATATAACTTGTAATATGATCAAATGATAAATAATGAGTCCAGAAAATAGTTAAATGATTGTTTTTTTTATTCAAATAAATTTTTAAATAATTCGGATACTTTTTTTTCACTAGGCAGTTTCTTGATTTGGATTCAAGGTTGAAATTGTTGTAATATTTCATACTTAAAGTAGCCAATTCATCAAAAGTATGCAGAAAAATAGTGGAAGTGTAACTCTCAGTAATCATCTCAGTAATAACTAAATGAATGGAATTAATATTTTTCAAAGAAGCTAATTAATAATATTACGACCAGTGAACGTGTAATAAAACTCGGTAATAACAAAGAATAATTAAGTAACATTTGAAAACGTGGTGTGTTCTCCAGTTGAGGGTGAGAAAATAAAACTGTTTTTTTGCAAGGTTTATATGTATATTGTAATGAGGAACTATTCCGTTATTGATTTCATTGTGTAGTCAATTATTGATATTAGCAATCGCCAAAATAACTGAAGAAGTTATGTTATTAGGCATTCCATATTTGTTTTTCATTGAAGTTTATATATATATATATATATATATATATATATATATATATATATAAATTATTTTGCTTTTTATATAATTATATATATATATATATATATATATTATATATATATATATATATATATATATATTATAACAAGTCCTAAGTGTATTATTGTTTCTGAACTATCTGAGATTGGTAACTGTACTGTCAAATTAAGTCCCACGCTTCATTACATACTGAGTGAGATAATTTCTCAAGCCGCTCTGCGAGATTGTCCAGTTATTGGTCAATAGACTAATAACGCTCAGTATGGTTAAGGCTTAGCTCCAACAAAAATACGAGCAATCGTAAGATTGGTTGACCAGACGAGGGGTATTCACTTCTCAAACGGTCACCGGTCGTATCGATGGAATCACCTGCAACTATGGTGTTGCAGGTGTGGTGTGTTGATTCATAACACTCTGTATATGGCCAGGCATATCAATGTTTCCTTCTTCAATACTGTTTGTATTGTTTATGTTGTTTGTGTCTTACAAGTGATAATTATGGTAAGTGTCTCAAAGCAGAGTATAAAGTCAACTAGTTCTGACTTTATCACCAGTTTATATTTAACAAGGTTAGTTGTTCTCTTCACTTTGAAATTGAATATCTATCTCAGGCAGCCTGCAAGGTGTACATTTACCACACAATCAGTTTAACCTTCTACCTAATAAAAATGTCGAGTTAAATGTTCATTGCATTCGGCAATGGGCAAAGTTTTCCTCCGAGCAGGTCACCTGAAATGTTTCAAATTTTTTTCTCCAGATTTCACGACACAGAAAAGGATAATTAGACTAATTTTCAACCTAAATTATAAGGAAACATGTACAGACCATTTTAAAGATCAACAAATTCTAACACTTCCGTCAATTTATATTTTCAAATGTATTTTATATGCCAAAAACAATTCCTCGGAGTTCTCAAAAAACCAGGATTTTCATAATTACCCTACGAGGCATGGTGATAAATTCCGTATTCCCAAACATTCAACAGCCCTTTTACGCACATAGCCCACTTTATAATGGAATAAGATTCTTCAATCATCTCCCATCACCCATGAAAAATGTAAAGGATCTTGAAGTACATTTGAAGCATTTTTTGGTGGGGAAGTGTGTGTACAACATTTCCACCGAATTTATGTGTTAGAGCGTATATATCAGATATGTGTGTTGAAGTATGTTATGTAAATTGGGAATGACCTTTAAATTTTTAATACCTGTAAAATAATAAATAAATACATTCTGAATTTTTAATACCTGTACTGTCTTCTATTTTCCTTTTTCTGTTTTTATTCAATTTTATTGACTTATATCAATACCATGTGATCAAAAGAGACGAATAAAGTTTATTATTATTAATCTTATATACATAATAATAATAATGATAATAATAATAATATTTATTCACACCAATATATATTTTCGTTTACATTGTCATTTCATATACAGGTATTGGTGGCAAATAAACAAAGAGTTCCATTCTAACCGTGAGGTTGTGCATGGATTGTTTATGTTTTTAATAATGTAGTACAAGTGCAATGTGGTTATGTTAGTATTGATTATATTTAACTACATTATATGATATGGAGTAGGACACATATATTTTTGAAAGAAGAGAATAAAAATTATAATTCGGTGTGGAGTTTATTTGCATTTCATTATTGTGTGTAGGGGGTGTGAAATTTAGATTATTTTTTACATACATGATGACTCCATCGTTTCTATTTACATCACCATCATTGAATATGAGGGTGTATTTCGGTAACTAGTGGAAATTAAGGTCACTATAGTTTCTGTCAAATTTTCTGTCAAAACTATACAATCATATTCAAAGGATAGTTGGAAGTTCTTTGAAATGATCCTTATATTCTGATGAAATATTTTGAGTTTGTTTTTCTCAGTGTCTGTGCCAAGAATATTATTTATCTCTTCTATTGTATCTACCTCAGTTGTGAGAAAAGGTACGTATTTTATATCTCTAATAAACGGACCCATTAAGACAAATATAACATTTACTTACTTATACAGAGAAAAAAAAAGATCATTCGTTTCGTTTTATAGAATTTGTTCTGGATATTGTGATTTCATTAGGTACTACTGATGGTTGCGGTTTCTTGTTTTCTCTAGGGATTCGTTGGTGTGGACGAGTGGACTTGTTTGGCGTCACAAGTACTTCTGTATTTGGGGTTTGTACAGGTGTTTCTTCATGCCGTGTGGGGTTTCCTAACTCCGATGATTCACCCTGCATAAGAAGTGGATGGGATGGTGTCGAGGGGGCACTGAGCGATTTTGATTCAGAGAATGTTTCACTATTCACTAGGTCTTCTATTGAATATTCCAACTCATTGACTATCAATTTGTTTCTTCATATGAAAAAAATTCGATTTTTTGGCTTTCTATCACAAGATGGGTTTTAAATATTTGGTATTCCTCTCGTTGCTGAAGGGTTAGATCATGGGAGATAGATATATGGTACCTTTCAGCTTCCTACAGCTTGTTATTTTTTTTTTTCATAAATGATATTAATTCGACTCTTATTGGACTGTCTGTGTTTTTTCCCAGGCGATAAAAATTTTTTTTTTCGCTCTTTAATTTAATTGTTAGTTCGTTTTTACCTATGTTCCATCCAAATATCACGATGTTATTTAATTTTGCTCTTCTTTCTAGTGGTTCGTTCTTTTCTTTGAGTTGTTTATTTTCCCTTTCGAGTTGATCTACTTTGTGTTTCAGATGTTCAATTTTTAGCAGAATATTTGCTTCAGATGCCTTGATGTTATTTATTAGTTCGGTTTTGGTATTTTTCCATTCATCCAATATCTGCTGGGCTAATGGTTCATCCATTATTGATAAAAATAATATGAACACGACACTTTTCCACTTATTACTTTCTCCCGACGGTAAATAAGACTGTTATCTCAAGTGTTTTTTATTTAGTATTCACTGTCTGAGCATACTATGATGGCACAATTTTTCAATGTTTATTTTGTTAACGTTTACGCATTGCTATGCGGAGGACCAAAAAAACACACACGTCTACTCTCGATCGATACTATCAATCAATATATATATATATATATATATATATATATATTTCTTATACATGGTGTCCCTGGACTTCCTCTTTTTCTCTCGGAAATGTATAGATGGGGTCAAAATATCATTAGTACTTCATATAACTTTTGTTCCTAAAAGCCTTCGTTACCAAGTTACGGGCCCTCAAAGTTACAAAATGAAAAATATCTTTCTTTGATAACTTTCAAAGTGAATATTCAAAATCATCTAAATTTTGGTGATTGACTGAACAAATGAATTCCTTCGATGAGCTTCCATGCAGGAGTCAGTTGTTCTGCTACAAAGTCAGGAACGGACTACCCCCGATGGTCGACACCTCAAAACTTTGAAATGACTGGGATTTGTCAATATGTTTTGACAAAACAAGATTACCTGGACAATTTCCTGAATAAAAGTACTCGTGTGGAAAATCGATCGGAGCAACGATTTTCGATAAACATGCATTTTTGTTCGACGACATCCAACCTGAGATGTCTACCATTATTCGAAAAGATTAATTTGTAATGAAAATAGAAATGGTACAATGTTCATAACGAATTTTCATCATGCAAACACGTTTACCTTACAAAATCATGGTGTAAATAATCAATCACAAGCCTCAAGAGCAAACAGAAATGCAAAATCCGCTACAAAAACTTTTCGATATGACCCCCGTCTCTCTCAATACATTTTCTTAGTCGGCGCAAACACCCTCTCTGCACTTGAAATAGCATGCCAGGGTCGTTTCGTATGGCTTCACAATGTAATGTAATTCTATTCAACAAGGCATCTCTGGTGTGAATAGGTGTAGCGTAAACGAGGCTTTTTAGATGCCCTCACAGAAAGAAATCCAATGGATCTGGAGACCGCGGTAGCCATGAATATGGCCCACCTCTACCAATCCATATATTGGGGAAAATCTGGTTCAGATGGTCCCGCACAACCAAACTAAAATTAGGAGGAGCGCCATCATGCATAAACCACATCTTTTCGGGTTTGCAATGGAACATGTTCCTGAAGTCCATTCAAATCGTTCTGAATGACCTCCAAATGACGTTCTCCATTCAATCGGTCATGTGGAACGAATGGTCCTATAAGATGGTTTCTTATGATACCAGCCCAAACATTCACGTTGAATTTCCGTTGGTGTTTGGTTTCCGATATCCCATGGGGAGTTTCTTCGGCCCATATGCGGAGATTATGAGAGTTGATTACTCCATCTCTACTGAAACCTGCTTCATCAGTGGATAAAACTCGAGTAATAAAAGTCATATCCTCTCTTTGCTTATCCAGGAACCAATTGACATATTCCAGTCGTGCTGGAAAATCTTCAGGTGTCATGGCATGTTCTTTCTGGATATGATATGGGTGGAGCAGTTGTTCCCTAATTATTGTATGAATAGTGGACTTGGATGTATGGAGCTGTTCTTATAGGTTTCTGATGCTCATTGAAGGATCATCAGCGACAGCTTCCAAAATATTTTCCCCCAATACAACGGTACGCACAGCCCTAGGAGCGCCCTCACCACCTCGTTTCGGCAAAACTGAACCTACATCAATATCGAAATAAAACAACAGGCTCCAATTAATTATCCCTCAAGCTGCGATCGACACGCTCGAGTGTTTCTTTCGCCGGTAATGTTCGATTGGGAAAATGCTCGGCATACAGACGACGGGCTTCTGCAGCATTACCAAATTCTCGTCCATACAATGCATGCATATCTGCATATTCGTTGAATGTAAACTGTTCGGCCATATCAAAACACTTCAAACTGTCCTATTAGAATATTGACAATACAATGACAACGCACCACTCAACAAAACAAAATCGCATTCCAGTTGTCATTTTTTATCCACACTAATTTTATTTCTTGCTACAAGGTGTTTTGTCAACATCTGTGGAAGAAATGGAACATAAATTTATTCACCGGATATTTTTTACCTATTCATGTGCAGCCGTTTTTGTAGTTTATTCGTTTGCTTTTTATTAGTTATGTCTTTCGATGTGCGTTTTTTCAGCTAAATTTATCTTCGGGTTAAAGATTTTCTCCCATTAAATTATACTTATCAGTGAAACTCCTCAACATTTAAGCTGTGAATACGAATTTGCAACATCCAAATGTTGAGTTTTATGAGATTCAGATAACACAACACGAAACGTGCTTATTCCACGCGTACATACAAAATATGGACTGAATTCGATATTTCATAGTGGAGTAGCTAGTTAGTTCAAAAACACCACGAATCTACATAACTTGATATTTCATTTGAAAAAATATCTACATTGTGAATGAAACTTTCAACTAGGTACTGTACTTTTTGTTTGCGACTTTATTTTAGCATATTTTGTATTATCCCTGTTATAAATGTTGTTGAAATAATGGTTCAAATAATGGTGGACGATCGCTTTTGATGTCGTCGAGTAAAACTGCATTTTTATTAAGAATCGTTGCTCCGATCGACTTTCCACACGAGTACTTTTATTCAGAAAATTGTCCACGTAATCTTATTCTGTTGAAAACTATTGAAAAATTATCTGTCATTTCAAAGTTTTGGGGTGTGGACCATCGGGGGTAGTCCGTTCCTGACTTTGTAGCAAAACAACTGACTCCTGCATGGAAGCTCATCGAAGGAATTCATTTGTATAGTCAATCACCAAAATTTAGATGATTTTGAATATTCACTTTGAAAGTTATCAAAGAAAAACATTTTTCATTTCGTAACTTTGAGGGCCCGTAACTTGGTATCGAAGGCTTTTAGGAACAAAAGTTATATAATAATAATAATAATAATAATAATAATAATAATAATAATAATAATAATAATAATAATAAATGCTTTCATTGAAAGGTTACATACTCTGTACAAAGAACCTAACAAAAAGCAGGATTCAATATCTGCGCATGAAACATCATCTTCCATCCAACCATCAAAATATATTCATGATCATGCTTAATTTAAAAATATTATTAGAAAAATAAAACAATAAAAATAAAAAAAGAACAAAAATATAGGAAAAACTATATATAAAATAAAATATTGCAGGAAATAAATATTCATAGAAGTTGAAAACAGGGGTGTGCCAATTCAAGTTCGTTCTATATCATATTTCAATATACGGGAAGCTGTTTTCGATTAAATATTGTTTCAGTTTTTTTTTTGAACGTATTGAGTGAAAATGAAGTACTGGTGATATTTTGACCCCATCTAGGCATTTCCGAAAGGAAAAGAGGAAGTCCAGAGACACCCTGTAATATAGTTTGTCCTAAAGAATGTTATCTGTTTAATTTGAAAGATAACTCTAATTCATTGCCATTTGATTTTTTATTATCACGGATTTTTTTTTGTCTAGTTCGTAATATGTGGGGGCCACAATTATTTTGAATTGAAAATTATTATGTGGTCTTCAAAGCCATCGAAATACCTCATAATCGTCATAAAATTGAATCTTTGCCCTAGAAATTTCACCGCAAATCGAATTTTACAATCCGACAAAAATTATAATTGATTATATTTTCACCGATATTTATGATCACCGGCCAATTTCTCTTTTTGTCGAACAAATAATTGACTATAAACCGAAATTTTCCAATAATTTATACAGATATATAAATTCAAATTATTAAGTTAATGCCACTATTCCTCGTTCGCTGTTTCGAGAAAGTCATCTGAAATTTAATGATTTGCTTCGGTTTTGGTTGAGGAGACGCGCATCCGTTCCATTCAAGCAGATCACTTTGGCTAGTTGGGAACATTTGAAAACAGCTGTCATCGATTGCTTTGCATGAGTGGTTTGATTTCCTAGGCAGACAACGAGTCTGTTCCATGGTGCCGATCGAAGCCGAAACCACGTTTTAATATGGTTATGCTTTGATTTATCAATCAGTTATCTCGACATAGACATAGTCATATAATTATTATAAGATGATAATTTGGATAGTATTGAAAGGAATTGTTCTAGGCTCGGGGAAAGAAAATAAATGCAGAAAATAATGTTTTCTGATCCCGTTACATACCTCTTTGTGGAATGTTTCAACTATATCTCAACAGGATGTCCCATTAAGTGTGCAGATGTTTCAGGTACACTCAGTAGTTGGGAAAATCCTACAGAATTGATTTTAACACGGAACTTCTGAAGAAATTTCAAAATCATTTTAGAAATTCACTGGAAAAATAGATAATTTGATGATATTGAATGATGAGGTGCATTCGAATTTCATGAGGACAGATAGAGCATAAATAGGCCCAAACTTTCATATGATATCATATTCAGCATCAATCATAGAATTTGATAAAAAGCAGTATTTTCATCAATATCAAGAAACTAACCGTTTCCGATAAAACGAGATTTTTTTAAGAAATGCATTAAATTTTGTCAGTTCAATATTAGGCAAAAAAATTGCATTCCAATCCTACTCAAGATGTGCGAGCCTTAACATAAAAATTTCAGAAATTCTTTGGGAATTATTTCTTCACAGAGTAGCTCATTGAAAATATTTATCAAAAGAAAATGATGAACTAGGCTGCAAAACAAAAAATCAATATGAATTCAAGGAATCGTCGCAGGGAAATTTAATGAAGTAGTAATAATAATAATAATAATGTGAAAGTGGAAATATTGTGTCCGAAATACATATAATGAAGGAAGGGAATTTTGGGCGTAGTGGACAAATTATTAAATTAAAGAAAAAAAGCATCCTCAAGTGGGGGAGTCGAACCCACGACCTTATGATCTCAAGCCATACGCTCTACCAACTGAGCCATTCGAGGACATAGGAATCGACACACACTCGTGAATTCTTTCCTTCCATAATTCAATGTTCATGTTAGAAAATGAATCGAAGATCAAACGTACTTATCACTGGCCGTCGAGATCCGTTACCTGTCACTCTAACTTCATCGTTATTTGACGATTTCAGTAGCAGATTCAGGAAGAAGATCTCTAACCACTGATAAGATTTTAGCCAAATATGTAATGTGATAGTGGAATTATTGTGTCCGATATACATATAATGAAAGAAGGGAATTTTGTGGCATAGTGGACCAATTATTAAATTAAAGAAAAGAAGCATCATCAAGTGGGACTAGAACCCATGACCTTATGATCTCTAGCCATACGCTCTAGCAACTGAGCCATTTGGGGACCTAGGAATCGACACACACTCGTGAATCCTTTCCTTCCATAATTCATTGTTCATGTTAGAAAATGAATCGAAGAGCGTATGGCTAGAGATCATAAGGTCGTGGGTTCGACTCCCACTTGAGGATGCTTCTTCTTTAATTAATAATTTGTCCACTATGCCACAAAATTCCTTCTTCATAATAATAATAATTTTATTATTCGTTATCAATTGAAATATAAAGACAACAATAAACTCGGGTCCCCATTGAAATTATCAGTGCAATAATATTTTTATTATCGGAATATTGAAAATGGCGTACATTATTTGGCTTTTAGAATAATACAGAACATGTTATATTGAAATGATGTATACAATTTTATGTAGATGAAATTTAAATACTCAAATCATCTCCACGAAATTTATTGATATAGGACATGTTTCGGAGCTTTAAAGCTCATCTTCAGCTGATACTTAATATTGTGAAGAATAACAACTCAAAAATAATTATATTATGGTCAGTAAAGCATTATACCATTGACATATATTGACCAGTAAATAGGATAGAATAAAATCACTTCCTATAGAAGAGGCATGGTTATAGTTTACAGACCATAGTTTGCACGTTGAATAAGTACGACATTTTATCCAAAATGTATTTGAACATAAAAAATATATTTTTAGAACAAATATAAAAAATCAAGAATTAAAATTCTGTATTTCGTGTAAAATTTTTGTATATTCAAGCATGCGCTTTCGGCCTACGGCCATTTCAGTGCTTACTAAAATGTTATGATATCAATCAATCAATCAATACTTTATTTTCCTGAGACTTTTTTACAAGCATGGGAAATCGTCAAATACACAAGTAAAAATAGGAGTTAAAAAATCGAGTAATAAAATATGGAATATACATGTGAGAAAATATATATATATATATATATATATATATATATATATATTGAATGTACATAAAAACTAATTCAATAGTAGTGGTAGGAGATAATAATATAACAATTGAAAAAAAAAATAGTATAAACAGTAAAATAGTAAACAAGCTAACAATCATTATGTCAAGCAGCCAGATCAGTTTGAAAATATTCATCTAGTGAATAAAAGGCATTTTTGAAGAGAATACTTTCAACGCTATTTATGAAATTGATGGGATTAGACATTTTCTTAATGAATATTGGAAGTTCATTAAATATTTTTATAGACATAATATGAGGTCCATTTGATACAGATGTTAATTTGTGAACAGAAATTATCAGATTATAATTTTGTCTAAGAGTATAACCAGCGGCTATGCGGATAGTATCCCTTTGCTGAAACTTGTGGTAATGATTCTTAATGTAAGTGACACAATTCAAAATATACATGGATATCACAGTTAAAATTTGTAATTCAGTGAATAACTGCTTACAAGAATCACCATCTTTTTTAAAACACATGGTTCTTAATATCTTTTTTTGCGAAATCAACAGATCATTCAATCTACTGCAGTAACCGTAGCAGACTAAGCAATAATTTAGACTTGAGTGGACATAGGCATAGTAGTAGCTTAATAGAATATTGATGGGGACAAAATTTCTAAGATTCCAAATAACGAAACAATGTTTGAATAATTTATTAGAAATAGAGTCAATATGATAATTCCAGGATAATTGGGAGTCAATGTTCAACCCTAAGAATTTAACTGATTGTTTCTGTACAATGGATTTAGTATTTGCTCTAACCAATATACTACAATCCATTTCTCTAAGCGAGAAAACAATGGTATTTGTTTTGTTGCTATTTAGTGCGAGGCCGTTTCTGGAGCAGTAATTAAGCATATTTGCAACTGCAGTACCTGCCTGGTCAGATAACCCTTCACATAAAGCAGAACTCAATATGAAGGACGAGTCATCAGCAAACTGTACAGTACAATGTTGTTGATTAATATTGGAGATGTCGTTAAAGAATAAGAGAAAGAGAGTAGGACCCAGAACACTACCTTGGGAAACACCTGTTGAGAAGACGATTATCAGAATGATATTTTCCCGATTTGAGCCTAACCTTAACAGATTGTGACCTGCCAGTCAGATAAGTCTCAATCCATTTGAGACTTTGGCCGCGAACTCCAATGTCATAAGTTTATCGAGGAGGAGTTGATGACTCATGGTGTCAAATGCACGTGACGAATCAAAAAGAATACTGATCGTTGTTTCGCCATTTTCAAATTAGAATAAAACCAGATTAACCAGAGAAAGAGGTGCATCTTGGGTTGATAAACCAGCTTGGAATCCATATTGGCTCTCAGAGAGTAGGTTTTACTTTTTACAGAAGAATACAAGTCTGTTGAGATAGGATTTGTTTATATATCGTGATGATCTTCACCAGCAGTATCAGTATCATTGATGAGAGATTTTACAGAGTCAACAAATAATTCATCAAAGACTTGAGTTCTATCTAGAGTTCCATCATCAGTTTCAAAATAATTCGGTGAACAATTGCCCACATTATTGGATGACGTATTCTGTTTGATTATATTCCAGGCAACTTTAGATTCATTATCAGCTACAAGAAATTTGTTGCTAAAATACTCTTTTTGTGAGGTATATTTTTTAGTTCCTGAAAATTTTATTTTAATGATTTCAAATTGAATTTGTTCAGATTGAAAACATCACGAGGAAGATTATTGATGATTTCATTGGTGATCCAGAGTTTACCTCTTGGAAGTTGGGTGTTACTGATTTCATTATATAATTATGATGTACAAATATACAAAAAATGTCATGAGAATATAAAATCATCTTGATGGAGTTAAAGCTTTTGAGCATTCTCACATGTGTTGAATGTTCCTGGTTCTCAGAATCACATGAAAATGTTCAAAACAATGTAAATTTCCTAACTAGGGTCTTTAACATTGTTTCAAACTTCTGAAAATTGTTTTGGCCAACGACCAGACAGCCGTGGTAAGACAGCGTGCTGTCAAGTGTCACGTTGTGTGCGATGTTGCCAGATTCACAAGTTTATGATTGTGGTTAATGACATCATTTGAAATTTGGAAATTATAATATGGAAAAAATATGGAAGCAGTGTGGCTTGTATAGTTGAGAGAAATGTCGAGAGGAATAGGAAAATCATACGTGGTTTGAAAAGAATACATATTTGACAAGTGTTGTGTTGACGGATGCAAAGCTGGAGTTGGTGTCGCGGGAGTACAAAACTGCTGGAGAAAAGGAATTAATTGAATTTATAATAAAAATAATGAACTGGTGGAAGGACTTTCAAACTCCTTAAGTAATATAAGGTTGGCTAGGCAAAGTCAATATTTTGATAATAAATTGGTGGAAAATACTTTCAAACTCCTTATTTCCATATAAGGTCGGCTTGAAAAGGATCTTCTTGAGAAGATGAAAGAAGTGAGAGAAAAAAGGACTTTTCAAAGGAACCCTTGATCTATACAAGGCATTTCAATGTGAACCTCAAGTTAGAAGAAGAGGAGTGTTTTGGAAAAGGTGGAAGACTTATTCCATATAAGGTTGGCTTGAAGTTCAGAGAACTTGAAGATGGTGAGAGGTAGATGGTTTTCATGAAATCCTTGATCCATACAAGGCATTTCGATGAGAGCCTGAAGTTAGAGACAAAAAAGATGATTAGGAGGTATGGATGGAAATATTTAGAGCCCCTATCTCATATGAGGGGTAATGGGGAATTCCACCCAGAAGAAGACAGGAGTAACAACCATGGATGTGGAAATCCCTAGATCCATTCGAGGACAAAGCCAGTGGCTTTCTCCTCGAATGGATCTAAAGATTTCCACATCCATGGTTGTTACTCATTTCTTCTTCTGGGTGGAATTTCCTCATTACCCCTTATATAGGGATAAGGGCTCTGAGTATTTCCATCCACTACATCCTTACTTCATCTTTTTCGTCTTCAGGCTCTCATCAAAATGCCTCAGGTGGAAGAGCGTTCGACTAGAAATCGGAAGGTCCCAGGTCCAATTCCTGGCCGATCCACATTTTTATTTTTCAGTTCTAGTTTTCATTTTCTCGTCTGAACGCCACAAACTATTTCATTGATATTAATTACAGAGCTATCTACTTCATCATATATAAATTCATATAATTTCTCCTAACTACGTTTTGACATGGTATTTGTCATCATCAGGTTAAAACACTAAAATAAAAAATATGAAGTTTGAGACATATTCAACTTAACACAATATTGAAATGTATGCACTGAAATAATTCTTTAAAAACATATGGTTCGAAATATAACACGTGTTGTGGAATTTGTCCGCAATATAACAGTTCCATAAAATCATATAATAATCTCTCTGGATATAGTTTCTTCATATACAAATATAGATACAAAATAAGCGATAGATATCATTAGAGAAAAATGGCATGAAATACAAAGTCACACAACACTAACCTTAGAAGAGTTTTTGGAAATTGAACTATGTTTAACCTCAACATACTTTCGATATGAAAATAAATACCACTCACAAATATCGGAATTGCAATGGGATCTCCAATTGCTCAACAGTAGCAAATCTGGTTGTGGAGTATGTTGAAGAAAAGATCATCAAATCACTAACTTTCAAACCAATATCTTCAAACGATATGTAGACGATTGTTTAACCTGTATTCCTACTGATAAAGTTGATGAAATTCTAGAAAAATTAATAAATACATCTTAGATTGAAATTACAATAGAAGAAATAAATAAACCTTTCTCGACACAACAATAATACACGACAATACTGGACAAATTTCACAAACTGGTTTATTAAACCAAATGCATCAAATCTTACACTAACTATTTGTCAAAGCACCCTTAGTTACAAAAAAATGTTATTCAAAATTTAACTGACAGAGCTTATAAGCTTGCTCACTCAAAATTCAGGAAAAATAATATAGAAATAATCAAGAATATATTTAAAGAAAATAATTACCCCAGCCACTTGCAGAAAAAACAATAAAAAACGAATACATGCGATCTACAATAAAATGATAATGAAGTAAAGAAAACAATAACATACATACCTTTACCATACATAGACAAACTATCGAATAAAATTAATAAAACAATGGAAAACACAACAAACCATTATAGAATACCTTAAAGACTGTCAAAGTACCTATATGGGTCAAACAAACAATATTTGCAGAAACGAGTACAAGCCCACAAATACTCAAAAACCGACATTGCAGCCTTATCCAAACACGGAAAAGAAAATCAACATAAGTTTGACACTAACAACGTTGAAATTCTGACCAAAAAGAGGAATCCAAGAGTAAGAACATTCTTCGAAATGATACATATTTAAAAAGACCCCAATAGCGTTAACAATAGAAATGATATCAAAAACTTAAGCCATATTTATAACAACATTTTTTAACTTTGTTTATAGTAATAATGAAAACTGATCTTTACATGCTGCCAAAATAATACAGTCCGGCCCATATACTAGAACTCAATATAAACAATCCCATGTACTTATGAAGAGGGTAGAAATGCATGAAAGATAAACAAACCATTCCCGATAACTTCGTCGTAGTCACACTCTTACAATAACGTTCGTACGATGCGAACGCAGTATTCAAATAAAATAATTTGTAAGTGAATACTCATAAATGTTACAGATATTTTTATATTGACTTAAATAACGTGTCATATTCCAAACCATATGTTTTCGAAGAATTATTTTAGTGCATACATTTCAATATTGTGTTAAGTTAAATATGTCTCAAACTCCATATTTTTAATTTATGTGTTTGGACCTGATGATGACAAATACCATGTCGAAACGTAGTTAAGAGAAATTATATGAATTGACTGAATCAGACCTTTATTCCGAGAACTTGAAGAAAATATATATGTGGTCAAGAAACTAAAGAAAAAAATATATATATATATATATATATATATATATATATTATATATATATATATATATATATATATATATATATATATATTTATATATATATATATATATATATATTAGTATATATATATAAATATATATATTATTAACTTTTGGAGGGTTTGACGTAGAATAATGGGATGAAAACCATTTTGAATTATATCACCGAGACTAAGTTTTGAAGTGAAAGACTTTGTGATGGCGCGCAGGAGCAGATCAACTTCAAAATTTCAAACAGCATGGAGGGTTGAATGGCACATCGTTGAAAAGATAACTCAATTCTCTTTTAAACCATCAACTTTTTTTTTAATTTCGTCAATAAATTTGTTTACAATATGTATTTGAATTTTCAAGTATAACCAAATTCCAAATGCATATTGTGAAAAAAATTCTCGAAATTCGAAATAAAACAGATGGCTGAAAAGAGAATTGAATTATATTTTCAACGATGTGCCACTTGACCCCCTATGCTATTTGAATTTTTTAAGTTGATGTGGCCTCCCGCGCCATTTATCGAGCAATCACGATGTCTTCTATTCCAAAGAGTAGTATCGGTGATATTATCCGAAATAATTTTGGTCCCGTTGCTCTATGTCGAATCGTTCAAAAGTTAACAGGGAGGGAGGGACTTTAAACAGCGGCACTCGCAATTGTGATTCCGTAGAACAACCATATTTGAAAGAAAAATTGTATTACTTTTCCAACGATGTGCAACTCGACCTCTATGCCTTTCGAAATTTTCAAGTTGATGTGTCAAAACGTAGGACCGGTAATACCATTCAATAAATTTCATGTCTCAATGTTTCATATGAAACCGTTCAAAAGTTATCGTGGTGAGGGTACCATTCAGATCCTCACTTATACTTGACATTTCAAATGCATATTGTGAAAAAACATTCAAACAGAATTCGAAAAAAATTGGATGGTTGAAAAGATAATTGAATTATCTGTTCAACGATGTACCACTTGACTCCTCATGCTATTTGAAATTTTCAAGTTGATATAATAATAATAATAATAGGACTTTATTCAATCAGCTATGGATACAGTACACGTCAATATATGTATATACTTATCATAATGAAGCGTCCAAAAAACTTTTTTAGAAGTTGAAATAGTGCTAGAACAATTTGAAGACTTATTTGATGTCATAGTTTTAAGCGAAACATGGAGAGTACAAAACTCTCACATGTTCAATCTGAAGAATTACTTCAAAATTTATAATGAAGGCAATATCAACCAAAACGATGGTGTTCTACTTTATGTCAAACAAGAATATAACTACACGACTAAATTGGTAGATATTGCCGGAACAGGTGTATACAATAAAAAAAATTGA
The DNA here is from genome assembly GCA_018342105.1 of Gonioctena quinquepunctata. Lineage (NCBI taxonomy): Eukaryota > Metazoa > Arthropoda > Insecta > Coleoptera > Chrysomelidae > Gonioctena > Gonioctena quinquepunctata. The sequence continues at coordinate 86,979 of JAFIRS010002399.1, forward strand.
TTGTTTCTATTATTATTGATATAATTCGTATATATATATATATATATATATATATATATATATATATATATATATATATATATATATATATTGTTATAACAAAGTTTTTCACACTTCACAATTTCATTTATTTTTTTGAAATCGATGTTATATTTTATAACTTTATAATTATGTATTGATACTATAGATTTCACGGAGTATATCACGTGACAACAACTTCACCAAACTTCCAGTTTATACAATTCTTCGTTCTTTGTTTTATTAATTTTATATATATTATATTAGATAGGCTGAATTGAATTGAATTGAATCAACTTATATTATTATTATTATTATTAGGTGGAATAGGTGGAGTGTCACTGTCAAACAGTGTTTTTCAACTCAACCTCCAGCGTACAACAGAAACATATTTTTTTTAACATAGTTCAAATAGACAAACGAGTTCATCAAATACCTATCTCGAAACCAAGAAACATGGCTGTTTTACACCATTTATATCAATATACATGGTAGAGAGTTTGGTTTTCAGTTTCTTCTTGAGATTACTAATAGAATAGTTAGTAAACTCTGGAGGCAAGGCATGGTGAAGAATACAAGCTGTGTAGGAAAAACTCCGTTTGAAGATGGCAGTAGAGTGTTTAGGAATTACTAGCCGACGCCTGTTCCTTGTTGGAAAATCATTAATGTTTTCGAAGCGTTTCAGTTTATACATCAAGTACGAAGGCTTCTGGGTAATTAAGGTCTTATGGATAAGTGTTAAAAAATGGAGTTTGCGTAGCAATGGAAGTTAAAGTTTCTTTGTATCTCGAAATGGCTGGCTAATCGCATCACACGTACGAATACCTAATGAGGATCTCATGCACGAATTCTGTATCCTTAGCAAACGCATTCGATCTTGTTCCAGAAGCGCCGGGCAATACATGCAATCACAATATGAGAGCTTAGATATGATCAGTGATTCACATATATGGATTTTAAGATTGTTGCTGAGAATATTTCTTTGTGAGTATAAATTCCTAAGTTTGTTGTAAGATATTTTACTTAGATGCTTTGTGTATGTCATGTCGCTATCTAGCCATAATCCTGAATTTTTGCATTCCTTCACAACTGGTAGTGCATCACCTACTATATTTATGTTATTTTGTTGCACAAAGGTTAGTTTCTTATTTTTGGGTCCAAATATCAAGAGTTTTGATTCACTGGCATTTAGTTTTAGACTATGTGCGGATAATACATAATACAATAGCGCAAGATCTTCATTGATTTGATCCATGGCAACTTCAACGTTTTCTATTTGGAAACTTAGGTACAGCTGTGTGCCGTCCGCGTATTGATGTACCTGACAGTACTTCGTGAATTCAATGAAATCTGAAACATAAATTGAAAACAATAGCGGGCCGAGAATAGAGCCCTGAGGTACACCAAGATTTCACTGTTGTACTTCAGATATCTGATCCCCAACTACAACATACTGCGATCGGTTCCTCAGATAGTTGGCAATCAGTTCCACAGATCCAGGTGTGAACCCATAATGTTTAAGTTTCTATTCAAGTACAAACAAATCTAGGGTATCGAAGGCCTTGCTGTAGTCTAACAATACTAAACAGGTAACCTCGTTTCTGTCAGTGCTGATCAGAATATCATCGGTGAATCAGGCAGAGCCGTTGTAGTGCTATGATACTTTCGGAACCCTGACTGTGACAAAGGTATGATGTTTTTTGTGAAAACGTTGTCTGAAATTTGCCTATTCATTATACTTTTTGAAATTTCAGATAGCATAGGCAGAATACTGATGGGCTTTAAATCCGAATACGATAAAGCGTTTGCAACTTTGGGTAGTGGAAGTACCATCGCACACTTCCATGGATCAGGAAACGTACCCGACATTAATGCTGTAATAACAATATGTGTTAAATACTCAATCAAATGGAAGCTCACGAGTTCGAATATCTTTTTTGATATATTATCGCATCCTGAGGCCTCAGATTTAATCGAATTTGAACATTCTGCGACTTCATATTCTGTAGTTGATGAGAATTCGAAGGTTACGTTCTGAGAGGTAATGGCATATCCGTCCAACAACCGACTTTGTGCCTCCGTTTTATCTATACTGGATATGGAAATAAGATTTTAGTTGATAGCCTGAGCATTTTTCAATTCCAGAGGGATTTCATATGAGTTCTTTTGACCTACAATTTTCAGAGTTCTTAGCCGATTCCAAGTTATTTTACTGTTGTTTTGGCGTAACGCGAATTCGACATAAGCCTTTTTTTCTCTGAGAATTGCTACATTGACATAGTTCCTGAGTTCTTTATAATAATTCCAGTGAACGATATTCTGACTATTTTTGAATCTTTTGTAAGCTTTACACCTCAATTTGATCATATCTTTTATCGTGTCCGTTAGCCAAGGACTAGGTTTTTTTGACACTCTAGCTTCCCGAACAGGACAATGTATGTCAAAGATTGTTATTCAATTTTCGGTTGAAAAATTTACCATGTCGTTGACTCCGACTGATGTGTAGATAACATCCCAGTTAAAATTATTAATATGTACATAGAATGCATCTTTATAAATTTTTTTCCGATCACGGTATTTTATAAATTTGATAGATTGTTCTGAAGTTTTTTTCAGTATTTTACAAGAAATAGCACAGTGGTCGAAAACATTATGCAAATTTGTTACTTCACAAATAGGAGCATTCTCAGTGGCAGAGGTAATTATGGCATCAAGTAATGTTTGACTGTAATTCTGGTTGGCTCATCAACCAGTTGGATCAGATCATAAGACTCTTAAAAGTTCTGAAAATATGATGCATTTAGGTTGTCTATCTTCTGATCCCCAAGAATTACGATTTTATCACATTCGGGTAGAAATTGGGAAACAGTATTATCAAGACAGTAGAAAGAGTCTAGAATGTTTCTTCTTGGGGGTCTGTACAGCACACCAGTGATAAAACATTTTCCATGAGCTCTTATCTTGATCCATAACTGCTCTATGTTTCGTGTCACTTCTCTCAGAATAACTTCCTTTCTGATAGTATTTCTTATGTAAAAAGAACTCCGCCACATCTACCATCTCTGTCAACGCGTTCCACTTGGTACTGTTCAATAAAAAAGGGCTAACATCGACATTTTCATGCAGCCATGTTTCAGAGCCTCCGAATACATCTATATTTCTAGACACTATATAATTCTCAAGAACATCAAACCCTGTGAAAATTGATCTCAAATTGAGGTGAGCAAACAGCATAACTTTGAACTGTGCAAATACTTATACATAAACACAATGAGCATTGATAATATAATTATATGTACAAATGTATGTATGATTAGAATAGAAGTTTTCGAATATCAGAGTATTGGATATGAAAAAAGAAAAAAAATATCAGTTTTGCATTCGACGAAGAATCATAGAATGCTTGGAGCTATGAATATCAGAGGCGGGAGTTTGGGAAGAAGAGCCGGGTTTAGGCGGAACAGCTATGGGAAAACTGTTGCTTGGGAGTTGTTGTTTTATCTGCAGATCGTTTTGACATTGAATTCAGTCAAACTGAATACTTCTCCGTCGATTACTAGTGTATTTTCACGGATCTTCGCTACCAGATTCCTAGATTTTGCTGCTTTAAGGTGGGCTACCAAAATTTTCCTGTCCTGTCTATCTTCAAATGGCAGGTCTTCGACAAATGATACACCAGTGATTTTGAGGAGAAATAAATTTGAGGAAATTTTGAATTTATTCAAATTTGATACAAGATCCAGTATTACTGGATGTTTATCCATTATTTTATTGATATAACATCTGTTTATTTCTGTCTTATTTACTTTCACCTTTAACTTCTCCGAAATAAATTTCACCACAGATTCAATAAGTGACGTGCTGTCCACTTTAGGGCCAAAAATTAGGATGGAATTTTCACGTAAACTTCTTTCAGTAGCCAACAGTTGGGATTTCAGTAGCACATTTTCCGACTCTAAGCATTTGATGTTATTCTCCAATGCTTCGAACTTGGTTTGGAATTCTTGTCTCAAATTCTAAAGCTCGATTTTGGTATCGTCTGTAGTCTTCTTGTTATAGGTTAGGAGCGCGTAAATTTCTTCATCTGTTATATCGTATTTACCCATTTCACGTGAATAGTATAATAATAATATATAATCGATGAAAGAAAATTGTATTTCGTGCATAAAATAATTTATTAAAATCGTAGCAAAGCGCTTTCGACCCTTAGGTCATCATCATCTATCATATAACGATATTATTATTATTACATTGGTAGAACTTGTAGACCTTTGAAAGTTCGTATTATGGAACATTTAAACAGTAATAAAGTTTCTGCCTTCGATCATCACTTAGGATTCAACAATCATAATTTTAGTCCAAATAGAAATTCACAAATCTTACATGAGGTCAGTTCCAAAAATTATAATAGATTAGATTTTCTTGAAAATTTACACATCAGTAAAGAAATATTCAACAATAACCTTTGTCCCAACACGCAAGTCAATTTAAATAGATCCTATATTACACTTCATAGACGTCTAAATTAAATAATATTGAACTTCCTCAGCCTTTTTACTCTAATTATCATTTTAATTTTCTTGTTAATCATGCTAATAATTTTCAATTTCCATTCTCTATGATGATTTTACTTGTATCTCTTTGCAATGCCAGCCTCTTTTTCAGTTTTCTCCATACTGAGAACACAAGTCATGTTCTGGATTATCATCTTTTTGACTCTGTTTTACTCCGGCTGTGGGAGTTGTGAAGTTGGGTCTAGTTCCCATTAGACTTATATCACACTTCTTATCCCCCAGTTGCGGTTCAACTGAGCCATGGTGAACAAGGGTTTTTATTTTTATTAAGGAAAATTTAAATTCATTGTCCATGGTCACTACCAGAATTATTCAATTGTTTGTTTTGATCAGGACAGGTCTAATTAGACTTCTCCCTTGAACTTATATTCGATTACGATGACTTAAATGTGAGAATTGAAGAGTCTTATCTGGTCTTCCTTGGAATACTGGAACATATATTTGACAGATGACAGTCCTCATCAGATTGATCATCTTCTAGTGTGTTTTTCGTATGACAGGGGTATTTCTTTCTTGATTCTGATATCTCCATAGTTCTGTGTTCCATGTTGATCTACTTCATCGTTCACTTGTCAATCTTGTCACTTGGGTCCAGCTATCACACCTAAACAATAGCTTTTAAAAGATAATGAAAATGTAATCTCATGATATGTTTTTTAACATGTTTGTCACGTAAACTTATACAACATTAATTGGTCATGAGATGTTTCATGGACTCTTTGGCTTCTTGTACACCTGACGAGTAAGTTACCTCACATTTAAAATGTCAATTTCCTTTCTCAAAATAAAACTTTTCAGTAACTTGTCCTCTATCAATATTACTTACTTTCAGGTAAGCACTGATGATGACCTAAGGGTCGAAAGCGCTTTGCTACTATTACAATAAATTATTTTTTGCACGAAATACAATTTTCTTTCATCGATTATATCGATACGTGCATACAGTCACACTTTTCAAATAATATATAACGCCGCTACTGGTGGAGGTACCTTCTGAATACGATAAGCTGGGTCACAGAAAGTCAATAACGGGCAAGAACTCAAATTATCTTTGGAAATTTTTGTTGGTGGACCCCAAAAACTCCAGTCATGAGGTTGATGTTTCAGATCAAACCAATATAAATGCAATTTAAGTGCACTTGTGATTCTTAGTATCGATATAAGGTCAAGCGGAACCAACACACACCAAGAACTCAATTTTTGGTCAACACTAACCACTTTGCCTCTCTGCGTCGTCTATCGAACAATCACAATGTCTTTAATCTCAAAAAGTAGTATCGTTGATATCATTCAAAACAGCTTTTGTCCCTTTGTTCTATGTCGAACCGTTCAAAAGTCAACAAGGGGGGGGGCTATAAAAAGCCGCACTGTATAGTTTACTATTGCTAGTGTGTGATAAGTATGATGTCTGTCAAACTTCGAGGTCATTAAGCGCTAGAATCATTTCAGATAAAAGTGATTGCAGATAACATCCAGAAATATGCGCTTCATCAGATCATGTGGACTAGTTTGACCACCATATGAATTATGAATCCTCTGAGGTCTTAGCTAGTGAATCACTTTCAACAAAAATATCCTTTCAAGAGATGGCCTGTATTTTTGAAGATATTCACTGCATCAAATCTTTCAGGAGCAATGGTCCACATTCTGTACCACTTCTAAAAAAACCATATGGGTAGTAGCAGGAGCTGTCATTTCATTATTGGCGTGTTTTTGGTGGGAAAAGACATCTGCCGTGGCGTTTCTCCATTACCATTCGGTCCCGCCTCTGTTTTTGTAGAAAAGTTGAAAGAAATATGTTGTTTTGTTTCTATTTTCAGCCTATTTCCAGAAATAAAATGAATGAATAGTACTTATTCAGTTGTTGGACCACACAGATGCAGTTTCATGTTTTCAGAGATGCTCCTAAAAGAGTTGATAAAAAAACAGATATCAATCATCTCAGTGAAAATTATATCTACCTATTGACGTTGGATAAAAAGATATTCAACAACAACCTCACAACGAATTTTCCTAATCTTGAATCGAACAAAATCATGTTGGCAACAGTGCACAATTGGCACCAGTGCTGCCAGTCTCAGGCCATATCGACTGTATGTCAGATGTCATGTCAACTGCCTGTCAGAAGTTAGCCAACCTGTACTTGACATTTCTGCCCACATGGGGACAAGATAGTCTCACAAAAAGAAATTGTATGAATTGCAATTTTAATGCTTACCTAGATATTCTAAAGTGTAGTGTATCATCGTCCTTCATAATGTGCCAACCTAAAATTTTTCAACACCATTATAATCATTATCACGAAAGATGTCATATTCAACCTATATTTTTATGAAAAAAAATTATTGTAATCTTTACAACTTCGTAAATTTCCTGAAATAATTAATAAAATTTTCGAAAGCTTGGACAACCTTTAAAGAGTTCTCTTTTATTTGCTGCGAAACCCCACTATTTACTGGTTCCATCCCTAACTAGTCAGCAACGACTATCCTTTCTCTCTCTCTCTCTCTCTCTCTCTCTATATATATATGTTATTGAATTTTACTTGATACACATTTACAACAGTCACTGAAGTTCAGAAATGACAGAGTAACAGTAATTAATTTTTAAAGTGGATAGTGATTTCTTTCTTAGGAACTAATGTGATTTGTTATTCTTCAACCAAGAATTCAGATAATTATACTTCTATTTCAAAGGTTCACAGTTTTCTTGCGTTATTTGGAGACTGTTCCTTTTAAAGTGTGAGTATATCTACAGGACCTGGTAGAGAATGAATAGGGTGAATAAATTTCAACTGTAGATGGCGTCCAAATTTCAACTTTATAAAACCAACTCCATTTTCTATAAAGTTCAAATTTTTTTGAATTATAATCATGTGAATAATTTAATCACAACCCTTGCCTCCGCTATAAGAGTTAGCCACTTGCATCTTTTCAGGAAGGTTAATTTTGTTTCTTTGAAAAAGTAATAAATTTTTTTTATTAAAACACTCAATCACTGTTTCGAAAGCCTCCTTATGATCGACAAATATGCTCTAAGATGGATATATCTGGTTCATCGATTTGCTTATATTTCATTGATATAGCAATCACATCATTTATCGTTTTTTTCCGTATAATCATATTGCTGAACAGGAACTATTTCGAATTCATCCATATACAGGGTGATTTAAAAGTAGTTTGACAAACTTCAGGAGGTGATTCCTCACAATATTCTAATATGAATTGTCCAAATAAATATATGTCCGGAAACGCTTCGTTTCCAAGATAGAGGGTGTTGAAGTTTAATTTTTATTTTCGTTTTTTTTCAAGTAACTTTCGAAATTCTGACCTTGATCAGACGAAAATTGGTATTGAAAGGTTTTTTGAGGTGTCTAATTCGAACCTGATGTTATTATTGCTCTTACTCGTAGGGGGCGCCACCTACACGTCTTTCTCTTTTTCGAAGACTCATAACTTATTTGAGCGTACTTCTAGCACGTTTCTCATTAAAAAAACAATTCCTCTATCATATCTACGTAAAAAAGCTACCCCTGTCACAAGTCACTATGGGCAACCGTTTTCTAGATATTTGGACTTGAAAATTTCAAGTCGATTATTTGATAATCGATGCGTGTTGAAGTTATTACCATTATTTCGCATTTTTCACAAGAAAGCTTAGGAAATGAATTTGACGTTTGAGTAAGTAGTTTTGGTTTTTTGTAGGGGGCGCCACCTATTCTATTTATTTTTACTCGTTTTAAATCGTTTTTTTTTAATCGAGGGTGCAAAATCTGTTTTTATAAAGTTTGCAAGAAATATCAACATTTTATTTCAAGAAATTTTGAATATGTAGAATAAAATAAAATAAAAGAAACTCAATTTTATTCAAATAAATTGTTCAAAGTGTCCACCTTCAGCAAAGATACATGCATTCAGTCTTCTAGCCATTGAATCTTGTACCCGCTCAAAAATTATTGCTGTGTTTCTTATTGTTTCACAGGCATCTACTATTCGGTTTCTTAGATCTCCCTCGTTCACTACTGGAGTTTATATAAACTAGTGACTTCAAATGTCACCAAAAATAAAAATCTAGCGGGCTTAGATCTGGGGACCTTGATGCCCACGCCTGGTTAGTTTCTTCTACACCCCTACCGATCCATCGATTTGGATAGACAGAGTTAAGGAATTCCCTGGCTACAACGGTAAGATGAGCCAGAACCCCATCATGCATAAACCACATGCGGATACGAATTTCTAATGGTACATTCTGAAGTAGTCCCGGCAATTCATTTTCTGAAAAGTCTCTGTAAGTTGCGCCATTCAGTCGAAACGGAAGAAAAAAAGGACCTATCAAGTAATTATCAATTATTGCCGCCCATACATTTACAGAAAAATGATACTGATAATGTCTTTCACTAACTGCGTGTGGATTTTCCAGAGCCCAAAAATGGTTGTTTCGTCCGTGAAGAGTACATTTCTTAAAAATTGAGAATTTCCAGCCAATAGTTATGCGTTAGGGAGTCTCGTGGCAAAAGAGCGTGTACCCTTTGAATATGGTATGGATAAAATGGTTGATCGTGGATAATTCTCCAAACTGTGGACTGAGTAGAACTGAGAGCTTCAGCAATTATTCTTCTTCGTTCAAAACAGCTTCTTCCAATTATGGGGATCGGATTGCTCGTGGTCTTCCAATGATATCAGCTACCCTCTGCATATTGGCTAGATGAGCATTATTGTTTAAATAAACCATTTTTTCAAAATTAGTGTTTTACAACTTACAGAAACTTTAACAAAACAACAAAACGTTCAACTGTCACATCATATGTAATTACCAAAACTACTTACCTAAACGTCAAATTCATTTCCTAAGCATTCTTGTGAAAAATGCAAAATAATGGTAATAACTTCAACACGCATCGATTATCAAATAATCGACATGAAATTTTCAAGTCCAAATATCTAGAAAACGGTTTCTTATAGCGACTTGTAACATGGGTTGCATTTTCACGTAGATATGATAGAGGAATTGATTTTTTTACTGAAAAATGTGCTAAAAGTACGCTCAAAGAAGTTATGAATTTTGAAAAAATAAAAAGACATGTAGGTGGCTCCCCCTACGAGTAAGAGCAGTAATGACATAAGGTTCGAATTTGGAACCTCAAAAAACCTCCCAATACCAATTTTCGTTCAATTAAGGTCAGTATTTCGAAAGTTATTTGAAAAAAAACGAAAATAAAAATTAAACTTTAACACCCTGTATCTTGGAAATGAAGCGTTTCCGGACATATATTTATTTGAACAATTCATATTAGAATATTGTGAGGAATAACCTACTGAAGTTTGTCAAAGTACTTTTGAATCACCCTGTAGATTATCATAGATTTGTTAAATTATTTTGTTGAATATTTTGGCAATATTTGTCCATTATATCGAATGCTCCATTACATTCAAGTGTCAATACTAGATAGTACAAGTTGATATGGGTAGTAAAATTTATTCATCACTGTGTAGAGTCGACCATCATGCAATGGAGCAGGTTATCATTACAAAGGATTCCTAATTGAATCTGAAGCTATAATACTACCAATTTTATTGTTTCTATAAATACTTGTTAACAACAAAATATCATCGTGATTATTTTTTTACTGAATGCTCGATGAAGTTTCAACAATAGGTGAAGTAATTATCCATTATTAACATTTTTTATTCCCAGAGAGCGTTCTCCCATGATCTGTTACTGCAGTTGTTCACCAACAAGCAACATTTTTTTTAATATCAATCGTATAGGCCATTGATCTGGAATATAATATTCAGGAAAGGGTTCATAATGGATAAGCCCCAATCGAGAACTGAAATGTGATTTTATTATGTGGAAGGTGATGGTGGTGACCAAATAAATCAGATAATTTTCAATTGAATTTCTCAAATAGTATAATGAAAAGTTCCTCCAATAATTCAGCCTTGTTGAAATAATCCAATGAATACCCTACATATAGCAAAGCAGCTTCAGGATCGCTAGGAAGCATTTCCAACCACAAAAAAGGTGTGTATTTTTTCCCAGCATCTGAAATATAACATACATTCCTGGTACCTCGATAACAAATATTTCATTATAAAATTTCAGGTTGCTGTAGCAATCGGAATAAGGCTTTTGTTACTTCATTGTTATTGGTCTCTAGATAAGTAGGAGAATGTGATAAAAAATTACAATTTTAATGTTACAATATTGGCCACACCTACTACTATGTATTGTTGTCACGTGCACCTCACTCATATTTCTTGATTCTGTTGAGATGCCGATTAGATAAATGAGTGAATAAATCAATGAATAAATGTATGAATGAATAAACGAACGAACGAACGAACGAACGAACGAACGAACGAACGAACGAACGAACGAACGAACGAACGAACGAACAAACGAACGAACGAACAAACGAACGAACGACGAACGGAACGGACGCGGACGGACGACGACGGACGGACGGACGGACGGACGGACGGACGGACGGACGCGGACGGACGGACGGACGGACGACGGACGGACGGACGGACGGACGGACGGACGACGACGGACGGACGGACGGACGGACGACGGACGGACGAACGAACGGACGGACGAACGACGAACGAACGAACGAACGAACGAACGAACGAACGAACGAACGAACGAACGAACGAACGAACGAACGAACGAACGAACGAACGAACGAACGAACGAACGAACGAACGAACGAACGAACGAACGAACGAACGAACGAACGAACGAACGAACGAACGAACGAACGAACGAACGAACGAACGAACGAACGAACGAACGAACGAACGAACGAACGAACGAACGAACGAACAGACGAACGAACGAACGAACGAACGAACGAACGAACGAACGAACGAACGAACGAACGAACGAACGAACGAACGAACGAACGAACGAACGAACGAACGAACGAACGAACGAACGAACGAACGAACGAACGAACGAACGAACGAACGAACGAACGAACGAACGAACGAACGAACGAACGAACGAACGAACGAACGAACGAACGAACGAACGAACGAACGAACGAACGAACGAACGAACGAACGAACGAACGAACGAACGAACGAACGAACGAACGAACGAACGAACGAACGAACGAACGAACGAACGAACGAACGAACGAACGAACGAACGAACGAACGAACGAACGAACGAACGAACGAACGAACGAACGAACGAACGAACGAACGAACGAACGAACGAACGAACGAACGAACGAACGAACGAACGAACGAACGAACGAACGAACGAACGAACGAACGAACGAACGAACGAACGAACGAACGAACGAACGAACGAACGAACGAACGAACGAACGAACGAACGAACGAACGAACGAATGAATAAATCAATGAATGAATGAAGAAATATATAAATAAATAGTTAAATAAATATAATTATGAATAATATCAAAATTTAATGTATTCTGCAAATTCAACGCCGATCGGCTCTACTTAGATGGGTTATGAGAGAAAGTTTGTTCAATTTTCGCTGAATTATCGACATGTGAGGGTACTGCTTCGCGAGAAACTGATGTCGATGGGTAGCAGGAGTTTGGTATTGGAGTGTTTGAACGTTTTTTTAGAATATGATTAGCACTATTTTTCTCATTTTCGAGCGAATTCTCAATGTATGATTTTTCCACAGACGTAGATTACCCTCCACCGTGCCTTTTAATGTTAGTGATGTTGGCCCCAGAGTCGGCCAACATTGTGGCTGACGACCGCCGGAAACAATGACCGGTGTAATTCTCAGGATTCGGGAGGCCCAAGTACATAACAATGTTTGATGGCATTTTGCCAGAAGTAATAATTCCCACACATTGTTCAGTGCCTTTTCCTGATTTGAAGAAGAGAAAAAACCGCCGATGATGAGTGTCAGCAGGACGCAGACTGGCATACTGTTTGTATAATTCTAGGTAGCTTTTTCTTCCATTTTTGGGGTCGCGAACCACAAATTTCCTCATAATGTTGGTTTTTGTGTTCGGGATGGTAATAATAAGAACATTTTTCTTGTCTTCAATATCGTCTATCGTCATATTCATCAATTCTTCACGACGGCACGCACCAGCGATTCCAAAAATTGTAGCCACGTTCATCAAGAGGAAGTCGTTGTCCGGAGCATCAGATAAGAATTTATCGATTTCCTGTTTTTCGAAAACCTTCGAACAATATTCATTAAATTAAAAATATATTCCAATTTTAAAATAATGGAAATTAGGAATAATGATTCAATGATTATTGGGTGGATTTTGTTCGTAAAATATGGGTAATCCAAAGAAGGCACAGAAATATTTGTAGGTAATATTACATTCTGTGTCTGAAATGCATAAGAAGTAGGTACAATAATCAGAATTCCTCCGATCGCATATCGATAAGTATGTTCTGTCAATATGATTATCATTATTATCAATTTCAAAGGAAATTTGTTTTTTCTTTTTCATTTGGAAAATCTTTGTTATCAAATCTTTGACGTAGAGTTTTGTGAAAATATATGGAATCAAGAAAGTTGATCTTATGAATGGACAAGAAATCTTGGAATTTGAGTGATTAATTCATTCTAGTCAACTCGAGATTCACATCCTCCTTATTTGAGTTCATATTTATTGCTTAGTAAATGGTTCTCCATAAAATGATTTGGGAATTCGTCAAAAGTAGGACAAAATACGTTAAAAACAATTTTCAATACAGTTTTTTTCTTTAATTGGAAGGATTAAGATCTTATATTCATTTGAAAAGCATTTTTCACCTTTGCAGTTGCAATTGATCTCACGTACTAATCGATTAATACTCAGCTGAAGAAGATATATTATTCCGATTTGTTGAAAATATAAACAGGATGTTCATAAAATCAGAATTATGCTGATGAAAATAAAATAAGATCAATTTTCCGGAATATTTATTATGGAATTTTCGAATCGTAATGAAGTCTAATTCAGTAGATCAGTACCTATATTCAAATGCAAATGAAATTATTGATTTAGCGATCATTGTTATGTTCTTTCATTATGAGCGAATAGTATAAGGCATATCTGAATCATTTCATGCATAGCTTCTGTCATATTGTCAAAAATGTATCGAACACCCCGTAGAGTAAATCAATGAGTATAATTTCCATGTGGGTCACAATATTGTTATTCTGCAAAACACGAATCAGTGTCAAACATAAACAAGAGTTTTTAAAAGTAACGACTGACGGTTTGATCTGGGAGTCGACGTTGGGCTTTTGCCGTGCCCAAAAGGGCAATGGGGGCAGTTAGAGAGTTGAAAGGATAAGAAGCCCCATTATCCATTTGAATATTATGGGTCATGGAATGAGTCCACATTTATTTCTGTAAGTAAAAAATATCTGCTCTATACATTTGGAATTCCTAACTAGGTACTAGAAGGGATTCATTGTCTCATTGTTCCATTTTTCATTTATGATTCATTTAATTCTTGTAGTTCTTTTGATGAATATTTTTCTATACTTTTTTTACAAAGTGTTTTCAATCATCAAAGGGTCAGAATCTACCTAGTTAGTCGTGAACAAACTCCAATTCACGACAATATTATCTATTTCTATTCATCAATCAATTTCCGTGTTTTTTTATTCTGGTGTAATTAGAAATGAAATAAAACCGTGTGACAATTTTTTTATGGATACATGAACCATAACTCAAGATTATTTTTATTCAATATAATCAGTACTTATTTGAACTTACCTCAACTGTGACTTCATAAAAATTCGTATTCGTTTTTGAACTTTGATCTCCGGGAGTTTCCCGCAAAACTCTTCCACATATTATCACAAAATTGCCATCAGCTCGTTTGTAGACGTTGTGTGTTGTCTATGTGGCAACTTTTCAATAAACCTGCCCTTTTTGCAAGGCTTCCTTTTCGAAAAACATCCGTATCCACTTCTTGGAATCTGCTGCGGATTATAATTGCTTTTTTGAATGATGTAAATAACAATAGAAATTCACATCATATAGGTTAGGCTACCTCAAGGTTAAAAGAAATCGCTGGTTTCACCGAAAACAGAAATTGTCTAAGAACTTGAGTACCACCGTTTTCTGATCAGTCGACGAATCTCACATACAGTGACGTGATATGGGGAGAAAATACAGTGCTTCTCAAAAGTCCGCTCCCCCCTTCTTATTTTTGGAACGATTATACATAAACGAGTGAAATTGGGAAACTGAATATTAAAGGTTGTAAACTTCCCTACTAGTGATGATAGATGACGAAATCGTCAAAGATGACGTCACAAGGCCATTGTGACCAATAATTTTGAATGGAACCCTACGGCAAGCGACACCTCTTTTAAAAGGTATCGAAAAAACCTATTCAATGATACTAATTTTGTTTGTGTTTATGGCAGTTTTAATGACTCATTAGTAAACATTAAAATTCAAATTCCATTCAGTATGATATTAATTACAGTATCTACTTAAAGCAATTGCTCGAAGTGACCTCCATTTACTTCCTGACAGTGAAATATCCTATTTTGAAACTATTCACGTACTTCTGCAAATGTGTCTGCGGAAACAGCCTCACATTCTGCAACAATACACACAATAACCGATAATGAAGAAAAATCAATATTTACTAAGAAGAAAGTTAAATTCATGAAAGATAGTCAAGAAATAGTGGAAAGAGAAAAACGACACTGAATCAAACACCAACAGTTAGTCTCATGAAGGGCACCCTGCCTGTAATACAGGGCATTCAAGCAAAGCAAGTGAAACCCCTATTTGAATCCACGAGATACCGAGCAACTTGTTCACAATTGGACCAATTGAACCAAGAATGTGGCATAGTGAAAGGTATATTCTAATATTTCTTGGTGATTTTACACATTTTAACAATGAAGTTTGTAGGAAAAATTGAAGGAGTACGTTCAGGAAGTTAAAAATTTCCAAAATATGATGTGACAATGGTGGTGAATATTCAAGCAGACAAATACAGACATGGTGTAGGCAAAAATGATCGTACTTGACTCAAATGAATAGAAATTTTTTGAATCGTTCACTAATGGAAAAAGCCACGGCTCTGATTTTTCAATCTGACCAAAGAATTTTGGAAAGTAGCCATATACTTATGTTGCAGCATATCTTCCGTATAGATATAACACCTGAAAATGGACTGGAATTAAAGGTTTTTTTTTTTGATGAGACATATTCTGTGTTAAATCACCTGAAAAACTCGATTTGCTTGGTAAAAAATACATGTTTGTTATATATTATCTCATTGGATATCGTCTGAGAGAGAAATACGTCCAATGAAGTGGGAAAAGAAGATAGGGACAAAACTGAAAAACAAATCAAAATATATTCTAATAGCGAAGGAGAAAAAACAAGAGGAAATACGCAGTGAAAGAAGAGAAAACGCAGAGATCAATGATAAAACAAGAAGATAAACTACAAGAAGACCCATAAGGTTTGATGGTTTGTTGCTGATAACATATCAGGAAGCAGCGAATGGTGCAAAAAAAAAACAATGGATAGCAGCTATAGAAGGAAGAAGGATTCCCTAAGAAGAATATTAGGTCGTACATGATGTAGGCGAAAACAAAATTCTTACAAGGCATTGGGTATTCAATATAAAAGATGCAAGGGTGTTCTTTAAAACTCATGTTTACAATATCTACCAAAAATAATATGAATCTCAAGAAATTCGACATAAAAACAACCTTTCTGGGGAAATTAACAAAAAAATATTCATGTCAATTGCAGAAGATTTTCATAACAACAAAGTTTCTGTTTGTTACGACAAACTGAATTGAAAAAAAAAAACAACAAATTTATACTTAAAATAAATTGATAGCTAAGGCTTTGTTTTTGAATGAATATGTAAAAGAATATGTGAAATTGTATCATACAGGGAATATGTGCGATATAGTTTGTTATTTTTTAGTTTATGTTATTTTACAGTTTATGTTATTTTTTATTTTCTGTTATTTTTGTTAAAATCTGTTTTTAAATTCATTTTATTAAATTCATTTTTGATTTCTATGCATTATGTGTAGATAAAGATATTAATTACGTTTATATTAGGCTTGCCTATTTGGAAATAAAGTTCTTCTTCTTCTTCCTCTACGGATTGAAACATGCACCAATGAAATCAATGATGAACTAATTCTATTAAAAGGGTGAGAGGAGGTCATTGTTTATTCAAAAATGAAGACATACTGAATGATCACTTGAAAATCTAACTCGGGAATTCGAGACGGTTATAGATTAAGGCTCGAAATATCAAGAATGGAGTCCAAGACTATTCCGCTGGATTGAAGCCAATCCTTCAGCACTTATGACATGAAGAAATACAGGGGTCAACGGCAGTTTGACAAAACTGAGAGGAAGTTTTCCCACAATGAAAAGGATTCACAGATACTTGAAGTTTTCAAAAGATTATGGAATTTGATATTTGAGAAATGCATATGACAATGAATTTATATCATACTATCCATTCGTCTGATGATTTTCAACCTCTGTTCAACCCCGTTAGGGAATGAATTTTGAAAAATCGTTTCTTAGTGCTCACCTATGTTATATAAGAAACTTTCATGCCTCTAGACCCAACGGTTCATGCTGTATATTATTAAACTCCTATTTAACCCCATTGGGGGATGCATTTGAAAAAATCCTGTTTTAGTGTTCATGTATGTTATATAAAGAAGTGCAAAATTCAATGCTTCGTTTGAACGGTCCCTTGTCCATCATTCAGTTTGTTCATTTTTGACCTCGGAACATTTTTTTCTGGAATAAATGAAGTTCACTAATTTTATTGTACAATAGGTACTTTTTATTTCCTTTGGCATATCACTTATTTGAAGCATAATAGTATGTTTAGGAAACGATGTTTTGATACGCCACTGTTTTCTCCAACTCTGAGATGGATTCCGTTTCTTTGCACTTCGTCTTTCCATTAATGACAAACTCGTATCTGTAAACATAATGAACGTTATTTGAGATTTATTAGGTAAGTAGCGTGTAGTCAAACATCACCTTGGATGGCCTGAGATATCATGTGGCAATGTTTGGTATATATGAATATATATATATATATATATATATATATATATATATATATATATTTATGTATATATATATATATACAGTGTCCGGCATAAAGTTCGCAGCATATGGAAAACTTTTTTTTTATTGATTTCTCAAAAAAAACATTCGTGATAAAAATCTCTGCATCATCCCAAACCTGAAATGCAAACACCAAAAATTGAATGTTATAAGACCCTATACGAGAGAGAGGGAAAAGCAGCTTTGTTTTCAAAAATAATATGATCCCATCACTTTATTTCTCACGGTAGAATTCAAATTCATATGGAAATATGTTAAAAATTTAATGTTGATCCAAACCGAGTCATGCCACCAAGACCAATTTTATATTTCAACTTTTTTCCCCATTTTTTTCCTCAGTGCCCGTACAATTGGTACGGAATTTCAAAAAATCATGACGCAAATAGTAAATGAATTAATCATTAATTGAATTATGTGACGGAATTTCAAAAAATCTTGATGCAAATAGTAAATGAAACTGAATTGTCTCCAAGGTATGATGCCAGAATGAAAATGAATTTATTTTCACACTACGAAAAACATATTTTAAGACAATCAGGAATTGTAAAATATAACAATTTTTTTATAGTTTTTTTCAAGCAAGACATCGGAAAGCATCTACAATATTTTATTGAATTTTTTTGCGGCATTCAACGTACACAATTAAGATTTTGATCCACTCGAAAAATTTATTCACGTATCATTTATGAATTTCGAAATATTGTTAGTTGTTACATTCGACTTCGATAGCAATACCCAGCTTCCATAGTTTTGTTCTTTAAATTTTACTGTAAATTATTGAGATACAGAACATTTGCCGATCACAGTTGGCTTTAAAAACAAATTCATTTCTAATTGTAAACAAACCATTTTTGACGCATCAAGAATAACTCACAAATCTGTAGAGTAATTTCAGTAGTTTTTCAATTCAATTATGGCTGCTCGACTAAGTATACAGGAGAGAGTGGAGATTGTAATGATACATGGTGACAATTACCATACTTGTAGAGACACTGCCAATATTTTTAATGAAAGACATCCAGGTAAAAACGTTCATAATTCGATTTGTTGAAAATATAAACAGGATGTTCATAAAATCAGATGTGGAATCATCTGCGACTGAAAGATAAACTTTAGTCACTATCTTCCATCGTCAAGATAACCTCTTGTGGGGTATTCATGTTGAAAAGGGAAACATTCTCAATTGAATATTGATAGAAAGATTTTTCTGTAAATTGAAAAATCCACGATTAAAATGAAGTTATTTTTGTCGAATGGCCCAACAGAAAACAACTACTTCCTCGGCTAAAGCCACGCTGGACATTGAACTACATCTGATAGATATTCTGAAAAGGCCCTAACTCAAAAAAGAAAATCTAAATTGAAAATTTGCATTTTCATTCAGATAGTTATTTGATTTTCTATTCCAGTCTTAATTAAGAACTCATAAAGATGAATGAGGCAAAGAAGAATGTTTTCCAAAAGAGAGTACTCACCAGAAATCATTCGTAACATTGACGCAGGAGAGACATCACATTCCACTAGGTCTTCAATACATTTTGTCGACAAATCTATTTCACGCTTCCACGATCATCAGGAAGACCGAAGAAATGGGAAACACATTTTCAAGAAGCAACTCACTTTGCAAAGATGGAAAGTTAGAATCATTTCTTTTGGAGAGACACGGTTTCAATTCACAGAAAAATCTTTCTATCAATATTCAATTGAGAATGTTTCCCTTTTCTTCATAATTCGATTACAAGAATTTTGAAACCATTCAAGGAATCTGGATCGGTTTCAAAAAAATACAAAGTGACACATAAACGACCGATAACTGAAAATGAAGAAACTGTTATGAATATTATACGTCTACGATTGAAAATCCAAGAATGTCATTATCGCAAAGAGGAGAAAATCTTGGTATGTCCGATCGTTCAATGAGAAGAGGTTCTAGGTAATAATAAATTCAAACCGTATAAACCAAAATTCATACACACTTTGAAACCGGGGAGATCCGCATAATCGTTTTGGATTTCTGTTTCTGCTTTCAGTCTATGATGGAAGATAATAGACATTTTTCGAAAAAAATCTTTCTAGTGACGAGTCCACCTTCACATCAAATGGGGTAGTCAGCTCCCAGAATTAGGATGGTGGGCGATAATAATCCCCATTTCAGGATACAATGTGAGACCAATATCACTCCAAAGTTAACGTCTGGTGCAGAATTCTTAATGACTTAAGAATGCTGCAGACATTTCTCTCCGATTATTTAGATGATATTCCTCTGGACATGAGAGCTGGAATGTATTTTCAACAAGACGGTGCATCCGTTCATTCTACGCTAGAAGTGAGAAGGTGGTTAAACGGAACATTTCCAAATCGATGGATTGGTAGATATTCCAATAACCCTTGGCCCGCCCGGTCACCGGACCTCACTCCTTTGGATTTTTTCTTATGGGGATATCTCAAACAGAAGGGGATATTCAAGAAGACCATTTAAAAATATACGTCATGTGGAGAATACTATCAGGGATTGCATTCGGGGAATAGCTCCCAGATACTAAGAAATGTTCATGATGCAATGCACCGCCGTACTATGCAGTGTATTGAGAATGGAGGACTCCACGTAGAATAAAGCATAGGGGCATATTTGTTTCAAGGAAATGTTATTTTGTATTGTGAAAATAATTTAATTGGCATTCTGGCATCATACCTTGGAGACAATTCAGTTTTATTTACTATTTGCAGCAAGATTTTGTGAAATTCCGTCACATAATTCAACTAATATGATTTTCCGATGGGAGGGAGAAATGAGAAAACATTCAGAGAGTGATATCATCATATCTAATAATATACCATTCGTCTAGCATAATATTTATCATGTTGTACAGGGCGATGAGGAAAAAATGCGAAAAAAAGTTGAAAAATGAAATTGGTCTTAGGTGGCTATGATTCGAATTTCTGGATCAACATTCGATTTAGAACAATATTTCCCCATGAATTTGAATTCTACCGCGAGAAATGAAGTGATGGGATCATATTATTTTGAAAACAAAGCATACCCTTTCTATTTCCCTCGTATAGGGTAGAATAAAATTCAATTTTAGTGTTCGCAATTCAGGTTTGGGATGAAGCAGAGGTTTTTATCATAAATGATTTTTTTTGAGAAATCTATAATAAAAATGTTTTCCATATGCTGCGAACTTTATGCCGGACACTGTATATATATATATATATATATATATATATATATATATATATATATATATATATATAGGGTGGGTTAATCTTTCGTTATTTATAAAGGCAGCTCCACACCATCGGCCATGGTGGACGAATACAGGGGATCACGAGCGTGTGGAGGGCATATTATTTTTTATTTGAATGTTTTATTTTGTTGATATAAAGTTATTTTCCCATACTTCATGTGGAAGCTTTCAATACTGCATTCATGATAATAAATAATTTGATTTGTTAATACAGAGTGAAAAACAATTTATTTTATTTGAATGTTGTATTTTGTTGGATATAAAGTTATTCTCTTACTGAAATAAAATATTAATTTTTGTTCAATCTGTACAAACACATCAAATTATTTATTTTCATTAAATGCAGTATTGAAACACCTTTCAGATGAAGTATCACACGACATCTATTTCAATTTAAAAAATTACCGATTACGTCTCACCACTTCAAAACCAGTGACATAACCTTTTTAGAATATATATAAAAAAATCGGCATTGGAAAACAAAAATCGACCTCTTTCAGGATTTTTGTCAAAAGTACATTGCTCGCGAAATATCGAATTTGTTCCTTAATTTAGCTGCGCACAGTATATTCACTCTTTCCTAATAGTGATATTTTGTTTCTGAATATACATTTTTCTACGACCCCCCAAGGAAATAATATTTGTCACACAGTTAAGTATTAAGCGCGATTGTTGCGAGTTTCATTCGCCTGTGCGGATGTGCCCTGTGCGATATTATATCACACTGTTTGCAATTATTTCCATAAGAATAGTTGAAGGTCTGAAATTAAGTTTAATTGCATAGCTTGCAATTTATCGTAAAATATATTATACCAATGCTTAGTGGGCTGGGTTCAAATAGAGTTTGACGTTTATGTGCCTGAGTTATTGAGATTGTATACAGTTTTATGCATGGTTTTGTCAGAAACGCCAATAATTGAAAAAAACGGATGTAGACGCAACTGATTCATCATTTGAATATACAACCGCATGAAATCGTCGAGCCGACTAAAAAACACAACTCAATGTTAATAGCGTTACGATTTTAGGTACAAATTGGCTTATGACACTTTCATGGCACCAGCCCATCTGAAAGGTAAACCAGATGAAAAAGCGATATGTT
Organism: Gonioctena quinquepunctata; assembly: GCA_018342105.1. Classification (NCBI taxonomy): domain Eukaryota; kingdom Metazoa; phylum Arthropoda; class Insecta; order Coleoptera; family Chrysomelidae; genus Gonioctena; species Gonioctena quinquepunctata. The sequence goes on from JAFIRS010002399.1 coordinate 109,026, forward strand.
CAACTTTACTATTTCGAATATACCTATGAATTAAAGCCAAGTTTTTTGGGGCACTGTACTTCGTAGGCTAAAAGGCATTTTTCTTGACTGATAAACATCTTCTAAATTCATATTGATGAAGCAAGACTTCATGATTTACTTCGCTGCGATTTATTTATCCAGACTCAAATGAATGAAAGGAATGGAATACGATATTTTTTTCAGGCATCCAGTATTAATGTTTTTTTTCATTTACAAAGTGTGACTGATCAATTTTTCATATGGAAAATCTGTAAGAATTTTTTATCAGGAAAAATTCTCATACTATTATTCTCGTAATGAATTTTTTATCAGGAAAAATTCTCATACAATTATTCTCGCAATAATGAAAAATGGTCTATTTCATGTCACCAGAAACAATCCGAAACATTTTCCACTTAAGTTTATTAATATATACCGGGAAAAAATTGCCGAGGGTAGGGTAGCAGCGGCAATGCTTTGTCCATCTATTTTTGTTGAATATTCACCACCGCGTGTCTCCCATCAGATTGTAACATCGTATAGTAAGCGCGATAAATAACTCTGTAAAAAGTCGAAATATAATATATCTTCAATGATGGATATTCATTAACTTAATGTTGCATTGTATTTTAAACAAATCTCGAAAAGCACAAATCACTTTGATTGCGCAAATTACATCTATACATGCGATTTTTTGCTAGTCTCTACTTTGTTCGTTTTACAAATACCCACGATTTAAACGAACGTGTTGACGCACCTGGTCATAATAATTGTTTACTTCCTTAAAAATGAAAATTCACAAGTCCTTCAGAGCTACTGGGATATATGAGGGATATACAAAAATTTCAATATTGTTACGAATCTTGGGTTCGTGACTATTAAAATACTGCTTTACATTTTCTCCGTTCATTTACACGCCACAATACAGAACAATAATGAACTATGACATTTGAATAACTCAATCAAAATTTTGAGAATATTGTAACGAACCTAGGCCGGACCTGTCGCCTCAAACGTTGCCATCGACAGCGATGAGATCATCCCCGGAGATATTCGAGAACCATCCAGTCGCTCTTCCGCGGAAAACAACGGTCAATATTGGAAACAATTGGAACATGCCGTCGCCAACTGCCAGAATTCGAAAGATCGGGAATTCTGTAACGGAGATAAATAGCAGCCCTCAGGTCTCACGGACAGTCTGAACGAGCCCATACGATCGAGCTCATACAGTGGAGTAGTAATATAAATTAAGTTGTAGATTAAGTGTGAAATAAATTAGTAGAACCAAGTTAAGTTTATTTACGTTACAATTGGTGTCGGAAGTGAGATTTTGAAAATAAACAAGTGATCGTGCAGAAAAATAAATTGATAGACCTTTTTGTACGCCCAAAATAGACAGTGGCCCGGTTTTCGCGAAGTGGACAATTGTGCGTGGGAATATAAACTGATACACTGTTCGCGTGAAACAGAAAATAGACAGTGGCCCGGTTTTCGCAAAGTGGACAATTGTGCGTGGAATATAAACTGATACACTCTTCGCGTGAAACAGACAATAGACTGGTGGCCCGTGAAAAGAATTCGCGAAGTGAATTTTAACAAACTGATAAACTTTTTTGTGTGAAACAGACTGATACCTCGTCAAAGACAAAATGTGTTCAAGAAAAGTGCGCCTTCGGACTTGAAGGTAGCGGAATTGAAACAGGAATTGGAGGAAAGGAACTGGAAACAACGGTAAAAAAAGCAAGTACTCCAGGAAAGACTTGCAGAAGGACTTATACAAGAAGGTGAGGACCCCGAAACATTTTTATTCGAAGTTCCGGAGGTGATTAAAGTTTGGTAATGAATAAACTCGAAGAAACTACAAATCCGTGGAAGAAGAACTGCAACAAAATCAAGAAGTCTGAAGAGAATGCTAGAAATCTGGAAGAGAAGCTTCCAAGAAAATTCTAGAAATTGAAGAGAAGCTTCTAGAAAATTCAAGAAGCCTGGAAGAGAAGTTCCTGGAAAACACAGAAGGTCTAAAAAAAGAATTGTGTGGTGTGGCTAATTTTCTAGAAGAAAGAATGGGAACCGTTGAGACAGAGATAGATAAAATTAGGGAGCAAATGAACACGGAGGTAGATAAAATCAAAGATGGGGTCGAGGCAGAAATGGACAAAATAAAGGAAACAATCAGTAAGCAGAAAAACGAATTAATAGTGCGCCCTCCACAGAGATGGTTAACGAAAATGCAATGCTGGACTTGAGTTTGAACTTGGGATAAAGTTCAAGAGGGAATAAAAGATGTCAAGATCAATTCAGAAATAGGGAAGCTTTCCATGAAGCCGCCTCAGTTCGACGGAAAACCCATGGGCAAATTACCGCCGGCAGTTTGAAGCAGCGGCCAAAGCAAACGGATGGAATGCAGGGGAAAGAGCTGAGCACTGACACTTGCATTACGTGGAGAAGCGACAAATATTCTACAAACTCTCACCGCCCAAGAACAGGAGGACTATGATCAGCTGATTAAACATCTAGAATTACGATATGGCCACGCCCATTTGGAACACGTATACCACTCCCAACTGAAAAATCGCTGCCAGAAATCGGGCGAATCCTTACAAGAATTCGAAGCTGACATTGCACGCTTGGTTCGTCTCGCATATCCAGCCACACCGGAAAATGTAATGGAGCGATTAGCGGTTCAGGCATTCTTGGATGGACTCCGTGACCAAGAAACCAGACAAGCGTTGACACTAGCTCGTCCAACACATCTCGTAGACGCACTGGCACGCGCTTGGTAATTTGAGGCAGCAAAACAATCCTGCAAACACCAAAGTAAACTTCGAAATATTGAAGAAGACTCACAGGAGGAATGCTAACTTGGAAGCTGCCATAAGAAAAGTGAGGAAGGAAGCTTGGCCTGAGAAAAGACAGATAAGATGCTGGAATTGTGGCAAAATTGGACATGTGCGTAGCAAATGTCCAACATTCGAAAACACGACGCCGATGCAGGAAAACTAAAGAAGGTCGACGAGAAGGGCAATCGTCGGCCTGTGTCCAGCAAGCCCCGGTTAACAACGCATATGTCGCTATCCTGAAACGACAGAACAGAGGTGTTTTCGTAGACGGTCTCATCAATAACGAGCCTTGCACCATGCTGCTAGATACAGGTGCGACTAGGACAATTCTCGACCTTCCTTTGCCAGAACACCGGAACGAATTGAACCGACAACTTGAAGCTACGCACAGCAACAGGGGAGCCAGCTACTGTATATGGCGAGCTACCGATTGAAATAATTTTGGGCAGCACTAAAGTGAAACATCAGGCACTTGTAGCGGACATCGAAGACGATGCAATCATCGGAATGGACATCATGAATTCCAGAGGGTTTGAATTGGATTTCAAAGACGGCGTCCTACGTCAACGGAGAAGAGCTGGTACTCCATGGGAGAAGTGAGGAGTTGATCCGTGGCTGTTGGCTGAAGATGTAAGCGTACCGAGAGGGCTGAAACCATTCTGGAGGCTCGCCTGGACGGGAGTGCAAGCAGTGGAGACGTGGTGATGTTCGAGCCCAAACCATGATGAGAAAATTGGACGAGGATTGCACTAGGGAAGACCTTGTTGCGTGCTGACAAATTTGTGCCGGTAAGGGTATGAATGTCAATTATTTCCCAGTGACCTTGAAGAAAGGAACAATTTGGGGCACTGCTCGTCAGTTTCATCTGTGATCCGGGGCGTACGAGGTACGATTAGCCAACCCAACAACTTGCCCACAGAACTAGAAAAATTAGTTGCCATCTCTTCCAAAGACATAAAACCAGCTCAACAGCCCAAACTAAAAGATTTAGTCAAAAAGTACCAAGACATCTTCGATACCGGACAAGGAAAAGCGGGTCGAACTAATGTGGTCCAGCACAAGATTGATACTGGGGTGCCCGACCGATCCGGCAATCAGCAAGAAGACTTCCTCTTGCCAAGAAGGAAGAGGCTGACAAAATAGTCAGCGATATGGGAAGAGAAGGAGTTATCGAACCATCTGACAGTCCCTGGTCCCTCCCGTCGTACTGGTGAAGAAAAAGGATGGATCGACACGCTTTGTGTAGACTATCGCCAACTTAATAATGTCACGAAGAAGGACAGTTACCTCTCCCGAGAATAGATGACACCCTAGACACGTTGGTGGTTCCACGATTTTCGACCCTTGATCTGAAGAGTGGATACTGCAAGTAGAGCTGGCTCAGGAAGATCGAGAAAAGACTGCTTTTACCATCGGCTCAGGATTGTGGCAGTTCACCGTTATGCCATTCGGGCTCTGTAATGCTCCCGCCACATTCGAAAGATTGATGGAAACAGTACTGAAGGGACTCTCATGGAACACGTGTCTAGTGTATCTCGACGACATAATTGTTGTCGGCAGATCGTTCGAGGACCACGTGAAAAACTTGGAGGAAGTATTCCTGCGACTGGGGAGCTCCGGATTGAAGCTGAGCCCTAAGAAATGCCATCTGTTCCAAAAAGAAGTACGATACCTCGGCCACGTTGTCTCTGGGGAAGGAGTAGCAGTGGATGACCAGAAGATCAAAGCTGTTAAGGATTGGCCCATCCCAAAAGACATTCAACAACTTCAAAGTTTCCTTGGTTTATGCACATACTATCGCCGATATGTGCTTGGATTCGCCAACATCGCTAAACCACTGACCAGGCTCACGGAAGGCCAAACAAAGTTCCAGTGGTCCGAAGAATGTCAAGACTCATTCAGGAAGCTGAAAGGAGCTTTGATCAACGCACCTATACTGAGCTATCCCCTACCCAAAGGGAAATTCATTTTGATACGGACGCCAGCAACGTGGACTTGGAGCTGTCCTATCTCAGATCCAGGAGGGACAGGAGAAGGTCATTGGTTATTTCAGCAAGACGCTTAGCAAACCAGAGCGCAATTACTGTGTCACCAGGCGAGAGCTGTTAGCTGTTGTAAAGGGAGTGGAACACTTCTACAAGTACGTGTATGGAAGAAGATTCCTGTTGAGAACTGACCATGCAGCTCTCAAATGGCTCTTACAGTTCAAAAATCCTGAGGGTCAAGTAGCACGTTGATCGAGAGACTCCAAGAATTCGATTTCGAGATCGAACATCGAGCCGGAACTAGCCATAAGAATGCAGATGCCTTGTCGCGAAGACCATGTCCAGATGATTGCTCACATTGCCGACGAGCAGAAGAGAAAGAAGCAACACTTTGTAGAACCGCGGCAATGGATGACAACTGGAATGACAGCAAGATCCAGAAAGACCAAAGAGAGACCCCGACCTTGGCTTAGTCGTCAGCTGGAAGAAGGGCAATCGAAGACCATCATGGCAGGAAGTCGCAGGTTACTCACCGGCTGTTAAGTCCTATTGGGCACAATGGAACTCTCTTATTCTGGACAATGGGATCCTGAAACGTGTGTTGAGGCCGATATTGGTGGGAAGACAGACGCCAAATAATTGTTCCCAGGAACAGAAGAGAGAGTGCTGCGGGAAATCCATGATGGAGTCGCCGGGGACATCTGGGAGTGACGAAGACCCTTCAGAAAGTGAGGCAACGGTTTTACTGGGCCAATTGTCAAGCTGACGTCCAGGACTGGTGCAGAAAGTGCGCTGTATGCGCTGCTAGCAATGGACCTCGAATACGACCCAAGGCCCGATGCGTCAGTAAACGTAGGCAGCCCGTTCGAGAGAATCGCCATTGACATCGCCGGCCCGTTTCCCGTATCCGACCTAGGGAATAAATACATCCTTGTGGCAATGGACTACTTCAGTAAGTGGGCGGAAGCCTATGCCCCGCCCAACCAGGAAGCCATCACCGTCGCCGACGTCTTGGTGAAAGAATGGATATGTCGATTCGGTATTCCAATGGAGCTGCACTCGGATCAAGGCAGAAATTTCGAATCCAACCTTTTCCAAGAAATATGTCTACTGCTGAACATCCGAAGACAAGAACCACGGCCCTACATCCGCAGTCCGATGGAATGGTGGAACGGATGAACAGGACGATCAACCGCCACTTGTCCAAGGTTGTCTCTGACCATCAAAGAGACTGGGACCAGTATCTTCATTTGTTCCTGATGGCCTATCGATCCGCAGTACACGAGTCAACCGGTCAAACTCCTGCTAGTATTATAATGGGCCGAGAACTGCGACTGCCTTGTGACCTGAAGTTTGGGATACCGCCAGGACAAGACACTGCGGAGAGGACTACGTCAGCAAACTTCGGCAGAGAATGGACGACATCCACGAACGAGTCCGGTTGAACATCCAGAGTGCCAGCGATAAAATGAAGAAGACCTATGACATCAAGGCCGACGCTGGAGGATTTAAGGTTGATGACCTGGTTTGGCTGTACAACCCCAAACGTCGTCGTGGACTATCACCAAAGTTGCGGAACTCGTGGAAGGCCCGTATAAAATCGTGAAAAGGATAAACGACCTTGTGTACCGAATCCATAAGCCACCCGAGGGAAACCAAGGGTCGTCCATTTCAACAAGTTGGCCCCTTACGCTGGAAACCATGACCAAGTTCGCACCCTCGCCACCGGAGGATGATATGACGTTCGAGAAGTTTATGTCCTTGTATTCAAACGGGCAGAAAGTTCTACATGGGGTTACTAGAGAGGAGTCACGAGACCTTTCGAGGTGCCTGCTGACTACGCACTAGCGCACTGTGTGGCAGAAGATCTTCGAATGTCCAGGGGGATCGCCGTAGTGTTCTCCAAGAAACTTGGTCAACTCCAAACACTGCGGGAGCAGAATCCAGAAGTTGGTGGGTGCTACAGTTGAAGAAAGGCCAGAGAAACATCTACTACCTAGTTACCAAGAGGCATTCCAAGATAAACCGTCCTATGAAGATGTCTGGAAGAGTCTCACCAAACTAAGAGATACTATGGTGGACCAGAATCTGGTGGATCTAGCAATTCCAAAATTATCCTGTGGTATTGATGGGTTGGACTGGAGAGTCATAAGAAGTATGCTGGAGGCGATATTCAGATCCAGCGGCGTCAAGATTTTGGTTTGCTGTAACCCTCTTCCACGACCGATCATGAAGACCGTGGAGTGTTACTTCCATCGAACTTCACGGTGCAGATATGGGGAGTCATGCAGATATCGTCACACTCCAAGGATGAAATTTCGGGACGAAATGTCTTTAAGAAGGGGGCAATGTAACGAACCTAGGCCGGACCTGTCGCCTCACACGTTGCCATCGACAGCGATGAGATCATCCCCGGAGATATTCGAGAACCATCCAGTCGCTCTTCCGCGGAAAACAACGGTCAATATTGGAAACAATTGGAACATGCCGTCGCCAACTGCCAGAATTCGAAAGATCGGGAATTCTGTAACGGAGATAAATAGACAGCCCTCAAGTCTCACGGACAGTCTGAACGAGCCCATACGATCGAGCTATACAGTGGAGTAGTAATATAAATTAAGTTGTAGATTAAGTGTGAAATAAATTAGTAGAACCAAGTTAAGTTTATTTACGTTACAATATGAAGAGCAGAAACGTCAAAAGAATGATTTTTACATGTCTTGTATATAGTATGCAAGGTAGTTAGAAATGTTTCGTAAATAAAAACTGTCAAAAAGGTGAAAATAATGAAAAGGTGCGTGAAAATCGAAAATTCGAGAATGAAACAAAGAATGTTGGTATCAAGGAAGAGAAATAAACAAGCTAAGCGAGAGAGAACAGAAAGACAATTTTGAAAGAACCGAATGAAGGAAATTATAATTATTAAAAATCAATCAATATGTATTAGAAAAACAGTTATTTGACTAGACAATATGGGAAATACTATAAAGAACAATAGCAGATAAATGATCCCAGATGCAGAGTTAATCCTTAGTTTTTTCATTGCAGATTTACCAGTACGAGGCGAAGTCACAGTCGACAAAGAGGCTGCAGTTTCCAAGAACGGGAGAAATCCGAAACACTGAACATTCTCGTTACAAGAAGTCACAGGTATTTTTTGAAACCATGAAAAGTTACTGCAGTGCAATTAAATTAAAACTTTTAAGGAACCCTTTCGATAGAAATCTTCATGGATTACTATATTGAGCACATAACCTATAAAACTAGGTTAAATTTCACTTTTAGTATCACATAACTGCACATTTCCTGTATATATTTGCTATGAAGCACTAATTAGGTAGTAGTAAGTTTTTCCTGAATAAAGGAAATCATTATTTTGCTGAATTTCTGATTAATTTTCAATGATTGAGCAATAACAGTTGCTATTTTCTGAAATTTACTTCAGGAACGACCAGAGGACTCCACAGTAGAACCGACTTCTGAGATTCCATAGGCGTACCGATTGAGTTGGCTGAGGTGAAGGAAATAAGGTAAAGGAGTGGATGGAAAGAAGGATGCATAGCCGGAGATATTAAATATTTATATGGGTATTCATTTGTCAATATATATTGAATTAAATTCAAAGGAGAACTAGTTTAAAGATTTTGAAAATAGTAAAAACAGTAAGACAAAATATAAAAAAAAATATTTTATATATTTTGTTATGATGTCTGGTTGTGAAAAAAAAACAAAACAAATATAAAATGAAATTAAAACGAACCGCAAACATCATAAATGTTATATGTTATATGTCAATGTATTTCTGGTTAACAATTTCGGTAAATATAAGTCTATCTTTGACAATCCATTTTTTCAGTTCTTCTTTAAACGTTCAGTTCTTCTTCAAAGGTTCGGATATAGCATATTCTTTCAAAACAAAATATTGACTTTTCCCTGTCTTTATATATATACAAAATACTAATCTACATGAAAGAGAACTTGCATACATTTTTTCACCAATACCCAACAAGAAATGCTGGAGCACTGAGCATAACCCACCACAGAATGGCAAAATTTGAAAAAAGCCCAAGATATGCGGAAATCAATTTTTTTGTGAACTTCCTGTATGCATACAAAACATGGACATTAAAAGGAAAATAAAAAAATTCTGGTGGAAAAAAGCACATTATTCTGTGAAAGAATTCCTCATTATAATATATTATATATATTATATTATTATATATATATATATATATATATATATATATATATATATATATATATATATGTTTATATATATTGTTTATGTTTTTATTTATGTATTTTATTGACGATATTGTTAACTAGATTGGCATTTTGATAAAATATGACTGACGAGTACATCCATCACCTAGATGGCTGCTGTTACAAGTACAAATGAATATATTTTATTCTACTGTTTTTTTATATCGTTTGCAAGTTGCAAAGGGAAACATTGAATATTGATAGAAAGATTTTTCTGTAAATTGAAAAATCCACGATTAAAATGAAGTTATTTTTTGTGGATGTCTAACAGAAAACAACTACTTCCCCGGCTAAAGCCACGCTGGACATTGAACTACATCTGATAGATATTCTGAAAAGACATTTTAAAGAAAAATCTGAAATTGAAAATTTATTTTCATTCAGATATTATTTGATTTTCTATTCCAGTCTTAATTAAGATCTCATAAAGATGAATGAGGCAAAGAAGAATGTTTTCCAAAAGAGAGTACTCATCAGAAATCATTCGTTACATTGACGCAGGAGAGACATCGCATTCACTAGGTCTTCAATATAGAATATTGTAACGTAAATAAACTTAACTAACTTGGTTTTACTAATTTATTTCACATTTAAATCTACAACTTAATTTATATTACTACGCCACTGTATAGCTCGATCGTATGGGCTCGTTCAGACTGAGAGTGAGACTGCCTGTGCCACCTTGAGGGCTGCCTATTTATCTCCGTTACAGAATTCCCGATCTTTCGAATTCTGGCAGTTGGCGACCAGCATGTTCCAGTTATTTCCAATATTGACCGTTGTTTTCCGCGGCAGAGCGACTGGATTGTTTTCGAATATCTCCGGGGATGACATCATCGTTGTCGATGGCAACGCGTGAGGCGACAGGTCCGGCCTAGGTTCGTTACAATATCTATCAGATGTAGTTCAATGTCCAGCGTGGCTTTAGCCGGGGAAGTAGTTGTTTTCTGTTAGACATTCACAAAAATAACTTCATTTTAATCGTAGATTTTTCAATTCACAGAAAAATATTTCTATCAATATTCAATTGAGAATGTTTCCCTTTGCAACATGAATACCCCACAAGAGGTTATCTTGCCGATGGGAGATAGTGACTAAAGTTTATCTTCCAGTCGCAGATGATTCCACATCTGATTTTATGAACATCCTGTTTATATTTTCAACAAATCAAGTTTGCAAGTTATTGTGCAATTCGAAATTATATGACATGTATGTATTTGCAGTTATTTCTATTTCATTTGTGTATATTAATTTTCAGTAAGAACCTTAATGATGCCGTAAAATATTTTGCACACCGGCGCGCGGCGGCTTCATATCTTGGCGCGGCTCTGTTATTAGTAATGAATTTTATACAAATGAGACCACTTTATAGGTGCAGAAACTGATCCAGATGAACAATAATGATCATTTAATAAATGTATCGTGGACATTACATCAGTTGGGTGTCCGACGTTTATTTTCTCACGTACGAGTTTCTGCTACATTCTACATTAAAACCAATTCGACAAGAAAGAAAAATCACCAGTTCAATGTTTCTCTCGAATATCGCAATTATACCTTTTCATTGTTCCTTCTCAACCAGTACCTGAAACCAACGATTGCATTCCATAAATCGAGGATAATTTTGAGCTCCATGAATAAAAAATTATCTGAAAATTCAAGATATTAAATCGTACCTCAATTTTCAAAGGAATGTGTATTTTTCTAAACATCAAAATGCATTTCAATCTGTTTCATTGTTTGAATGCAACACTGCATCATTGGGATTCATAGAGTACTTCGAGTGTCTCGTAAATTTAGATTAACAACTATTTCCTGGTATAACAGTCAATTTACGCACCTGCATTTGAATCGACACAGTTACAGCTAGCTATACGAGGAACATTTAGAAATGTCTTATTATGGTCTCTACTTATTTGAATAGAAAGTACTATTCGATAAAAGATGTACAGTTCATTAAAATTATACATAAATATTCACTGTGGATTTTTGTTGCTCCGTAAAAATTCCATTGCTTGTCAGCAAAAACAACTTTTTCCAATATAAATAACGTTATGTGTGTGAGGCTAGAAACGTTTCGGAAAATTTGTTGCTAGGAATGATTTGGTGAGGCTTATTTCATGCATTTCAAAATTATGTCTCAATTCGGACGAAAAGTCGAAACATTAAAATAATCCAAGTTTTTCTCATAACTCGAGATCAAGAAAAAACCACCAGAATGTGAAGGAGAATGGTGAATATCAAGAAATTTATTTTTTTCACCCTATCAGTAACAGAACTCGAGAATGAGGGAAAAACCATTACGGAACTCTAGAAAAATGCGAAAAAAGGTATGTTATTTCTAACAAAATATAAAATAATATTTCAAACTCTGTCGGAGAGTTCAAAAATTAAAAAAAAATCCGAACGTATATTGAACTTTTTTTACTAAATAATGAAATACAACTCTGTATCTTGTCATATATAGCCAGTTGATGAATGTTGTCCTGGTAGTTCTAAGGGGGCAAAATAATTGTTAGACCTGCGAAAAAAAACATATATAAAAACATAAATTTCAATAAGAATCGGAAGCAACTAAGCAAAGGAGGATATACAGGAAAAAATCACAAGCCTCCTGATGTTTGGGAAACCATGAAACAACTGTAGGCGAATGGTGCCTTTTTTGGAATCGAAAAAATCTCTTTTCTTCGTTATTTGTTTTGCGTTACTCTGAACACACTAGAAGTACGACTTTTGGTGTCGTGGATTGGCCTATACTGACATCTGTTGGTGACCTATTGATGTGCACGAAATTTCGTGTCATTGAATTCCATTTTATTCGGACTAATAAGCTTCACCCCACAAATTATAGGTGTCACTTCTATAATTTCGCGCATTTCACATTTTTATCCTGGCCGGTAGGTATAAGCCTTGAGAGATTTGGTTCGAATTAAAAAAAAGATCACAAGCCGTTCTGATGTTTGGGAAACCATGAAACAGCTGTAGGCGGGTGGTGCCTTTTAATATATATATATATATACATGTAATATATATATAATATATATATATATATATAAAGAAATAAAAGGATGTATAGGTAGGTATACAGTCGTAGACAGATATTGTGTCATTAAGAGAATTGACCATCATCATAGAACTCCTGTAGCCATAGTATGCTTTGAGTAAAATATAGTCCAGGGATTTCTTTCAAAGGTGAAGGAAGTTTGTTTACATTATTGAATGTTTAGTCTGCTCTGATCGGGGAATGGGCAGAGCTATATTTTTCTGCAACCTGATGTGTATTATGCATTTTTGCTGGATGTTCATTATCAATTGTGTTCGCTTTATGTTTGTGTATTAAACAGGTGGTCTCCAGTATGAAGATAGATATTGAAGTTAGAATCTTGTGTTTAATGAATAAAGGTTTACAGTAGGCAGTATATTCAGCTCGTGACATAGATCTTATTGCCCGCGTTTTTAAAGAGCAAAGATTGAATCTAACATAGATTCAGTGCAGTAACCCCAGGAAGCTATACAATATCTCAGGTGTGATTTATCCAAAGTAAACTATGTCACTCTACCCATTGACGAACCAAGTTCCTTGGATACCACTCTTACTGCATAGCAACCTGATACCACTTTTTTTCTTAAGGTGTGAATATGGCTAGAGAATTTCAGACTGTCATCCATTTAATGCAAGAAACTTGGTGGAAAGTCTATTCACAATTGATTCAAACCTAACATAAGTGAATCATAGGTGAATTTGAATGTTAGGAGGCTAGTTTTTTTTTAATTGAAGCAGAGGTGGTTTGCGTCACACCATTTTTTGACCACTTGAATCGTGTTCGATGTTTTCTTTTAATCAATCAATCAATCAAAATATACTTTATTGTCATTGACAAAGCATGTGTTAGATCATAACTACCATCATTATAATTATTACAGAGGAGACAGTGTGGAGTCAGCTTTAAAATAACAAAAAGGTCAATAAATAAACAATACACACACACACCTAATATAATAATGTAAAAGAATAAAATGTTGAAATGGTTAAATCACTAGTCTGTAAAAAACACAAATCGTCAAAAAAAAATACAAAACAAAAACAAATTAGACAGGTTAAAATTAAATAAAAAGTTGGATATCTTATATCTATCAAATGTAAGATCACAATTTAAAACGCCTAATAAAAACCAACAAGACACGTTAAAATTAAATATAAAGTGGGAAGTTAAAATTATATAAAAAGTTGAGTTCCCTCTATCTATAAAATAGTACGATCGTTGAAAAATTCCTCTAAACTATAATAGGGTCTATCAGAAAGCAATGCCTTGACTTCTTTTCTAAAAATAACACCAGATACCCTCTTTTATATTTTCTGGCAAGTGGTTGAATATCTTGCATCCATTATATATTAATGAATCTTTCACAAGAGAAGAGGAAGGAATTGGTAGTTTCAAAAGCTGATCTTGTCGGGAAGAATAAATGTTTACTCTATTAAAATTAGATTCGTGTCTGGGAATAAGGCATACTGTTTCCATGATATATATGGATATGACAGTCAGTATTTTGTGATTTTTAAAGTGAAGTCTGCATGAGTCTCGAAGTCTTAGTTTGCATAGGCTTCTCAGAGCACGTTTTTGTTGAACAAAGACACTTTGTAGAGAGAAACTATTACATACCTTAGTTGAGAGTCTATTAAAGCATAATAAACTGCTTTTGCAGCTGAATATCCCAACTCATTTGATGCCATTTTGATGGCATAGCAACAGAGGATAATTTTTTTTATTGAGGGTTGTTTATATGAGCATTGAATTTTAGTCCACAATCAATGAATAGCCCCAAAAATTTGGAATTTGTTTTTTTTTCAATCGTTTTAGTATCTAGGGATATGTCTCCTAGTGTGCATCTGAATGAAACTATATTGGTTTTGGATGTTTAAATGTGAGTAGATTTGAGTCACACCACTTTTTCACCATTTGTATGTCATTGCTGATGATTCGATGTAGATCAGTTTCATCGTTGTTGTGCCACAAAATAGTAGTGTCATCTGCGAATAGAGTGAATTTTCCTGATATGTCAAGGGCTGTTAAATCGTTTATATATAGCAAAACAGAATGGGGCCAAGGATCGAGCCTGAGGCACCCACAATGTATATTTGCTATACTGGAGGTTGATTTTGTTTTTACTATCTGCGTTCGATCTGATGAATATGATTCAAACCATCTATGAGCACTATATCTGATTCCGTAGCAGTGCAGTTTTTGCAACAGTATTTCGTGATTCACACAGTCAAATGCCTCAGACAAATCACAAAATACTGCCGCAGCCACCTCGCCACTATTGATTTCGTTGTACAGTTCATATAGAAGAGAAAAAATTGCATCATTAGTGCTTTTATTATTTTGGAATCCAAACTGTTGGATACTCAAAATATTGTGGCTGCATAAGAAGTTGTTCAATCTGTTTTTGACAAGTTTTTCAATAATTTTTGACAGTGTTGGAATGAGAGAAATGGGTCTCAAATTTGAGGGAGAGTTCTTATCACCACCTTTATGCAGAGGTATCACCAAAGATGTTTTTAGGAAAGACGGGAAAATGCCCTGGCGAAAAGACTCATTTAGGGAGTCGATATTTGATCCTTTCCACATCAATGTCGTATCATAGTGAACTTTCCCTGAATATATATGCTGGCTAAATCAATGAGGTAAATTAGGAACAATATTGGGCCGAGTACTGACCCTTGGGGCACACCACATTTGATAGTAGCAGGGTTTGAGTTACCATCTTGCATCTTCACAATTTTTTTCTATCTGATAAGTACGACTCGAAACATTTGTGACTGTTATTTCTGAACCCGTAATGCCAAATCTTCTGGAGCAATATACGTGGCTGACACAGTCAAATGCATTTGAAAAGTCACAGAATACTGCCCCAATTTCTAAGCCCTCATTCATACCCACGTAAACCTCTTCCAAGAGGCATCGTTTGTACTTTTATTATTTTGGTATCCCATCTGCGTTGTGTTCAGGATATTATGTTCTTCTCGAAACTGCAACATTATTTTCTTAATTAGTTTCTCTATAACCTTTGAGATATTGGGCGGAAATTTGATGAATCGTCACATGCATGATGGGAAAACACCATTGGCAAAGGAGATGTTTGAAGCTTCAGTTAGAGGACTACCAGGGATCTTCTGTAAGGTTTTCTAAAATTGTTAGTGTAATATCATCAATACCGGCACTTCTTTCATTTTTAATTTCATTAAATATTTCGTGTAGCTCAATGGCGTTGGTAGGATATAAGTGAAAGGTCTCGTTTACAAATTTATCTTGAAGATAACTCATTGGATTTATACTTGTAGGCAAGCGAAGCTGCTATGGTGCAGTAGTAATTATTTATTGTATTGGGTTACACACTAGGCTGCAGCGGTGATAATCCTACCTTTTCTCTCAATGTATTCACTATGACCTAGCTTTCTTCCATTTTATTTTTAGCTTGGTCAATCCCATTTTTTATAATAGCAATTATTCGCTAGTTTTATAACACGTACGTATATATTTTCATAATTGGCGCAGTATGTTGAGAAATAATGTCTTTATCTGCAGGGATCGCAAGTTATTTGCAAATATTCGGATTCCAGGGTTTACCCAAGGCTTAGTTTTTTTTCTTTATTTTTTTTTGAGGGAAAAACATTGTTTATAACCACCCTTTAGAGTAAGCTGGAAGGAGTTTAATGGTTCTGGAGAAGATAATACCCCACACCAATTGATCGACAATAGTAGTTGAAGCATTCACAGTTTTCCCAAGTCTAATTTTCCTCTTTTTTTTCTAACCGCTACTATTTTATGAGAAGTCAGAATTGCTTCGTGGTCTGAAAAATCTACAGGAGCTACTAATGAATTAGACTCGTGATCGCTGAAGTTCTGACATACATAGTCTAGGATAGTACTTGAGTGAAAAACCCATTCTGGTTGGGTCGCCAACCATCATTGTCAAGTTAAATGAGGAGAGAAAGTGCCACAATTTCATAGTCCTTGCTGATTCCTGGTTAATATAATCAATATTGAAATCACCCCCAACTATTATCTCTGCATTCACTGATATTAACGTCAACACATTTTCAAACTTATCAGAGAATATTTGAAGGTCAGGGTTTGGAAATATGGATGTTCAAGGAATTCTAAGATTATTTTCATTATACATATTTCATAACAGAGATAACAAGTTTCTTCCACTTTTTTCTTTCTCCTCTCCTTTTTCTTATTTTCCTATCTTCACCATATCGCACTTTGAATTTTTTTTAAGGTTTAGTGGAAAGCAAATTGAACTCCGCCTTTTGTTTTCTTGCGAACACAATAAAATTATGAATATTTTAGGCATGAGTTTATAAAATGGAAAGGCAATAAAGTCATTTATTATTATATGCTAGGGAAAATTGAGAGATGTGCTCAACCTATTAGAGAATTGAATTTTGAGATATGTTGCAAATCACATGAATGAATTCTTCATGAATTGAAATCGTAGTTCCCCCTCCATCCATTTTTTCTCTAGAATAGTTTGCTGTAACTAGATATTTTGGAATATAACAGGGCTCATCTACATGGAGCCAATGCTCTGTCGTAGCATTATTTCTTACAGATTGAGTATTTAACACTAATAGGGACATATTTTGATTTCTGCCCATCAATGTAAGGTGATGACTTAATTTATTAGATAGTGTGCTAGGAACTGAAGTTCCAATGATATGATTTATTTGAACAGTTTTTAGGATCACCTGCCAGCTAGCTTTCGCAATACCATTTTTAACATCTGCAATATTTGAAATTTAGTACCTCTTGTCTGTGGTCGGTGAGGAATTTTATAGAAGAATTACTATCCATTCTATTTCTTGTACCTATATATAATTTTATTCAATATTTTTTTATCAATCACATTATTTCTTTCACCGATCAGTATGATATTCGTCAATTTGCTAAGAGGTACGATTTGTTTCAGAACTTGATTAAGTGATCTCTTGTTACTTATATTGGCCACGTTTATACCGTGTCTTGGTATGCAGACTAATGATTATATTCCAACCAAATTATGTCAGTATGGTATAAACTGTGCACTTGGTCAAGTGAGTAGCTTGGTTTGGTACCGAAGTTTGTTGTGTACCAGACTATAATACTAAGTTGACTAAGATGGTGTAAACAGTATGATAAATTTTACCAACCATGACTGTAAATTTTGGTTTGAAAGATTGCTAAGCGTTCTGTTCTGGTTATCGCACTGGCTGAATGAACCGAATGGAAACAATATCCATAAAAAATAGAGCGAGAGAGAGTTAGTGAAAAATATGTTTTGTGATTCCTAACCTTAGCTTCCGCATCATTACTTCGGAAATTGTTTTATATATTTTTGTTTTTATTTTTTATGTAAAATGAGTTGCTGCGGTTCAGAACCTCCTATAGAAACGTCCAAAGGTATTAATTGGACAGATGAAGAAACCAGTGCGTTTTTCCAAATATTTTTGGACAAGAAAATTATATCAATTTTGGATGGCAAAAAATTTAAACACCTATACATTTACAAGAGCCTTGAAGAAGACATGGTGAGTAGAGGCTTTACAAAAACTGCTGAACAGATGAAATTCAAAATGACTGAGCCTGAACTCACTGACATCCAGACATTGTTATTGACAGATGACACAATTCCGAATTGGATAGCAGAATTTCAAACCTTTCTCTTGGTTACATGACAAAAGAAATACCAAACCAGAACCAAGTTGGTGAATTAATCATTTGACAAAACACGATGTGAATAAACGATTACTAAAACATTTGGTTTGAATTTGGTCACATACACTTGGTAAGGTCAACAAATTCACATACGGTATAAACGTGGCCATTGTTACTTATATTGTTAGTGTTAAACATTATAATCACATATAGTTTTGACCATAGGAAATGGTCTCGGTAAAAATATTCTTAGTTGTGGGAATAGTGCTGCTTTGGGCTTGGTATAACCTTGTATTCTTGTATATTACATTTTTATTTCCCAAGGAGTATCTGAGAACGGCTGGATTTTTTTGGTATATTCGTCTCCTACAACTAGTATTCTATTGGGAGGATATCCACTGGGATACTCGGTTGTACTATGGGCGGACTGTTGGGGATAACTACTTGCTTCATGTCCTTTTTCTCTTCCTCCTAGTTCATTCTGAGTACTTGTTTCTTCAGCGGCCCCATCGATTTCTGGGTAACAGGTAAAAATATTGAACTTTTTGTTGAAATTGTATAAACTCAGCATTCTTATTAATAATAATAATATGTTTATTACGGTTGAACTACAATATTATTCGAATATAATATAAATATAAATGAATAAACATGTGTACTCACAGAAGCAAGTGAGAGTTTAGGTATTTGTAAGTAAAATACATAATTATCACACTAAAAATATATTAAATGACAAGTAGGGAATGTATGTCCATCTCATAGTGTATTTGACCTAATTGTGGTATTTTTGTCAATTTTAAAGTAATTTTTTCCGAAATCTGGAAAATATCAGCATTTTCTGTTCAAAGCATTCTATTGTTAATGAAATTAATGAAGAATACTCTATTTGTGTTTAGAATCCATATTTTTACCATATATTTGAAACAGTTTTTGTTGGTTACAGATTTCAGTTGTGGAGGAAGGTGGTTATATAATTTTGGGCCCAATTAGAGTAATCTCCTTTGTCCAACATTCTTATCACACTCAGGTAATTTTACAGTAGTGCCTTCATTCCGAGTGGCATAGTTGTGGTCTGTGGGTTCCAGTGCAATTTTGGATTTATGGATGTACATGATTATTTTCTGACAGTATAACTGTCTTATATCTAAGATTTCACTAATTAGAAAGAGTTCAACATTGGAAAAGCTGAGTTTTTTATTGTGAATAATCCTCAAAACCCATTTTTGTAAAACATTTGATCTTTACAAATGGCAGTCGAGAATTCCTCCCCATCCCATAATACTACAGTGCAAGTGAGACTAGATGAGTGCATATTATGCTGTTTTTAGGAGATGAATATCAAAAAATTGCGATATACATCTGAATTTACCGATAAGTCCTCTACTTTTTTCATTATGAAATTAACGTGTAAATCCCAACGTGAATGTTTATCCATCATGATACCCAAATATTTGACAGACTCTGCTTCTGGTATTGTCGTATTTTCATCAATATTCAAGCTTCCTAAATGTGGTAGATGATTCAAGTAGGACGCAAATGGAAGATAATGAGTTTTATTGATGTTTAGAGTGAGTTTGTTGAATTGTAACTACTTTTTAATGACCTGGAAGTCGGTTTCTGCCTTGACTTTCAAGTTTCCCCATGTATGAGCAGTATAAAATAACACCATATCATCGGGAAAACTAAGAATGGCCCCTCTGTAAGAAAGAGGCTGTTTATATATAATGTGAACAATAGGGGGCCCAACGCAGTACCTTGAGGAACACCAAATTAAACAGTTCTCGGTTCGCTGATGTTTTCATTTAGGCATACTTGTTGTTGTCGATCAGTCAAGTAACTCTCTGGAAGTTTTACCTCTAATACCGTATGAATATAGTGTAACGAACCTAGGCCGGACCTGTCGCCTAACGCGTTGCCATCGACAGCGATGAGATCATCCCCGGAGATATTCGAGAACCATCCAGTCGCTCTTCCGCGGAAAACAACGGTCAATATTGGAAACAATTGGAACATGCCGTCGCCAACTGCCGGAATTCGAAAGATCGGGAATTCTGTGACGGAGATAAATAGGTAGCCCTCAAGATGGCACGAACAGTCTGAACGAGCCCATACGATCGAGCTATACAGTGGAGTAGTAATATAAATTAAGTTGTAGATTAAGTGTGAAATAAATTAGTAGAACCAAGTTAAGTTTATTTACGTTACAATTTGTGTCGGAAGTGAGATTTTGAAAATAAACAAGTGATCGTGGAGTGGATAGTCAGAAAAATAAATTGATAGACCTTTTTGTACGCCCAAAATAGACAGTGGCCCGGTTTTCGCGAAGTGGACAATTGTGCGTGGGAATATAAACTGATACACTGTTCGCGTGAAACAGAAAATAGACAGTGGCCCGGTTTTCGCGAAGTGGACAATTGTGCGTGGGAATATAAACTGATACACTCTTCGCGTGAAACAGACAATAGACTGGTGGCCCGTGGAAAAGAATTCGCGAAGTGAATTTTCAACAAACTGATAAACTTTTACGTGTGAAACAGACTGATACCTCGTCAAAGACAAAATGTGTTCAAGAAAAGTGGCCTTCGGACTTGAAGGTAGCGGAATTGAAACAGGAATTGGAGGAAAGGGAACTGGAAACAACGGGTAAAAAGCAAGTACTCCAGGAAAGACTTGCAGAAGGACTTATACAAGAAGGTGAGGACCCCGAAACATTTTTATTCGAAGTTCCCGGAGGTGATTTAAGTTTGGTAATGAATAAACTCGAAGAAACTACTAAATCTGTGAAAGAAGAACTGCAACAAAATTCAAGAAGTCTGGAAGAAAATGCTAGAAATCTGGAAAAGAAGCTTCAAGAAAATCCTAGAAATCTGGAAGAGAAGCTTCTAGAAAATTCAAGAAGCCTGGAAGAAAATGCTAGAAATCTGGAAGAGAAGCTTCAAGAAAATTCTAGAAATCTGGAAGAAGCTTCTAGAAAATTCAAGAAGCCTGGAAGAGAAGTTCCTGGAAAACACAGAAGGTCTAAAAAAAGAATTGTGTGGTGTGGCTAATTTTCTAGAAGAAAGAATGGGAACCGTTGAGACAGAGATAGATAAAATTAGGGAGCAAATGAACACGGAGGTAGATAAAATCAAAGATGGGTTCGAGGCAGAAATGGACAAAATAAAGGAAACAATCAGTAAGCTAGAAAAACGAATTAATAGTGCGCCCTCCACAGAGATGGTTAACGAAAATGCAATGCTGGACTTGAGTTTGAACTTGGATAAAGTTCAAGAGGGAATAAAAGATGTCAAGATCAATTCAGAAATAGGGAAGCTTTCCATGAAGCCGCCTCAGTTCGACGGAAAAACTCCATGGGCAAATTACCGCCGGCAGTTTGAAGCAGCGGCCAAAGCAAACGGATGGAATGCAGGGGAAAGAGCTGTAGCACTGACACTTGCATTACGTGGAGAAGCGACAAATATTCTACAAACTCTCACCGCCCAAGAACAGGAGGACTATGATCAGCTGATCAAACATCTAGAATTACGATATGGCCACGCCCATTTGGAACACGTATACCACTCCCAACTGAAAAATCGCTGCCAGAAATGGGGCGAATCCTTACAAGAATTCGAAGCTGACATTGCACGCTTGGTTCTGTCTCGCATATCCAGCCACACCGGAAAAATGTAATGGAGCGATTAGCGGTTCAGGCATTCTTGGATGGACTCCGTGACCAAGAAACCAGACAAGCGTTGACACTAGCTCGTCCAACACATCTCGTAGACGCACTGGCACGCGCTTTGGAATTTGAGGCAGCAAAGCAATCCTGCAAAACCAAAGTAAAGTTCGAAGCATTGAAGAAGACTCACAGAGCATGCTGACTTGGAAGCTGCCATAAGAAAAGTGATGAAGGAAGTTTTGCCTGAGAAAGACAGATAAGATGCTGGAATTGTGGCAAAATTGGACATGTCGTAGCAAATGTCCAACATTCGAAAACACGACCCGATGCAGGAAAACTGAAGAAGTTCGACGAGAAGGGCAATCGTCGGCCTGTGTCCAGCAAGCCCCGGTTAACAACGCATATGTCGCTATCCTGAAACGACAGAACAGAGGTGTTTTCGTAGACGGTCTCATCAATAACGAGCCTTGCACCATGCTGCTAGATACAGGTGCGACTAGGACAATTCTCGGACCTTCCTTTGCCAGAACACCGGAACGAATTGAACCGACAACTTGAAGCTACGCACAGCAACAGGGGAGCCAGCTACTGTATATGGCGAGCTACCGATTGAAATAATTTTGGGCAGCACTAAAGTGAAACATCAGGCACTTGTAGCGGACATCGAAGACGATGCAATCATCGGAATGGACATCATGAATTCCAGAGGGTTTGAATTGATTTCAAAGACGGCGTCCTACGTGTCAACGGAGAAGAGCTGGTACTTCATGGGAGAAGTGAAGAGTTGATCCGTGTGCTGTTGGCTGAAGATGTAAGCGTACCTGAGAGGGCTGAAACGTCCTGGAGGCTCGCCTGGACGGGAGTGCGAGCAGTGGAGACGTGATGATGTTCGAGCCCAAACTTCATGATGAGAAAATTGGACGAGGGATTGCCCTAGGGAAAACCCTGTTACGTGCTGAAAATTTGTACCGGTAAGGGTCATGAATGTCAATTACTTTCCAGTGACCTTAAAGAAAGGAACAATTTTAGGGCACTGCTCGTCAGTTTCATCTGTGATCCGGGCGTACGAGGTACGATTAGCCAACCCAACAACTTGTCCACAGAACTAGAAAATTAGTTGCCATCTCTTCCAAAGACATAAAACCAGCTCAACAGCCCAAACTAAGAGATTTAGTCAAAAGTACCAAGACATCTTCGATACCGGACAAGGAAAAGGGGGTCGAACTAATGTGGTCCAGCACAAGATTGATACTGGGGTGCCGACCGATCCGGCAATCAGCAAGAAGACTTCCTCATGCCAAGAAGGAAGAGGCTGACAAAATAGTCAGCGATATGGGAAAAGAAGGAGTTA
The DNA here is from genome assembly GCA_018342105.1 of Gonioctena quinquepunctata. NCBI lineage: Eukaryota > Metazoa > Arthropoda > Insecta > Coleoptera > Chrysomelidae > Gonioctena > Gonioctena quinquepunctata. Next base: position 131,828 of record JAFIRS010002399.1, read on the forward strand.
TCGAACCATCTGACAGTCCCTGGTCCCTTCCAGTCGTACTGGTGAAGAGAAAGGATGGATCGACACGCTTTGTGTAGACTATCGCCAACTTAATAATGTCACGAAGAAGGACAGTTACCCTCTCCCGAGAATAGATGACACCCTAGACACGTTGGCTGGTTCCACGATTTTCTCGACCCTTGATCTGAAGAGTGGATACTGGCAAGTAGAACTGGCTCAGGAAGATCGAGAAAGACTGCTTTTACCATCGGCTCAGGATTGTGGCAGTTCACCGTTATGCCATTCGGCTCTGTAATGCTCCCGCCACATTCGAAAGATTGATGGAAACAGTACTGAAGGGACTCTCATGGAACACGTGTCTAGTGTATCTCGACGACATAATTGTGGTCGGCAGATCGTTCGAGGACCACGTGAAAAACTTGGAGGAAGTATTCCTGCGACTGAGGAACTCCGGATTGTAGCTGAGCCCTAAGAAATGCCATCTGTTCCAAAAAGAAGTACGATACCCGGCCACGTTGTTCTGGGGAAGGAGTAGCAGTGGATGACCAGAAGATCAAAGCTGTTATGGATTGGCCCATCCCAAAGGACATTCACCAACTTCGAAGTTTCCTTGGTTTATGCAATAACTATCGCCGATATGTGCTGGGATTCGCCAACATCGCTAAACCACTGACCAGGCTCACGGAGGGCCAAACAAAGTTCCAGTGGTCCGAAGAATGTCAAGACTCATTCAGGAAGCTGAAAGGACCTTTGATCAACGCACCTGTACTGAGCTATCCCCTACCCAAAGCGAAATTCATTTTGGATACGGACGCCAGCAACCAGTGGACCTTGGAGCTGTCCCTATCTCAGATCAAGCAGGGACAGCAGAAGGTCATTGGTTATCTAACCAAGACGCTTAGCAAACCAGAACGCAATTACTGTGTCACCAGGCGAGGCTGTTAGCTGTTGTAAAGGGAGTGGAGCACTTCTACAAGTACGTGTATGGAAGAAGATTCCTGTTGAGAACTGACCATGCAGCTCTCAAATGGCTCTTACAGTTCAAAAATCCTGAGGGTCAAGTAGCACGTTGGATCGAGAGACTCCAAGAATTCGATTTCGAGATCAACATCGAGCCGGAACTAGCCATAAGAATGCAGATGCCTTGTCGCGAAGACCATGTCCAGATGATTTCTAACATTGCCGACGAGCAGAAGAGAAAGAAGCAACACTTTGTAGAACCGCAGCAATGGATGACAACTGGAATGACAGCAAGATCCAGAAAGACCAAGAGAAAGACCCCGACCTTGGCTTAGTTGTCAGCTGGAAGAAGGGCAATCGAAGACCATCATGGCAGGAAGTCGCAGGTTACTCGCCGGCTGTTAAGTCCTATTGGGCACAATGGAACTCTCTTATTCTGGACAATGGGATCCTGAAACGTGTGCTGGAGGCCGATATTGGTGGGGAAGACAGACGCCAAATAATTGTTCCCAGGAACAGAAGAGAGGAAGTGCTGCGGAAATCCATGATGGGGTCGCTGGAGGACATCTGGGAGTGACGAAGACCCTGCAGAAAGTGAGGCAACGGTTTTACTGGACCAATTGTCAAGCTGACGTCCAGGACTGGTGCAGAAAGTGCGCTGTATGCGCTGCTAGCAATGGACCTCGAATACGACCCAAGGCCCCGATGCGTCAGTACAACGTAGGCAGCCCGTTCGAGAGAATCGCCATTGACATCGCCGGCCCGTTTCCCGTATCCGACCACGGGAATAAATACATCCTTGTGGCAATGGACTACTTCAGTAAGTGGGCGGAAGCCTATGCCCGCCCAACCAGGAAGCCATCACCGTCGCCGACGTCTTGGTGAAAGAGTGGATATGTCGATTCGGTATTCCAATGGAGCTGCACTCGGATCAAGGCAGAAATTTCGAATCCAACCTTTTCCAAGAAATATGTCTACTGCTGAACATCCGCAAGACAAGAACCACGGCCCTACATCCGCAGTCCGATGGAATGGTGGAACGGATGAACAGGACGATCAACCGCCACTTGTCCAAGGTTGTTCTGACCATCAAAGAGACTGGGACCAGTATCTTCATTTGTTCCTGATGGCCTATCGATCCGCAGTAACGTCAACCGGTCAAACTCCTGCTAGTATTATAATGGGCCGAGAACTGCGACTGCCTTGTGACCTGAAGTTTGGGATACCGCCAGGACAAGACACTGCGGGAGAGGACTACGTCAGCAAACTTCGGCAGAGAATGGACGACATCCACGAACGAGTCCGGTTGAACATCCAGAGGGCCAGCGATAAAATGAAGAAGACACATATGACATCAAAGCCGACACAGGAGGATATAAGGTTGATGACCTGCCACGAAAGGAGGCCGGTTGAACATCTGTACAACCCCAAACATCGTCGTGGACTATCACCAAAGTTGCGGAACTCGTGGGAAGGCCCGTATAAAATCGTGAAAAGGATAAACGACCTTGTGTACCGAATCCATAAGCCACCCCGAGGGAAAACAAGGGTCGTCCATTTCAACAGGTTGGCCCCTTACGCTGGAAACCATGACCAAGTTCGCACCCTCAAGCCACCGGAGGATGATATGACGTTCGAGAAGTTTATGTCCTTGTATTCAAACGGGCAGAAAGTTCTACATGGGGTTACTAGAGAGGAGTCACGAGACCTTTTCGAGGTGCCTGCTGACTACGCACTAGCGCACTGTGTGGCAGAAGATCTTCGAATGTCCAGGGGCATCGCCGTAGTGTTCTCCAAGAAATTTGGTCAACTCCAAACACTGCGGGAGCAGAATCCAGAAGTTGGTGGGGTGCTACAGTTGAAGAAAGGCCAGAGAAACATCCACTACCTAGTTACCAAGAGGCATTCCCAAGATAAACCGTCCTATGAAGATGTCTGGAAGAGTCTCACCAAACTAAGAGATACTATGGTGGACCAGAATCTGGTGGATCTAGCAATTCCAAAATTATCCTGTGGTATTGATGGGTTGGACTGGAGAGTCATAAGAAGTATGCTGGAGGCGATATTCAGATCCAGCGGCGTCAAGATTTTGGTTTGCTGTAACCCTCTTCCACGACCGATCATGAAGACCGTGGAGTGTTACTTCCATCGAACTTCACGGTGCAGATATGGGGAGTCATGCAGATATCGTCACACTCCAAGGATGAAATTTCGGGACGAAATGTCTTTAAGAAGGGGGCAATGTAACGAACCTAGGCCGGACCTGTCGCCTAACGCGTTGCCATCGACAGCGATGAGATCATCCCCGGAGATATTCGAGAACCATCCAGTCGCTCTTCCGCGGAAAACAACGGTCAATATTGGAAACAATTGGAACATGCCGTCGCCAACTGCCGGAATTCGAAAGATCGGGAATTCTGTGACGGAGATAGGTAGCCCTCAAGATGGCACGAACAGTCTGAACGAGCCCATACGATCGAGCTATACAGTGGAGTAGTAATATAAATTAAGTTGTAGATTAAGTGTGAAATAAATTAGTAGAACCAAGTTAAGTTTATTTACGTTACAATAGTTTTTCAAGTAATATTTCATGACTTACGGTGTCGAACACTTTAGAGAGGTCTATAAAATTGCTTAAGGCCGGAGTTTTTTTTATCTATTGCCTTATATATGAGTGATATTAATGAATAGATCGTATCTTCTGTGGACTTCTCCTCCCTGAAGCCATATTGTCGGTCGGAAATAATTTTATGTAGGGTTAAGAAATTTGTCAGTCTATTTTTATCAATTTTTTTTTGAAAGGGTTGAGATTAGTGATATTGGGCTGCAGTTTTCAATATCTGATTTACCACCTCCCTTATAAAGTGGTTTGATTACACCAATTTTTAGCGATTTGGGAAAATAAGCACAATCAAAGCATTTGCTTATCAGAAAGTTCATTGGTAAGATAAATAGATCAGAAATTTGTTTCAGAGTTTCGGCTCTCAATCCATCTATTTTGGAGATTTTTTGGGCTTTTGACTATTTATTGCATTCATTATTTCACTGTTGGTTGGTGGAAAAGGTACATTGTATGATTGAAAGCAAAAATATTATCCCTAAATTGAACAGGTTCCTCAATTTTAGTTCTTATCCAGGTCACTGTAAAAATTATTGAATTCATCTGCCATCATTTCTTCATCTGTAATGATGAAATTTTTTCCTGATTTGATATTTCTAATTTTTGTTTTTTATTTTTACTTTTACTTTTACAAATTATATTATTCACACACGTCCACAACTTTTTTGATAAACCTTTATTGCCATTAATTTTTTTTTAAATAATCCTTTTTTTTCTTCTGTATCAAGTTATTAAGTTCATTTTTATAGGATTTATATTCCATTTCTAATACGATATTGCTCGGATCTTTTATTCATTTGTGGTATAATTCGTATTTAGTTGATACAGACTTTAACAGACCTTTGGTAATCCAGGGCTTTCTGATTCTATGTTTTGAGGAGATTTTTACTACATTGGTATTGTTTTTAATGTGTTTATTTAAAGTTTTAATGAACGAATCCGTTATTCTATCTATGTTTTCAGATGTATACATAGTATTCCATGATTCTATATGTAGAGCATTTCTCAATATTTTGAAATCAATAAATTTCTTGTGAAATAGATCAGAAAGTATTTTTTCATTATTTTTTTTATATTTGAAAGCACATAGTGAGAATTATAGGGTCGTGGCGTTGAATCGTGCGCGAAAATGTATGATTTTATTTCTCAAATTTTTCTGAGATATTTTTTACGTAAAAATGATCTAGCAAGTCATGCTGACTCTACGAGTGACTTGATTTATGTAAGATATGAAGTCGAATGAATTCAATATTGTTTTATAATCGTCAGTATAATCTGCGTCTCCCATTAGATTGATATTGATGTCGCTATTGATCACATGGTTTTTATGTTTATTATTCGTTAAATAATCCAAGTGATCTGAATTGAAAATTTTTGGGCAGCAATTCGGGGATCTATATATCCCAGTTATCATTATGGGTTCATGCTAATTCAAAATATCCAATTCAATTTATTTCGACTGACCCATATTGATAATATTATAACGAAATTCTAAATGGTTTTTTACATACATGATGATACCATCGTGATTATTGAAATCACCATTGTATATGATATTGTATCCCGTAATGCTGAAAAAGTTTACATCATGAATTTGGAATGTTTTACTTAGGACAATGACTACAAAATCAAAATTTATCTGACTGAGCAAAATGTTCTTATCATGTGTTTCTGAATACTACACACATTCATATGAAATAAATTGAATTGCGTTTTTTTTCTATCATGGATCTTGTTGAGATTGGTATGCTGTTCAGAATTTCGGTTTGTATCGGATCGACATCATATTCTCGTATAAATGAATCCATTTCATATAGCTACTTAAAATTATTCAAATCTAAACATATCTGGCTGAAGAGTCAATTATCTCGGTGAAATATATGAATCTTATTGAAAAAGTATAATGATCTGGGTAATTTATTTGGAATATGAAAAGTGGAAGTAAATTGTAAGAAATTGGTAGATAAATTATGTTTCTTGTACATACGATACGAGGTGCCTGGGATTATTATGCGTTCTTCTCTGATATTTTGGCAGGTGTGTTTTTGGGTAAAAAGTTGAATCCAATAGGTCCTCTTCTTTTTTTGTATCTTTAACAGGTATTGAACTATTCCTGCTCCTTTTTTTTCTCGGTTGGTTTCTGGTTCGAGTTACTTTCCTCTTCTTCTTCATCTACGTCAGCATCTCCATCTGAATGGCTGTAGAATTCGCTTTCTAAATCCGGATTTTCTAATTCTTCTACAGAGTACACTTTTTTATTGATTTCCAATTTGAATCCCCGTATTTTCGCTTGCTTGTTGTTTTTCCTTGCAGCTTTCAGATGTTTCATTAAAAGTCGTTCACGATAGAAATTTTCGTATTTTTTAGGTTTGCAATGTTTCTAAAAATATTTGTTTTGTTCAAAAAAGAGATAAACTGTATCAACACTCCTTAATTTCTGTCGTGTTTTCCAATTTCATATATATTATTGATATTGTATTTTTCAATATCCAATCCAAAAAGACTATTCAATTTTACCAGAGTTTGTTCCAATAGGTTTTCTGCAGTTTGACAGTCCGAATACAATAATATTGTTTTTTTTCAGTTATCTTTATAGGGCTAGGTTTTTTCTTCTAGAGCAATGATTCGTTTTTCCGATTCTGATAACCTTTTTTCGAATTCTTCTCTATTTTTGTTAATATCTGTGGTGATTTTTTCAGCTTGCTCTTCCTGTGACTCATAAAATGTTGATAATTCATCTCCTAACATCATGAATCGATTCCAGAGAGAACTATTTCAACTAACCTGGTAAAAAGTTCGAGTGAACGATATGATGTTCGATTGTGTACAATACTATAAGTCAAATGATTCATTTACTAGTTTCCTATTGCACTTTCCAACGTATGTTTTCACAAAATGTCTTTAGGTTCGACACTAACAACTCTAGATTTAGGAAACACACAAAACACGACCACCTTCGTCGAGCGCACTGCAGGACTCGCTTCAGGTATTTTGTTTTAAAAAAATCAGGTGTGAGACACCCCAGAACTTGACCAGCACGGGCCTCGGGGAAATGTTTTTTTAATAAAACATTTTTAGGACTGTACGAAGTCAATTTGATCGGTAACTTCAACAGTCAATTTACCGGTTAATTGACCAAGGGAGATATTTGACCCCTCGTTTCAGGTGCGTGTCGAAAACAAAACAGGTGCGTGTCGAAACAAAACAACGACTAGAATAAATGAACTGAAACAAGGGATACAATAAAGCTATAGGGTAGGTGGATCGGTGGCGGTACCCGAACTTAACTCAGTTCGTGATATGAGATTCGTCCATAGTACTCCAAACGACATAAAAATAACAAATACCTTGAAGTTGTACTCACACCCATTTATACAGCCCAACCATCTTTTTTTTTTAAATAGAATACTCAATTTTATAAGCTTCGGTTTGCCTTTCGATTCTTAGTTCAGACAACCCACGGTTTGTTGAACCACCTAATTTTTGACATTTATCAATTTTTTTAAGAAGAATGATATATGGAAAGAAAATCGAAATCAGGGAAACCAATTCGCGAGGCATCTAGCTGGAAGTCAAGGTTAATTTCTGATGTCCTATTGGTCGACATATGTCATAAGTCAATCGGAAAAAAATATTTTGGGTAAAACGAGCACGCTCGATTATAGCTGCAAATCACCATGCATACAAGGTTAATATAATTCCAAGCTCATCTTTGTGATAAAGATTCGATTGGGGCAGACTTGCGGAATTTGATGTAATTAAAAAAAGAATATTAAATATATAAAATTTTCGTTTATTTTATATTTCTCGAACTGATAACTAATCCAACAACACCTCACTTGTCAATATTTGACGAATAATGTCATTTTTATTCCAATTTTTATTTTTCGATCTAGAATGCCATGGTTCGTGTAAATCGCTTCATTCTTGATCAAGTAACATGGGCAAATTACGACTTTGAGGCGACTTCACAGTCGTTTTAAGAATGATTTAAAAGTCGCAAATATGAATTTTTTTAGTAAACTTGATTTTTTCGAATGGAAAGGGGGTGGCTCGTTGGCTTTTTGTGAAAGATCATTTTCTTACGAATAATTTGATACCACACACTTCCACTTTATTTTCACTATTTTTCTGAATAATTGCAAGAAGCGATCATAACTAATAACAAATAATACGTATTTGGTATAATATACTTATGCACTAAGTCCTGTTATTCTACTTATCCGTGACAAACAATTGAAGCTGTTGCTAGGACTACCTAAACAAATAGGATAATGAATATGCTGTCACTCTTAAAAATGTATTTGTTGCGTAGTTTATAATTTGATATGGAAAATTATACTAGAAACGAGAAAATTTACATGTTACTAATTTACGGAGAAGCAGAAAGAATGGAACTGAAAGCCTTTCTTGTGTCATATTATTTCTCAAGTAATTTTTAATAATTTTTAATTTGCTGAAACTTTTTTCTCCTGAAGCCACAAAAACAGGGAAGGTTAAAAAAATTCTTATTGTTAGAGCAAAATTAGGAAAACCGGAAATGAGATCATTTTTCACTATGATTTCTAATACCTCAATTGGCTGTTTCTTACCTGGAAAAATATCTTTGAATGAAGTTATTTCATTAAACAGTTGTATACCGTCTATATCTTTCACGATACTTCCTTCCTCCTGTACCTGTAACTTAATATCTAAGTCCATGCAGGCTTTCATAAGATCATCACTAGAAATGTTGTGAAACTCATACAGAAAGCAGAATATTGAAAAGCACTCAGATAATAATGTAAATCTTTCATTTACCGAAGAGATCGCGTGATCAAGAATTGCAAAATAGAAAGAAGTCTTGAATTGCTGGAATGGATTCAAAAGGGGTTCATCACTGCCCTCGTAATCAAACGAACGGACCTTTTTCCTGAGCCTCGAACTTGGAAATTCGGGATCAATACCTAAATCTCTAGCAAGTGTTGTGGCTGATTCGACAAATATTTTGAAATTATCGTCTGATCTTTGTGAAACAAAATATTTTTTTTAATTATCTAAGCCTTCAATGCATTCCGCGATGTTTAATTTAGGATTTTGAAGCATTTTACTCAGAACATTAATTCTTGATAATAAATCATGCCAAATCAAAATTGAACACAAAAATTTGAATGATTCAAGATTTTTAATCATTGATTTTGCACCATTTTTTGTTTTCGCGTCTCTGGTGGAATCTTCAATTAAGGCATTTAATGCGGTAATAATGTTTTTGAGGTCTTTCTTTAGAGGTCTAATAGCATTGATACGACTTTCCCACCTTGTTTCACTTAATGGTTTCAAAGTTAGACTTTTCACGTATTTTTTCAGTAAATCCCATCGATATTGGGACGCAGAAAAAAAATTATATACCTCTTGTACCATATCAAAAAATCCAGAAATTTCACCACTAGAGCTGGCAGCGTCATTAACGACGAGGTTTAAGGTATGAGCCGCACACGGCACGTATAATGCTCTAGGATTGATATCGAGAATCCGTTTCTGAAGCCCTATATTTTTCCCCTTCATGTTCGATCCATTGTCGTAGCCCTGACCATGTATATCTTTAACTTCGAGCTGCAGACTAGGTAATAGCTTCTCTAATAGAAAATTGCACAGACCTTCTCCAGTGGTATTAGTTACTGAAAAAAATCCTAGAAAAAATTCTAAAATATCTACTTTACTTTTACCATCAGTAGTGTTCACACATCTAATTACAAACGTTATTTGTTCTGTATGACTAATATCGGGCGTAGAGTCGAGAATTATAGTGTAATATTTGGCTCTTTTGACAATGCGTGTTATCTCATTACGAATAGATTCGGCTAAAATATGAATTATTTCATTTTGAAAATGCTGCCCTAAGTAGTGTGGAATACGTGTTTTTTTATCTTTGTATTTACTGATATTATTAAGGTGTTCTGAAATAACTGGATCAAATTTGGCCAACATCTCTACTGCCTTTGAAAAATTAGCATTATCTCTATGATACAACTCCGTACTAGTTCCTCTGAATGCTATATTTTGACTGGCTAAAAATTGTACTACAGCAATCATTCTTTCAATGATAGCGCGCCATCGCTTTTTCTCTCTATTGTAAACATTTTGTTGTTCCGCGTCAATAATACAATTTTTTTCCATCCTCGTCTTTATTTCGCACCACGATCTTATAGAGTTAACGTGTTCCAGAGTATTTTCATGCTTATTGAGGTAATCCGAACAATGACGCCAATCAGAAAAGCCAGTACTTACAAGTTGTGTTGAACTATCTCTACTAAACAATTTACATGCAAAACAAAAAATACAATTTAGTTTTATGGAATAGCAGAGCCACGCAACAGCAAAATTTTCTGCCACTCTCATCAATCGAAAATTTGAAATCTGCAACTTGTTTGGGACCGTGTTCTACCAATAAATCAATATATTTTTTTGTCAAAATGTTAGGCCAAGTACCTGGATCATCTAGTGCTACTTGAGCAGAGCCCTCTTCCTCTTTGCTCTCATCTTCACATTCGGCTTCACTGGGAATGGGACTGCTTGATGATGATCTTGCAGCTTTATCACCTTCATCGGGTGTGGAATCTATTGATTTATTGCTTTGTTTCACTAGTACTGGTGGATGTAGATGGTTGAGAATAATCAAACTCCGCGATTTGATTCAAACCTTTTGTTCGGGCTCACTTTTATCCGGTTTTCCAACATACTTTTTCAATGCTCCCGCTTGTTTTGAGATTTCTTCTATTCTTCTCTTTTCTATAGAAGGCACCTGACTCTCTTTTAGTTTTTCTGTTTTTGGACCAGGACAACATCTAAAGGTAAAAGGTAAGAAGAACGATAAGTATATCATGGCTCACAGATGCAGATAAAATGAATAGGAATTCTTCAGAAATTTTGAAATTCATCGAAATGACCTCTAAAAAGTACCTACCATTGTTAATATTTTTTTTTACTAAAAGTGTAAGAATATGGGTTATTCATAAGAAATCTCCATTCCTGTTGAAAAAGTTAGAGCAAATTATTTAAAATAAATAATGATTCGTAGCGCTCTTTCAAAATCTGGGTAAAAATTAAAATTTTCATAAACTCCCCCGGTTGGTAACCTATAATTTTGTAAGAAAATTATATTTTGTGCTAACGAATTTTGGAAGAATTGAAAATAAATTTTGAATTTTCAAACATTCTGTACTTATTTTCATAACGAATCATCGCGACAAAATTAGTTTAAAAATATGCCTACTTTTTTTATCTAATTAGAAAACACCCTGTACAACGTTTCATTCGTTCATAAATCTAGTTAAGAGCTTTGGTACTTACCACAGTTCTGATTTAAATATTTAAACGATACTCAACAGCAACACCTTGTCACTAATTTCCAATAGTAACTTACACTTGCACTTGATTGTGTTTATGACTAGTCTTATTGTATGTTGATTCAAAATCAAATGAACATTTTGAAATGAAAATGGTGTATATATATTGGTGAAGTAGCAAAAAAAATTCCGATGCCGCATCCCTTTAACTTTGTCGAAACAATCCATTTCTTATCTATAAAGAAAACCGCTAAAATGAAGTTTCTTTTGACCATTGACCTGCGAGCCGCGTGCCGACTGTGATATATATAGTCTTTACAAGTAAGTTGGCAGGCGAAAAAATATTCAAAGGAGGCCGCAGCGGCGAAACCTTTGAAAAAAAGCCGCCCGGCGAACAGCAGCTCGTTTTTTTCAAAGGTTTCACTGCTGGTATCTCCTTTAAAAAAAATTTCGCCGTTCCAACTAACATCGTAAAGACTATACATACATAAATAAGCCGCCGCGCCGCACACAGGAACCAAACATACTTAGTCGTGTCAAAAATATGGCCCTTGGTTTATTTTTTATAGAAATTTAAATTTTTTATGCTGCATTGCCGGCTCTGTCATGAATTTTGCTCTCAAATGAAGAATGTGTGTAGATGAGAGTAGGAGAAGATACTAATGGACAATAGACCAACACACAACACAACTGAGCACTAACGTTTCATTTTTTTTCTTTCAAAAAATAGCTGATTGTTATAACTGAATGCGGCCGCCCCTTAGTTTGGCAGCCCGCGTGCGGTGCACGCGCTGCACACCTGCTAGGATCGGCCCTGATAACGACCACAACCAAAGATTAACTTGTTGCAACTGGTATTTGACTAAATACAGAGAAGATGTATGTTTTCCATTTACAATTATTTATTCAGATGAAACTCGATTCACCAACTTGGGACTGTTCAATCGGAATAATAAAAGGTACTGGTCTTAAACAAATTTACATCTGATGCAAGAAGGAAATTTTCGAGAGCGATTTGGTTTCAATTGCTGGATGGTATTATCGGAGGAAAACTTTTGAGGTCAATAATTTTCGACGGACAACTTACTTCGGAATGATATCTAAAGTTCCTTAGAAATCTAATTAATGATTTCATTGAAGATTTGCCACTGGCTAACCAATTCTCAAGAATAACATCTGAATGACACCTTCCCAGAAAAGGGGATTGGCCCTTACCTATTCAATGGCCTGCGAGGTACATTCTTGAGTTGTCATATTTTTTCATAATGTATTATTTCTTTTTTATATTCTAGATCACCAGATCTTACTCCGCTAGATTTTTTTCTCTGGGAATAATTGAAAATCAGGTGTCATAAGCTTCAGAGTCGTATTTTTCACGTGTTACTTGATCAAGAATGAAGCGATTTACACGATCCATGGCATTCTAGATAGAAAAATAAAAATTACTTTATTTGTCAAATATTGACTAGTGAGGTGTTGTTGGATTTATAATGTCATTCTCGATCGAAATAAGTAAAAATATATAGGATTGTACCATTTAAAAATCGAAAGTTGGGGTCGATTCCGGTCAAACCGAAAGTACGGCAAAGCAAGTAAATATGTCAAAAAATGTAAATTGAACTATTATACACAACCTCCAAATTTCGTTTTTCTATCTTCAATAATAAAAAAGTTATAGGGGTGAGCCACCTTGGAGAATCACCCGGATACTATAAACATCGAGTACCTACCCTTTCATTATTTTGACCATGATTATTATTTGATGTTCATATCTTTTTAGTTCATTTTTCGCTGTATCCTTTCTTGTTTTTACCTATAATAGGTATTTCTCAACTGTTTGATTTCCACATCATTATTAAAAAGCGAAATATCTTCAATTGAATATTGAAAATCACTACTTTTCTTTACATTCAATTCAATCATTCTTTACATTCAATTCAATCATTCTTTAGAGAACTCTAGGTACCTAACCTACCGCCTACCGCATAAGCATAGACAAGAGTTCTATACTGATAAAGTTTGTTGATCGACACTGTATTAATTTTGTCTTGATTGATTCTACATTCGATATAGCTTGCGCCCTCTAGCGTATGATAGATGAACTGTTTTGTCATGCGTCTTACATGGAAACAGTAAACATTCATGGTTTGCCCAGCGCTGAAGAACTCGTGTATTGCAATCATAGAGCAATGATAGAAATCATTAAATCATATATTATATTTCTCTATAAACAATGATTTTATCTTATATATTATGATTTCTATGGCTGCAATGGAGATGAAGTCAGCGATGTGAACTTGGCAGCGAAGATTTCCTAACTTTGCCAAAATTACAGTGGCGTCGTAATTTGGTTTTTTAAAGGATACATGAGATTGTTTCTGCCAAATTGCGATATATGCCTTGTAGCAAAGTATTTCCAAAACAGTGTATCAGGTTTTTTTCAAAAGCTCCTACGTTGCGAAAACTTATGGTGTGGAAATATATGTTCTTTACTAAACTGCAAAGGACACAGAACACAGGACACATGAATCAGATAATGAATTCTTATGTGGAAAATCATTACGAACTAAAGAATACATTGAAAACAAAAACGATGAACTGTTTGCTGTTCATGATAGAAACGGCAGCGATATGATACCTTAGCTTATTTCGAAAAAAATAAGCCATTTTATGCTCGAAACTGCAGTATAGTAAAAAATATGTATTTCCACTCCACAAGTTTTTGCAACGTCGGTGCTATTTTAAAAAAACACGATAAACTGTTTTGGAAAAAAATATATGCCATCTTATGATCAAAACTGCATATGGTGAAAAATATGCATGGTGAAAAATATGTATATTTTCACCAAGAAATGCTCACTCATTGCGACAGCATTTTCCAGGTGGGACTATTTTCCACTGTAGGTACTCCATCCCTGCAGTTTGATCAAAACATGATTTTTTTTTAAATCAGCGATGCGTATTTTTTTCAAAAATAATTTTCCAGGTGCATTTTTGTTCATGAAATGTCAAATATCTGTTTTTTATTTTGTGAGAGAGTGTGAGAACATTTTCTAGGTAGGATTACATATTTTCGACCATACGCCATCGCTATAGTTTTGATGATAAATTGGCAAACATTTTCAAAACAAGTTTATTGGGATTCTTCAAAAAGCTCCGTGTGGGAGAGCATGTACAGGTGGGAATACATATTTTCTACAATACACAACGCTGCAATTTTGATCATAACATGCATTTCTTTCATTTTTAAATCTAGTTTATTGTATTTTTTTAAAGCTCCGACTGATATCAATTTGCCACCAATGAAGCCATTAAACATTTGTGAAAACAAGGTCTAATCACAGAGTAAAGACACCACAGTAAAAATCTGTATACTGGCCATCTAGAAGCCGTCACATAATTCATTGAATACCGACATTTTAGAAGGGATCTGTTGCGGAGTATTGAACGCTAACTTGGTGACCGAAATTTTTATGTCTGTAGAACTCAGGAGATGTCGTTAGTAATTTCGTATGGACCATCGTATACAGTAGTTTATATATGATGGAACATTCGACAAATATAAATTGAATTTTTTTAAATTACTATTAATTAATATTGTGCAAAAATAAGAAAATATATTTTTTTTTTTTGATTGATTGATTGGAAATTTTATATATTGAATTCACTACGGGTAATGCCGGAATATTCATTTGACTCAATGTCTGCTTTGTATATACGACCTTTGAAAGGGTGAAAAAGATTATAACTTTTTGCGGGAACTTCCATTTACTGAAAGTAAAAAGTAATAGCGACTTTTGGCAAACAATTGAGTGTTTTGACTGAAACTCCTACTGGAAGAATCACTGACTCATCGAACATACTATTGGATCTAAACTTAATATTTTGAGGAAATATTCCTAGATGTGAGTTTCTAGCAAAAGAAAAAAAAAAGGATATTTCGAAAATTTTCAAATAACAACTTTTTTTTTTTGTTATTGTTGCTGAAACAATTGAAACTTCATTTCAGAAGTTGGAAGGGGATAAATCCCCGAACATAATACCCAATGACGAAACAAGCTTGAAAAAAGTTTTTAACAAAAAATTAAACTGATGGAAAAATCAACTGAAAAGCAAAAAATGAAATAAACCTTCTTAGTCTTAATGATAACTGAGCTCCTAAACTAATGTGAGTAACTAATTTTGAGTCGGCGCCAAACAAACTAGGAGCTGAATTAGGTAAAGCATAAAATGATTACAGCGGGATGCACGGCGGCATTTTGATTACTCCTTCAAAGTACTATAATGATCTTTGTTAATTGTTTGTTTGGCGCCGACTCAAAATTAGCTACTCACATCAGTTCAGGAGCTCAGTTATCATTAAGACAGAGAGATTTATTTAATTTTTAGATTTTCAGTTGATTTTTTAATCGGTTTAATTTTTTGATAAAAAGTTTTTATTTTTCACTTTTTTTTCACTATCTACTCTATTGACTCCAGGTATCCATTATGTTGTAGTGTCATCAGAACTATCTATATGTGTGCCAAGTTCCAACAGACTCGGTTCACAGACGAAAAATAAAAAATTCCCAATTTTTGTACCCTCAGGGGTGGATTATTCCTCATTACCAACTCTGAAGTATACCCTGTCCATGAAAAAAAGAATAATCTAAATCGGATAACCCAGTACAAAGTTATGAGTGGTAGAAACGGTTAACGGGTAAAAATTCAGTTGGGAGAACGATAAATATCCCCTATTTTTCTACCCCTGAGGGTGACAGTTTTTAAATATATATATAAAAATAAAATATACGAGGTTTCGACTGTGGTCTCAATAATGAACTTATATATAGTTGCCGATATTTGACGTGTGTCCTCTTCGATACATTATGACCTCTGATGTTATGGTGATGAAATAATAAGTTATATATCTTCTCACAGAGATAGAAGTGTGTGCGAATCACCCTTATTATCTCGTAGCGCTATTAGTCTAATCAACAAGTTCAAAAACGTGTTAAATAGATATAACGCTCCTAAAAATATGAGCGATAGCTCATTCGATTCGGAATGACGTCTACAAAAATGTTTTTCAAGGGTTTATTAGCACGTAAAAAATTGCGATTGTTATTAACAAAATAAGATTAAAAAAAAGGTATTTTTCGTTAATAATTTCTAAAATAATGATATTTAAGGAATTGTTTCTATTATTACTCTATCTCTATTATTTATAATTTTTTTTTTAACGCTGAAAATAGGGCTACGCGAGGTTGTTACGGCATAGGTCTAAAAAGCCGTTATATCACCTAAAATAATTTTTTTATAGTATTAAATAACAATTTAAAAATCTGAATAAATTATAGTGTAATCAGGACACTTGAACGAGAAAAACCTTGGTAAAAAAAAGTTTTCATGTCGATTTTTCAAAAAGTTACACCATTGTTAATTAACAAAATTTTTTCCAATCTCTGTTTTTATAAATTACGACATAAAAGTTCTTATTGGCTTGACCCGACCAAATAAAATTCATCCCAAAACACAGGTGTATTCGATTGATGGAATCATTATATTGCGGTGACAAAATGGATTTCTCAATGCAATGCTAACATTTCTTAGATTTGAATATATGTTCACCTATTGAAACAATCTCCAACTCATATTGAATGAAAATTTGTTTCAACAAAAATATACTTATTAGAATTAAATAACGGAAATAGATCAATTCAAATAGAAGAATATTACATTGGTTGAATTATATGCGTTAGATGGCTAAGCTTTCGCACAACTGACCCTGGCTCAGATAATGTTACCTAATAGCAAAGCAAACTCAACATGGTTGCGACGTCTGGACTTAAATATCTGGTGTGGGCTCTCATTCTCGGTTGCCATATATGTCAATTCAGTGGATTAACAAAATGATTACCCATTTGAATAAATACTTTTAGTGAAGAGATCCGCTTATTTTTTTGAATTGACATTTTATTGAATTCATCAATTCGACATAAATACTTGTTTGAATGAATATTTCTGTTAAAATAATCACAAATTGTGTAGATCTAATTATTCGATTGAACAAAATAATTACATGGTGGGAACAACATTTCCGCCAAAACCAGTCATGAATAGAGTTGGTCGAATAAGATATTTGGTTCATGCAAATAAGTTTAAGTACAACCAAGAAAGAAATAATTTTACTCATTTTGAGATTATATTTTGTCGTACACTTCACTTGTTTGATTCAAATAAATTTCATTTGATTCGATGATTTGTTTTTTCCCGTGTATCAAATCAGGTACTTACAGTAATGACACAAAGTTTCTGCCCTAAATATATATTTTGATAGTTGTAATTGTCGATTTTATTTGCTATAAATAAAAAGGCATTTGTCATTATTCAAGTGTACAGTTGGTAGTAACAATTGATTTCACTTATTGTTATTCAACACCGTATTGTGGTAATGAAAATAGCTATTTGCTATCATTCAACCATACATTTATGACAAACACATGATGTCATTGATACAATAAAAAAATTATCTTACAGGTAATAACTTTTTCTGTAGCCGTCTCGTAAATAAAATTTATTAAATCGAAAGTACCACTTTACACAAATGATACCGAAAGTAGCTATTTTCGGGACGATTTTATTTACTTTCGGGACGATTCTTGTTACTTTCGGGATGATTCTTGTTACTTTCGGGACGATTTTGGGTATCTATGTAGGTAGGCGGCTTTGACAATAACATGAACTTTGTATTTTATTATGACAGCGCTTGTCATGTAACATTGGTGTGTGTTTTTTCGCTTTTCAAATAAAAAAAATGGAAATCAATAGTGAAAGTGAGGCTGAAAAGATTTCACATGAGATTAGTGAATCTGCTAAGGCGGCTACTTATGAATTATTGCCGGTAAAGTCAAGAGAGAGGTATGAATTGGTCTACAATTCATTCCAAAAATGGAGCAGTGATAAAAATGTGCATACTATAAATGAACAAGTGATTCTTGCATATTCAATGGAAGACTGAAATCTTGAAGCCATCAAGCCTCTGGAGCAATTACTTGATGCCCAAGTCCACAATTAATATTAAAAATAATAGAGATATAAGCCGCTATCCCAAAGTTATTGCTTTCCTTAAAAGAAAATCCATTGGCTATTAACCAAAAAAATCAAAAGTATTGAATGAAGAATAAATAGATCACTTCTTATCAGAAACTGGAGATAATATCTACCTAATGACAAAGGTAATATAATTAAATCTAATTCCTCTTCTTTCCTTATGATTGATTTTATTTTTATTTTACGTTTCATTAATAATTGGTTTGACAGGCGCTTGTCGTCGTGAAGATCTTTGTAAAATGAGTTTGGATGATATAGAAGATGAGACAACCATGAAAGTGACTGAAATTACTAATTCTAAAACGAATATGGATAGAACCGTTGTCGTCATTGGAGAAAATAATATTTCTTTATACAGAAAATATTTGTCATTACGTCAAGCAAACACACCACATCGTAGATTATTTGTTCATTACAAAAACAGAAAATGTACTATACAACCCATTGGTATTCACACTTTTGGAAAAATCGCCTGCACAATTGCTGGATGTCTTAAATTACCGAATCCCAAAGAATACACCGGGCACTGTTTACGCAGGAGCTCATCCACTTTACTCGCTGAAAGTGGTGGTAGTATAACACGGAGGATGGAAATCAACTAATGTAGCAGAGGGATACATAGAAAATTCTTATAGAAACAAAATTCACATAGCTTCACAGATTGAAAAAGGCCGTAACGAAATTAATATCTCGAAAACTGCCACTTCTGTTAATATCCCTAATAATATTAATATGAGTAATTGTCTTAATTGTGTAATTCATATTTCTAAGTAATGTAATCATGAGAGTGATTGTTATATATAATTGTCTATTTAATGTTCATACGTTATTATCCAACGATATCCTTTTCAACATACAAACGGCTACAGAAAAAATATTGTACGTAACACGATCTAAAAGTGAATTTCCTACTCATCCCGTAAAATATCACATTCGGAACTTGTTACGTAAATTACTATTACCTCTTACAGCAATGAAATTGATTACTTACCTCAATTACTTTCGATACTGAAAACACTCCGCAAAATGCCACTTTACTTGACTAGGCCGCTAAAGTCGTCATGGCAACACTTTATCGGACTATTTTTGTTTATTCAGAAAACTTATCATTACCCTAAAAACGTTTCAGGAGACGCAATAAACTATAGATTATTTAAAATTTTATAATGACAGCACACGTTTTCTTCGAAACATTCTGTTGGTATAATTATTTCATGAAAAATGAACACTAATATTTGACAAGTATTTGACAAATGTGTCATTGATAAACAATCGCTTGCTAGATTTTTGCACAACTTCCTTATACTACCGCATGGATGGTAATTGAAAATGTATGCATGGCGAGGAAATATGTGTGGCATTTCTGTTCTGTTTATTTGGAAAGCTAATACAAAAAAACGTTATACACAACATGTACGAAAATGGCTTTAGCGGACATCATTTTCTTATTCCGAAAAATTCTGATTCGTCCACTAAAGCCTTACTTTGCGTACTTGTTACATGAACTACTATTTCAACACATGAGAAAATAGGCTGAATCGGGTATTGGTATTTCAGCAATTTGCGTTCAAGTTTTGAAAACAAAATTGCAGTTGTTCAAAATAATAAGCTTTATTCACGTTAAAATATACAAAAAATGTGCTAAAAATATCGTGAGTAAAGAAAGAAGAGTGATAAGTGCTGAAGCACTTGTTTCACAATTATTCAAACAATAAAAAATGGTATAAAAATAATAATATCTAATAATATCTAAGCAGAAGTATGAGATTTTAATATAATGAATAATAGTAATATGTAAAAGTAAATGAAACAATCAGTCACATACCTATACACGCTTATACATATAATAAAGTTAAAATGTTCATTATGATTCAGTATAAAATTATGAAAACGCTGGGTACAGTACAAAGATAAAATGGGTAAAAGTCAGAATTGAGTATAAAAGTAAACAATAGAAAATTAAGAACAATATAGTATGGTGTATAAAACATTTAAGGGACATTAAAAAAAAAGAAAAAAATTGTGCAAAGTAGTGATAATCAAATGACACAATCTGTCACCCACCTATACACACATATACATATTATAAATATAAAAAGTTCGTTGTGAATCAATATAATATTATAAACAAGCACATTTTTACATTATTCATCGAATTATTTTTCAAAAAAATTTTTTAGTCTCCAAAAAAAGTACGAATCATATTTCTTGAATTTTCATTTATGGAATAGTAGTTATCAAAAGAGTGGACTAACTGAGAATTATTTGACAATCGTGTTGTCGCGATATGACCTTAAGATTCACGATGCTTTCATATAAGTAGTGTGGTAGAGTAAGCAACAAGCAAACGAGTCCCCATGTAAATGTAACAATAAACTTTAAAGCGAATGCTGTGATCATGATTGTCAGATTCGCTCTTAATCCAGAAGTGGCAAATACTATTTCTTGCAAAAAGTAAAACGTATAGCAAAGGCAGAAAGTCAAAACTCTACAGTAACCGCATACTTTGCGCACTAGTGCTGTAAGTAAAACATATAGCCAAGGCTGAATATATAGCTAAGGCTGAATATATTGGCCGCTCTCGACATGATACACAGCCCTTTGAAAATTTAACTTTTAGAGCAAAAATTATTACTGAGTAATATAGTTTAAAATATGTGTATGTACGTAAATCGAATAATGGTCAAATGCAGTTGAATATCTATAAATCAAGGGTGTATAGCGGGTTTAGCACAGAAGAAAACAAACTCTTCGCTTTTTATAAATCACCGACGTTTCGATCTTTATTTGAGATCTTCCTTAAGGCTTCTGAAATCGTGGAAGTCTTAAGTACAAATGTACTTACTACCTTTTAGGAAAGAGGGAACATTTTTACTGTTACTGTTCGTGTTTATTTATTCACTTGCCCATGTTAATATAATCATTATTGTGATGGATACGACATCAGAAATTTGTACTACCATATACTTCCACGATTTCAAAAGCCTTGAGAAAGATCTAAAATAAAGATCGAAACGCCGGCGATTTAGATAAAGCGTGAAGTTTGTTTTCTTTTGTCCTAAATCCGCTTTCCACCCTGACTTATAGTTGAGAAAACACGAACCACAATAATTTTAATCTAATAAACTGAAATATATTTATATTGGGACCATTGTAATCTTATAATCACTGGAAAAACTGTCCTTCGGTGTCCTTATAGGGTATGATTTTTATTGTGGAAAATTTCACGTCTATTTTGTAGCCAATTTTAGAAGTTATTTCAAAATGTTACCATGGCAACGACAACATTTCTGGAACTTTTTCACTTGACGGAGTATCTTAGATTACACTGGAAATGTTCGATAGTTGAGAATCGGTGACATCAATGACTAAGCTCATAAATCTCAGAGTTGTGTGCATATGCGCTATTTTATTGGGTCTTTTCTGTTGGAAATATTGTCCTAGACATTTTTTGACAGATCTCGCTATTATGAATTTTAAAACACCTTTGAATTCACTTCGACGTCGATTGAACGATTGACCTCACGTCGACTAAACGATTAACCTCAGATCCGATAATTGTTTGAACCAAAATAACAAATGAGCATGGTCTTCTTCGCAGTTTTGATTCCAATGATTATGATTCAAAAAGTCAGGCAAGTTCTTCAATATTATCTAAAATGTTTTTCACCGAATATCACACGTACTCAAAGTATTCCTATACTTGGATTTTTGGTTGCGAATCTTTTGATAAAATTATCTCCGAACAATACTTTTCTTCATTACGTGGTCATTGTATCCATGAAAAATGTCCTCGTTAATGCTTGATGGCTATCTAGACTGGCAATTAGTGAATTATCATTCGCACTATATTACATGAGTAGGTCAAGGTTATTATCTCACCGAAATGTATCAGCAATTGAACTACTTCTAATGGTTTATTAAGTGAAAGTATTTCGGTGGACGTGAGGAACACACCCCAAGGCAATAATGGATATACATATATAAGCTAGTCGGAGAACACGATGATCATAGTTGAAGTTAGCTAGTAAACATGGCATTCAAAGTAAGTCATTTATAGTTGAAAATATATCACGAAACGATTTATTTCAGTTATATGATTCCATTCTTCATTTCCTTTTTTTACAGTTTGTAGTATTCGCCGCCGTTGTAGCAGTAGCTCGTGCTGGCCTCCTTCCAGCTACTTATTCCGCTCCTTTGACTTACGCAGCTCCCGCAGTAGCTAAAGTAGCATACTCTGCCGCTCCAGCTGTATCATACTCCAGTGTATCAGCCCCAGTAGCAACCTATGCCGCTGGACCAGCATACGCCAAAGTAGCTGCTCCTGCTTACGGTTACTCTGCACCAGTTGTCTCCCATGCCACCTACGCTGCTCCAGCTTACAGAGTCGCTGCACCAGTCGCCTATGCTGCTCCTGCCTACAAAGTTGCTGCTCCAGTAGCTTATGCGGAAGCCCCAGCCCAATACGACTTCGGATACTCTGTAAATGACCCCCACACCGGAGACAGCAAAAGCCAACACGAATCCCGCAATGGTGATGTTGTCCACGGAAGCTACTCCCTCATCGAATCTGATGGTACCAAACGTACCGTAGAGTACACCGCTGATGACCACAACGGTTTCAACGCTGTTGTACACAAAGAACCAGCTGCTGTTGCTTACAAAGCCGTAG
The DNA here is from genome assembly GCA_018342105.1 of Gonioctena quinquepunctata. Taxonomy (NCBI): domain Eukaryota; kingdom Metazoa; phylum Arthropoda; class Insecta; order Coleoptera; family Chrysomelidae; genus Gonioctena; species Gonioctena quinquepunctata. Next base: position 154,497 of record JAFIRS010002399.1, read on the forward strand.
CTCCAATTGTAGCCAAAGTTGCCGCCCCTGTTGCCTATGCTTCTCCCTTGACCCACGGATACTCTGCCCCAGCATACTACCACTAATTCACGTGTAGTGAACCGTGCTTAGTTTTGTCTGTACATACGCTTTATTTATTTCCAATAAAATATTTTCTGCATCGATAAGTTTTTCCACATTTCGATGTTTCGAATCAAAAAGTGGATTGGTCACCGAGAGACTGGAAAAATGACTGCTCTTCTGGAACAGTGGATAACGAACAATTGTACTGTCGGTTGGGTCGTTCTTCATATCCTGATCACTGATACATGAGTTGCTTTCGAAGTTGGAGACCACTTGGTATGTTGATTTCGAAGAACATTGTTTGAGTTCGGTCTACATACACTGATATCCAAAGTAACTGTGAATATTCTGTACTAAGCCGCGCTGGGCATTGCGATTAGAAAAACACCAACCGCTCTTCAGCAAATAATTATTCCCTAATTGCAAAATGATCTTATGAAATGATATTACTCATGAAGATTTGCTCACATTTTGATATGTTCTATAACAGCGAATTTTTGTATGTTATTCTTAAAATTTAACAATTTCTCCAGATATTAATTTTTTCATTTATTTGAAAATATGAAAGTATGTTCATAAAATCCGATGCGACTGACAGATAAACTCTAGTCACTCTCTTCCATCGTTCAAAATAAAAGGGTGATATTCTCAATTGGATATTGAATAGAAATATTTTTCTGTGAATTGAAAAATCTACGATAAAAATGAATTTCTTTTTTGTGAATATTTTACAGAAAACTTTCCCTGCTAAAGCCACGCTGAACAATGAACTACATCTGATAGATATTGGGAAAGGACCCTAAATCAAAAGGAAAAATCTAGGAGTGAAAATTTTCATTTTCATTCACAGTTATTTTATTTTCTATTCCAGTCTTGATTAAGATATCATATTGATGAGTGAGGCAAAGAAAATGTTTTCCTAAAGAGAGTAGGTACTCATCAGAAATAATTTTTATTGAAGACCTAGTGAATGCGATGCGTCCCTTGCATAAATGTTACAATGATTTCTGGCGGGTACTCTCTTCTGGAAAACATTTTCCTTGCCTCATTCATCAATATGAAAATGCAAATTTTCACTCTCATATTTTGTCTTTTGAGTTACGTTACGATCTATCATCAGATGTAGTTAAGTATCCAGCGTGGTTTGAGATGGGGAAGTAGTTGTTTTCTGTTGATATTCACAAAAAATAACTTCATTTTTATCGTGGATTCTTTAGTTCACAGAAAAATCTTTCTATTCAATATTCAATTGAGAATGTTTCCCTTTTCAGCATGAATTTTTCCCAATTAATTTGGATAAATCATTTTGCAAAATCAACATTGTGTGACTACTTCCAAATCTCAGTTCATGAAAATGCTCATATTTTCAAAAACTTCCGTGACTAGAAAGATTTAACATAAATAAAGTTGGAAAACAAACACTGGAATCTGAATTGTGAAGGACATGCTGATTTTAAATTTTTGAAGTGAGTTGATTCCAGTTTATCGTTTGCAACATATTTTGTTTCATTAGAGATGTTAGAAATGCATGCTTTGGCTATGATAATTGGCTGGGGATCATAACGCTGATACCAAAAGTAGATACTTTCAAGCATCAAAAAAGTTTCTGTACAAAAAATTACCAAGAGATTGCTGGACGACAAACTATGCAAGCCATTAAATTTGAAGAACAACAGTTATAAATGTCATTTACTGGAAAACAAAAATATATTGCTTCAATTTGAATAAATAATAAAAGAATCAAATGACAGTTTTTTATTTATAATTATGTCATCGATGTTAAGTGTTTCAAATGTCAGGAAAACATTAATGTCTTGACGTCTGAGATACTGAGAGCGAAATATATCCTTTTCATTTTCGTTGTTATGGTAACATTTGGAAATAAAAGGTGAATTCAAATGTAATGGGAGTATAACATTTATAAGACGAAATCCCCAATAACTTGTTTTTTTTGGTCTGAAATGAGTTTAATATTTATAGTTCGTCCATAAAGTATCGCATGAATTCATTATTAGCCAAATAAACAATATTATTGAAAATTACAGAAATAGGTCGATTTTTCATTTTTATTTACTGTTTTTTACAATAATGATTTATTAAACAAGGTGACCTACCTTCGAGTAATGACATCATAACCTGTTTCATTGAATGGTACACCCCTTTTTCAATTGAGATACCTTACTGACCTGATTCTAAAAATGTCACAAGTTGCGTCAAATTGGTACAGGGTGTACAACAATACCAAAATTACAAAATATTAAAAAAGAATAAAGTTAATACAAAAATTAAATTAAATTTCTTATTGTTATACAACTATATACTGTAATGAATTAACGAAAAATAAAAAACACGCCGTATATTTTAACATTGTATCTAACCACTTTTATCAGTGATCTTTGCTCCTCGACTATACCGTATATTTTTATTGTTTGAAGATATTTTTATTATTTATTTTTGTCATTTGTTTTTTCATTTGACGTTAAAAACTGTCATAAACATGAAAGTTCAATTCTTTATTGTCAACGCTGAATTTATCATATGAAACTGTTTTTTGAAAATGCCTTTATCTGAAAAGGAGAGGATTGAAAGAACCCTGCACGAAAACATATGGGAAATTGGCTCTAAGTCGAATTGGCTGAAATTTTATTATGTTATAGTAGGATGGGTCATTAGATAAAAGTGTGAGTTGAAATGATTTTCTATGTTTAGTTTCTGAGATATAAGCGGCCAAAGTTGTAAAAACGTCGTATTGGTGTAGGATTGACAAAAAAAATACTGTTTTTCAGTCGAAATAAGACAAAGTAAGGATGAAAATGTATTGATCGGACCTCACAAACATGTTCAATTATAATCTTATTGATGATACTACATTAGGGTGTATACGTGGCATAGTCAAAAACAAGTTATATTTTGTGAAGATATCATAGTTTCAGTTATTTAGGCGAAAAAACGTGTTTTGTTTCTTGATGACTCTCTCTGTTTGAAATATATTTTTTTTTAATTTTCGAAAACACCATTGGCAAAGGAGATGTTTATAGCTTCAGCTAGGAGACTACCAGGGATTTTTCTATAAGGTTTTCTAAAATTGTTAGTGGAATATCATCAATACCGGCACTTCTTTCATTTTTAATTTCATTAAATATTTCGTGTAGCTCAATGGCGTTGGAAGAATAGAAATGGAAGGTATCGTTTACAAATTTATCTTGAAAATAACTCATTTGATTTATACTTGTTGGCAAGCGAAGCTGCTATGGTGTAGTATTATTTATTGTATTGGGTTACAGACTAGGCTGCAGCGGTGACAACCCTACCTTTTCTTTCAATGTATTCACTTTCACCCAGCTTTCTTTCATTTTATTTTTGGCTTGGTCAATCCCATTTCTTTATAATGGCAATTTTTTGCTAGTTTTATAACACGTACCTATATATTTCTATAATTGGCGCAGTATGTTGAGAAATAATGGCTATTATCTGCAGGGATCGCAAGTTATTTGCAGATATTTGGATTCCAGGGGTTACCCAGAACTTAGTTTTTTCTTTCATTTTTTTTTAGAGGAAAACATTAGTCAAAACCACCCTCTAAAGTAAGCTGGAAGGAGTTTGATGGTTCTGGAGAAGATAATACCCCACACCAATTGATCGACTTACAATAGTAGTTGGAGCATTCACAGTTTTTTTACTGTATGTCCTCCCAAGTCTAATTTTCTTCTTTTTTTAACCGCGACTATTTTATAAGAAGTCAGAATTTCTTCGTAGTCTGAAAAATCTACAGGAGTGACTAATGAATTAGTTTCGTGATCGCTGAAGTTCTGACATACATAGTCTAGGATAGTACTTGAGTGAACAACCCATTCTGCTTGGGTCGCCAACCATCATTGTCAAGTTAAATGAGGAGAGAAAGTGCCACAATTTCATAGTCCTTGCTGATTCCTGGTTAATATAATCAATATTGAAATCACCTGCAAGTATTATCTCTGCATTTACTGATATTAACGTCAACATATTTTCAAACTTATCAGAGAATATTTGAAGGTCAGGGTTTGGAAATATGGATATTCAATTTTATTTATTTATTTTCATTATACTTATTTCATAACAGAGATAACACGTTTCTTCCTCTTTTTCCTTTTTCCTCTACTTTTTCCTATTTTCCCCTCTTCACCATATTGCACTTTGAAGATTTTTTAAGGTTAAGTGGAAAAGCAAATTGAACTGCGCCTTTTGTTTTCTTGATATTAATATTTTAAGCATGAGTTGTATAAAATGGAGAGGACAATGAAGTCATTTATTATTATATGCCAGGGAAAATTCAAATATGTGCTCTACCTATTAGAGAATTGAATTTTGAGTATGTTGCAAATGACATGAATTAATTTTCATGAATTAAAATCATAGTTCCCCTCCATCCATTTTTTCTCTAGAATAGTTTGCTGCAACTAGACATTTCGGAATATAACAGGGCTCATCTACATGGATCCAATGCTCTGTCGTAGCATTATTTCTTACAGATTGAGTATTTAACACTAATAGGGACATATTTTGATTTCTGCCCATCAATATAAGGTGATGTCTTGATTTATTAGATAGTGTGCTAGGAACTGAAGTTCCAATGATATGATTTATTCGAACAGTATTCAGTATCACCTGCCAGCTAGCTTCCGCAATACAATTTTTAACATTTGCAATCGGCATCTGCAATATTTGAAATTTAGTACCTCTTGTCTGTGGTCAGTGAGGAATTTTATAGAAGAATTTCTATTTTGTTTCTTGTACCTATATATCATTTTATTCAATATTGTTTTATCAATCAAATTATTTCTTTCACCAATCAGTATGATATTCGTCAATTTGCTAAGAGGTACGATTTGTTTCAAAGCTTGATTAAGTGATCTCTCGTTACTTATATTGGCCACGTTTATACCGTGTCTTGGTATGCAGACTAATGATTATATTCCAACCAAATTATGTTAGTAGTATGGTATAAACTGTGCACTTGGTCAAGTGTTGGTACCGAAATTTGTTGTGTACCAGACTATAATACTAAATTGACTAAGATGGTGTAAACAGCATGATACATTTTACCAACCCTGACTGTAAGTTTTGGTTTGAAAGATTGCTAAGCGTTCTGTTGTGGTTATCGCACTGGCTGAATGAACCAAATGGAAACAATAGCCATAAAAAATAGAGCGAGAGAGAGTTAGTGGAAAATATGTTTTGTGATTCCTAACCTTAGCTTCCGCATCATTACTTCGGAAATTGTTTTATATATTTTTGTAAGTATTTTTTATATAAAATGAGTTGCTGCAGTTCAGAAACTCCTACAAAAAAGTCCAAACGTATTAATTGGACAGATGAAGAAACCAGTGCGTTTCTCCAAATATTTTTGGACAAAAAAATTATATCAATTTTGGATGGCAAAAAATTTAAACACCTAGACATTTACAAGAGCCTTGAAGAAGACATGTTGAGTAGGGGCTTTACAAAAACTGCTGAACAGATGAAATTTAAAATGACTGAGCCTGAGCTCACTGACATCCAGACATTGTCATTGACAGATGACACAATTCCGAATTAGATAGCAGAATTTCAAACCTTTCTCTTGGTTACATGACAAAATAAATACCAAACCAGAACCAAGTTGGTTAATTAATATCATTTGAGTAAACCCCTATACTGAAAACAATTGACAGATCGTTTTTATTACAAAAAAGGAATTAATTGCTACTGCCCAATTGCTACTGTTTTTATGGAATATCTAGAAAACTGTTCGTTAATTTGGACCATAGTTTACTAACAATATTTTGAGAATGTTGACTATCATATACGATAGTTTTATCAACTTTGTATGTTACGTTTCTAAGATATGCGTTTTTGATGTTTACGGTATTACGATATATGGGGTAACCTATCGATTTAATAAAATTTTATGGAACCTTTCGACACATTCAATTCTATCATAAAACTTTTCGAAATCAATTATTGATACTATAAACAACACAAACCACACTCAACAACAATTTGGAACTCAACAGTACAGACAAAAAAAAAACGAATTATAAATAACGACTAAGGTAGTGAAAATCTTATAGTGTATTGTAGTAGTGAACTCTGAATCGAAATTGGAACTAATTAGTTATAAACAACATAAACAACAATGTACATAATTGAACTCTCAAAAAACAAACAATAAACAAAACCTAAATTCGAAAAATATTATTAATATTGTTATTTATTGGTCTATTTGCGCAATCTAAAACGTTGTTTAATAGTTCATGGCTAGGGTACTTTATTGTTTCTTGATGACGAGCATATCCTAGTTACCAAAGTACGCTGCAAATATGGGAACAGCATCTCACTTTTCTTGCTCCACTTTTGCAGGTACAGCAGTAGCCTAGAAATAATAATACTAAAGGATATCCACAGTTGATACTTTATAGCATTCCTAAATCTGGACGCTATGCGGCAGTGTAATAGTCCAGGTTCAGGATTACGCTTATCAATTTCAAATAGAAACAATAAAGTACCCTAGCCATAAACTTTTGAGAAATGTTTTAGATGGCGCAAATAGACCAATCAATAACAATATTAATAAGTTCGTTTGAATTTCGGTTTTGGTTATTGTTTGTTTTTTGAGAGTTCCATTATGTAAATTGTTGAATATGTTGTTTATAACTAATTAGTTTCAATTTCGATTTGTTATATTATAATTTCCATGATATGACTTTTTATGATAGAAGTCGTTATTTATAATTCGTTTTTTAAAACTTAATTTTCGAAGATGGTACGGAAATAACTGAGGCAAATGATATAGCAAATGAAATGAATAATTACACCGGCACACAAAAAAAAAAAAGTTGTCTGTGCACCGGGCGCCACCTATCTACGGGCATGTTTTTCGACCCGCTGAACACGAATTTAAAGTCAGTTTAGGCCGTCCGGGCTTCAATTTCGAGTAAATTGCAAAAAACCCCAAAAAATAGCGAAAATTCGATGTTTTGGCAAGATAAAAAATTCTGATTCTGCAATAAATTTGGCCCATAGTCCCCTCAAACATTCATAAAACTGCAAAAAAACGATAAAATAGCAGAAAATTGCTGCTGAAAAAATGGAATTTTTTTTTAAACACAATTAAATAAATTTCTTGTATTTTTTATTTCTAAAATACAAGATTAAGATCCAAGAATGTACACAAATTGAATTTTTAACGGTTTTTCGAGGGTATTGTACTGTTTCATTCTAAAATGATCTACGATGTGGATACCTTTTTTTCCACCTTTTCCTTTATTTAGTAAAAATTTGTCATCGTGTTGGAATTTCAACTTCTTCGAAGTGCAGACTTCATTTCACTGCATGATCGCTTGTACTTGCAACCAGGGCACCTCCTCGGGGTGACGGTGGGCAACAGAACCATCTGGCAGAGTCCCTGGGTTAACGGCGTGTGTGCCGTCATGGCAGGTAAAAGTGATGAGTACTTTACGATGCAGGGATTCGGAAACCCAGTATCGGCGTCTGGTCAGGGTGAGAAAGCAGGCCCGCAGGCGTCGTCATCCAGCGACTGCAGCTCTTCAGTAGTGGAAAACTTGGCTACTGGAGAGTATACTATTACAAGAAGCAATTCCCATCTATGCAATAAGAGTCCTGATCAATTTTGTTACGTTTGTGGGGATTTTCAGCCGGTAAAAAACCGCAGAACGTTTTCAGATAGATTAAAACAAAATCCCAATTTTCTTCGATTTTTGTAATTTTTGATGATTTTTTACAATTTTTTTAGATTTAAAACGGTTTATGATTGAAGTACGATCGAAATTAGTATTTAACAGATCAAAATACATGAAAATTATGCTTGCATTAGATCTCAAAAAAAAAATTCTTGCCAAAACATCGAATTTTCGCTATTTTTTGGGGTTTTTTGCAATTTACTCGAAATTGAAGCCCGAACGGCCTAAACTGACTTTAAATTCGTGTTCAGCGGGTCGAAAAACATGCCCGTAGATAGGTGGCGCCCGGTGCACAGACAACTTTTTTTTTTGTGTGCCGGTGTTATTTCTCTGAAATAGGCTCGAAGCTTGCATCAAAAATAAAAAATAATGACTCAAAAGAACAACATACAATATCTCTAAACTCTATATATCTCCGTCCCACCTCTATACCCGAAATACAATATTATATTCTGTCCTTGAAAAATAATAAATCACCGGCCCAGATGGGATTAAAAATGAAATGGTCAAACTGTTATTAGAGTATATAGCTCCACCCTTGTGCCGCATCTTCAACTTGTGCATTCATACCGAAATAGTGCCACAGGCTTTCAAAACAGCAATCATAATACCAATATTTAAAGGGGGAAGCAAATCATGTGTGGCAAACTACCGACCGATTTCGCTCACATCGGTGTTTTCTAAGTTATTTGAGAAAATAATCAAAAGGCGTCTTATGAATTATCTTAACCTACATAATATAATTTTAAACAGACAATACGGGTTTAGGGAAAATCGAAGTACTCAGGATGCCATAACATACCTCACTTCACAAATATACGCTGCTGTGGATAGTAAACAACCATGTTTGGGAGTTTTCGTAGATTTAGCAAAGGCCTTTGACACGGTCTGTCATAGGCTTTTGCTAAAAAAGCTTGAATATCTGGGCATAAGAGGAATTCCACTGGAACTCCTCTGAAACTTTCTCGAAAATCGCGTACAAATAGTCAAAGTAAATGAGACAATAAGTAGTTCAAGATCGACACACTGCGGTGTACCACAGGGCACAGTTCTTGGTCCCGTACTATTTTCAATATATTTGAACTCCTTACTTACCACTGAAACTACTGGAGAAATCGTTTCGTTCGCTGACGATACAGTCATTATTTATGTTGCTAATTCATGGGATGAAGTAAAGGAAAAGGCAGAAGAGGACTGGGTAAAAATAAATGATTGCTTCAAATCTAATTTATTAACGGTGAATGTCACAAAAACTAAAATAATACCATTTTCTTCACAACCTACCAACATACAGCATAGACTTTGATGGCCAAAATGTTGTGACAGCCCGTAGTGTATGTTATCTTGGAATATTCATCGACTCTTGCCTAAAATGGGACGTCCACACAGAAAGCCTCTAGAAGAAAGTTCGTTCCCTATTGTACAAATTTTATAAATGTAGATATATACTCCCACTAGAAAAACTGAAGGAGATATATTTTGCTATCGCAGAATCGTTATTGAGCTATGGTATAATAGGGTGGGGCGGAGCCCGCAAGACTCTGGTGGAACCCCTGCTAGTCATTCAGAAGAGGATTCTCAAAATAATATCATTCAAACCCTTTCGATATGCATCCGACAAACTCTTTGATGATCTGAAATACTAGATATCACACAAATATATGTGAAGTCAGTGCTGATGTTCATCTTCTCAAATAAATGTTACCTAGATGAACCTGCACATTCATATAACACGCGAAGTATGAGAATAAAGAACGCATATCTGCCTAGAGCCAACAAAGCGTTAGGGCAACGATCTATTACATATAATGCGCCAAAACTATATAATAACCTTCCGGAAAATATAAGATGCATCAAATCAAAACTGTTTTATAAAAAAACTTTGAAAAAATGATCTTGCAACGTGGAAGGAATACTTCGTTCAATTATTTATTAAATGAATAAAATAAAATGAATTCAAATCATCCTATTCATTATATTCAACATCTTATTGATTATGTATATCACGTAGACTTAGTTGTATTCTCTATCCTATATCTTATATAGTTATAGGAACATACTTATAAGTTAGGAAATAAATCAGCAATTTGAATATTGTACAGAAATTCATAAAAGCAAATAAACATAAACCTCTCCATAGACAGTCCTCCCCAGGACTACATGGCGTTTCTGTTTATTTACTTGGTATTTATACATATTTTGTCCTGAAAACTTTTTTGTTCGTTACCTAGTAAATAAACATATTTTATTATTATTATTATTATATTATTATAGTATCAAATAATTGGTTTCGAAAAGTTTTTTAATAGAATTGAATGTGTCGAAAGGTTCCATAAAATGTTGTTAAATCGATAGGTTACCCCATATATCGTAATACCGTAAACTTCAAAAATGCATATCTTAGAAATGCAACATACAAAGTTGATGAAACTATCGTATATGATAGTCAACATTTTCAAAATATGGTGAGTAAAATAAGGTCAAATTAACGAAACAGTTTTCTAGATATTCAATAAAAACATTGTAAATGATCTAAAATAAAAAATCCGAAAAAGATTTTTTACTCTGACCCGTATACACCCTAATGTGCTATTATCAATAAGATTATAATTGAAGTCGAAAAGGGAAACATTCTCAATTGAATATTTAATAGAAATATTTTTCTGTTAATTGAAAAATCCACGATAAAAATGAAGTTATTTTTTGTGAATGTCTAACAGAAAACAACTACTTCCCCGGCTAAAGCCACGCTGGACATTGATATTCTGTTCATATTTTCTACAAATCAATTATAATTGAGCCTGTTCATGAATTCCGATCAATACATTTTCATCCTTACTTTGTCTCATTTCGACTTCCTTTGTCAGTCCTACCCCAATACGAGTTTTTACGAACTTTGGCCGCTTGTATCTCAGAAACTAAACATACAAAATCATTTAAACTCACACTTTTTTCCAATGACTAATCCTCTAATCCTACTATAACATAATGAAAATCCAGCCAATTCGACCAATTTCCCATATGTTTTCGTGCGGGGTTATTTAAATCATGATTGGTGTTGGCGATATGACGCGGACTCAACAAGAGGTATGCAGATTATTCCATGAAATGCACCCAGATCGAGAATCTATTTCGCAATCTACTTAGCAGAATAGAGCAAAAATACAGAGAATTTGGACATGTGAGGGATGTACCAAAGCAAGTTAGACATACATTCAGTTAATAAAAATATTCAATCAAACTTAATTTTGTCGGCAGTTGAAAATCCACACTGTACCGTGCGGGGACTATCTAGGGATTTGAATATCGGAAAGTCTTCAGTATCGAACATTTTTGAATAGGTAAAATACCATCCTTATAAATAACGTCTCATCCATGAATTGGCTGAAGACGACTTTGACCAAAGAACTGAATTCTGCGAGTATATGATGGACCAAAATAATAGAAATAACATTTTATTTTCAGACGGGGCAACGTTTTTTGTCTCAGGAAAATCCACACTAGATGCAAGAATACCCTAAACGACCACGAAAGGTCAATGTGTGGGCTGGTATTGTGAGAAATACCATTTCCTATTTTACTGATGAAAATTTTACAGGAGCATTGTATGTAGATTTCTTACAAAATAGAATTATACATTTTATGGGTTCGTTGTTTTATGATTTGGTTTATTAGGTGTGTAGGGTAGTTATTGTTCATAAGAGTTTTGCGGATTTTATCTAGATAGTTTTTTCTTCATACTGGGCTGCTTAGTATGAGGGCTCTGTCAGCTAGGTTTATAACTACCCCTCTTTTTTGGAACATTGAGTGGTTGGAAGTATCTGCCACAGAACTCATAGAACTAGAAGGCCAATACCGTTTTGCTGGAACCAGCCCTACTGTATCGCATGGTACACACATGGGCATGCGCAGTAAACTTGCTGCCATGACAGGGGGGGTTTCAGTGAAATTTATGACCTCTATTAACTGAAACATACTGGAATTTCTGAAGATGGGTGGACTTGAGATCGAACTGAAATTATGAGGAATTTCTGAACCCAATATCCGTAAGGTTTCGGGAAAAAAGGCTTATTTAAAAGGATACTTTTTAGTGGCTATTGTGAAGTTCACTTCTCCATTATGACTGATTGCCTCTAAGGTCGTATCCTTTCTTGTCATAGCTTTCGATATTGGAACACGGAGTTTTCTGTAGACGAGTCGCGTACCTGGCAAGGTGTTGCACCTGGTAGAGCTGTTTCCATGCTGCAATCTATTGAGACTCAGCCCTTAGCTGTCTGTTAGACAAGACTCCTAAATTCATTACCCACGCGCGCGCACTCATAAAAAACCATTGGGAATATTTCATAGTTATCCAATGGACAACTCAGATTTAGAATATCAGAGGTATACTAATGAAATTGATTTTTCATCAATTTTTAAGTTACTGGTACTTTTTGGTACACGCTATAAATAAAAAAAAGATTTAACATAATTTATTGGCATAATATTATTGCTGTGAAAAAAAGTATAATTTTTTATAGCTTCTTCCTATTCAGTTCTTTTCTTACATTTTCTGCTTGCAACCGAACAACACTATGGTAACGTATTTTACCGTAAATTTGTATGATGAATTTTATCAATTTCATTTGTGGTACATCTCGTAGTTAGCTATATCAAAAACATTATTATCTATTTTGAAAACAATGTTTTTATCTTCGAAAAGAGTTCCCGAAATAGTTCTACAAAAACAACCATTTTTTTTTCTTCCGCCATTATTTGCTTGATTTTTCACTCTGTAAACATACAACACCTCACAACATCTGCAGAAGTCTTGATTAATGCAGAAAAAGAGGGCAGTTCTGTATTTTCTATGTAATAATTTGAAGTAATCAAGATCTACACTTGCTTTTCTTTCTTCTTCCAGTACGGAAAGGCACACCTTACACTTTATTACTTTTTTAAGCTCTTCAATACAAAACCTGCAATGTATCAACATTTTCTGTCAAGTTGGATAATGTAGGAAGGAATTTATTCTTCCTTGAAATTCTTCATTGTAAATAATCCTATCATCAATATCTAAATTATATTTTTTAATTAAAGGTATTTCTTCAGGTTGGATTTTTTTCTGGGAAGTTGTCAAAATGGAAGTATTGTCCTAAGTAAAACTATTTCCATAAACATTTTCAATATCGTGTTGCAACATCAGCCTCAGTTAATAAAACGAAATGCTGTTGGGTTATTATTCCAACCATTTCTTTTCCTGAAAAGTTAATCATTATTATTGTAAAATACATTAGTACTTGGAAGTTAAGTAAACATGTATTTCAACGTGTTATGTTTGTCAATGTACTCTTCACACATTCCAATAATTGAATTTATTGTGATGGAGAAATCCAAAATTGGAGTCCTTCCTGTTTTTTGAAAAATGCAGAGGTTCACCATCAGTATGTTTGAGGCTTTTCAAGTATCCTAAGGAATTTTCAAAAAAAGGATTCCAGAAATATTTGTTGTCTTCCTTTATTGGAACCTTGTAGAATTTGCCTAATGGATTTCTAGAATTCATTAGATCAAATATCCTATCAAGAACACAAATTAACAACAGACGCAAGACCGGCTCTGAATAAAAATGTCGTCAGACTAACTAACAGGTATTGATGTAAACAGCGTTGCCAAATGAGTTTGTAGGAAATCATAATTCTTATTACGATTCCATCAGTTGTTAAGTGCTCCACTTAACTTGTATATTACCTTCTAAATACATATGACAGAGGAACTTAAGGATCCTGAGTAATCGATAGTCGAGTAGTTTCGGATCTTTCAATGGGAATATAATGTAAATACATCACATCATAATGCCATTATATTAAATTCTCGTACAAGTACATGACCGGGCAATGTTGTTGATGATATGCGCATGATTACGTGTGTTTCATCTATACATGTGGTTATGAATCATATCAATTCCTTCCACTTATTTTAACCTTCTAGTTCTATGAGTTCTGTGGTATCTGCCGGAAGATGATGGTTTTGAGTACCATTCTGTTACGATTTTGTTGTTACTTTTTATTAGAGTAAGGTCCAGAAATTGATTCTGTTGTCATTTTCTTTTTCTATGGTAAGTTGTAATTTTTTGTGGAAATTATTGAATTTGTTGAGGGTTCGTTTAAATGTTTATTTGGTATGGCCATGATACAGTCATCAACGTTTCGTTTAAAAAAAGGGAGTCTGACGTTTAATTCATTGAGGACTGTTTCTTCTAAATGTTCCATAATAATTTGGGCAATGGTACTAGAAATGGGGGATCCCATTGCGCATCCACTGATTTGCTGGTAAAAATAATCTTCGTACCTACTGGCAATAATTAGTTGATAGGGTTAGTTCTACTGCTTTGATGAACTCATCTTTAATTTTTTTTTGTGGTTATTTATGGCATTTACTACTTAGTTTCTGATCTCGTTGCAATGTTTTTGGGGTAAATATGAATTTTGTTCTCTCTAATTCATTTCGAGAAATAAAAGAAGAAGTTAAAACCAGACGGCACGGCCAGTCGGAAAGGTAGATTTCAGAATTGAATTATTGATTCTGGAAACACAAACGGCATTTCTATTTTTCTATGAACTTTAAATTCTATAATCAGAAATTGGAGGATAGTTCAAATACCTCTGAACGCTTTTAATATTTTTATGTAACTTGGCTCAATTAAAAAAAAAAAAATTCAATTTTTGTATAAACCTTAAACTTTTCAATCAAAAGTTGGTGACGGATCCAAAACTCCTAATCCTAAATTCTTCCTAATATTTCCATGTAATATGACTGAAATCAAAAGAAGTATAACCAGCACACAAAGATATAGACAGAACTTACTGGGGTTTCAATCTTAATATCACTTAGAAAAATAATATATAATATTCAACTTTGAAATCCAGAAATGTCAAAATACAATGACGTTCTGTTTGTCGGTGGGAGAAAAACTGAAAAAGTATCTGATTGAAATGTGCGAATAAACTTCAAATGGAAGGAGCATACAGGGTTACCAAAAATTATTAATAGGCGTGATTACTAATTTCTGGAAAAATACCACAATGTCCAGAACGATGAGAAAAGTGCTTCGATTTTTTTTCGATATTTGTTTCGAGGTAGTTTAAAAAAAAATCCCAAAGAAATGTTCCTGTTTGAACACTGCGGAAACCGCGCCAGGATGTGACATAACAAGTTCAGATCTATCGCAGATCGCCGAGAGCGTAAGATAATTACAGAGTTGTCGAGCGTTATTCATAAAATCATTTTACAATGTGAGCAGGCCGAAAAAATAATACATATTATTCAAGAAGAACCAAATCAAGAACCAGCTATCAAATGAGAAGTCATCATTCCAATATGACACATGCTGTCACAAGTTCTGTTTTGATCATAGCATGAAACAGAATAACATTTCCTCAGAAGTTCCTCAAAATAGTGACACTGGCAACTCGCCGATCGCCGACAGTACCAGGAATTACATCGTTGCCAAGCGTTATTCATAATATTCCTTTACAATGTGAGCAGGCCGAAAAAATAATGGCATAGCACTCGGTATACATACATATTATTCAAGAACAACTTAATCAAGAACAGCTATCAAATTCATTTCAATATAACACATGCTGACACAAGTTCTGTTTCATTCCTAGGATGAAACACAAGAACATTTCCTCAGAACTTCCGCAAAATAGTGACCCTGGCAAATCGATGAAGTTATGACGTCAAAAGAAGCGGCAATAACGGTGTGTTCGAATATCTCACAGAACTTGAGGCTTCAAGAGCAGCATTTATTCGAATATAACACAAAATCTTCTAGGAAAAACTATGCATACATGATATTTTATAACTATATTTCAACACGAATCAAGCAATTTTGTGAGTTTGTGATCTCGCCTATTCTCATAAATGGTAATTTACAGCGTTTTCTTTATTTTTTATTTGTGTGTACATCTTAAAGAAAAAATAAAGAAGAATGAAAGTTGTTGAGCTCATAAATCTATATCAAAAGACCTATAGTTTGCCAATATTGGTAAGAAAATTGAAGACTGATTATTGGGCCGATTTAGCCCATCTTCAAATTCGTCCGAGGCATTTTTAGAAAATATTATATATACAGTGCTTCTCAACAGTCCCCTCCCCCCTCTTATTTTTGGAGCGATTATACATAAACAAGTGAAATTTGGAAACTGAATATTAAAGGTTGTAAACTTTCCTACTAGTGATGATAGATGATGAAATCGTCAAGATGACTTTACAAGGCCATTGTGACCAATAATTTTAAATGGAACCCTACGGCAAGCGACACCTCTTTTAAAAGGTATCGAAAAAACCCATTCAATGATTCTGATTTTGTTTGTGTTTATGGCGGTTTTAATGGCTCATTAGTAAACATTAAAATTTAAATTCCATTCAGTATGATATTAATTACAGATTTAAGAATCAGTATCTACCTCAGTATCATTATCTACGCTCGAAGTGACCTCCATTTACTTCCTGACAGTGAAATATCCCATTTTTAAACTCTTCTCGTACTTTTGCAAATGTGTCTGCGGAAACAGCCTCACATTCTGCAACAATACATTGTTTTAAAACGTCAATATTGTCAGGTTCAGTGGCGTAAGCCTTCGATTTAAGGCACCCCCACAGAAAAAAATCCAAAGGTGTGAGGTCCGGTGATCGAGCTGGCCATTCCGTTGAACCTCGTCGTCCAATCCAGCTACCACGATACTCCTCATCCAAATACCGTCTTACTGCACCGTAATAGTGTGGAGGAGCACCATCCTGTTGGAATGTTATTTCCAAATTGCCGAATTCATCTGGATCATCTTCCAAAATTTCAAGGATTTACGGTTCTATTGCGTTTTGCAACAGCTCCAGCTAAACCTCACCAGTTAAATTAGTATTAAAAATAAGAGGCCAAACGATGTGGTTTCCCAGGATACCTGCCCAAACATTCACCTTCTGGGCAAATTGGGTATGTGTTTCACGAAACAGGTGAGGATTTGAGTAACTCCAATACCTCACATTCTGTGTATTTACATTTCCATTCAGATAGAAAGTACTTTCGTCACTAAAACAAATTGTTATGACATAGTCTGGCTGTTGGTTAATTTTAGTTTCCATATTCTCACAAAATTCTAGTCTTCGGTCTGGGTCGTCGTCTGAGAGTTGATGAACCATTTTTAATTTGTATGGATGAAATTTGTTTTTTTTCAACACCCTGTGTACTGTACTTCGACTGACTTCACAGGTAGATGCAACGTGAGTTATTGAAGAAGTAGGATTAACTATTACTTCTGCCAGTATATAAATTTTTTTCTCATCAGAAATTTGTGGTCTGCCAGATCGTTTCGCATCATTAATACTACCCGTTGTTTCAAACTTACGGAGAAGCTTCCCATAAATAAGTCCCCGAAACGGGGCGATCGGGAAACCTCTCATTAAAAATGCGTTCTGCTGCATGAATATTTTGTCCAGTTTCACCAAGAATTAGGATCGCTGCTACTTCATCACCTAAAGCACGCACCATTTCGCTTCTTGAAGCACTTAAACGTTCGGCTCACAACAGTTCAACAAATTATTAAAATGTACAAAAATATTAGAAGTACCAAAACCTTCGATCAACAATACACAAATTATTAAATGTACAAAAACTTGGACAATTACAAAAACGTTGAATTAGGGAGACTAACAAAAATGTCAGCTTATTTGACAACTATCAAGAGGCGGAGCTTGAATTTTAAATTTAAGTATCAGCTTTGCGTTTTTCAAAAGCGAGTTGCCAAAACTGCCATAAATACAAACGAAATTAGTATCATTGAATAGGTTTCTTCGATACCTTTTAAAAGAGGCATCGCTTGCCGTAGGGTTCAATTTGAAATTATTGGTCACAATGGCCTTCTGACGTCATCTTTGACGATTTCGTCATCTATCATCACTAGTAGGGAAGTTAACAACCTTTAATATTCAGTTTCCAAATTTTACTTGTTTATGTATAATCGTTCCAACAATAAGAGGGGCAGAGGGGACTTTTGAGAAGCACTGTATATAAAATGTGACCTCCACTTTGTTGAAAAATTTCGTTAAATCCCATATATATATATATATATATATATATATAAAGATATATAAACATTTGAACGGATGGTATTTTTGGGTTCTGGGGACCATGATCAGTAAAGAAGAAAGTCTTGTTGTGATGACATGACCATTAGGTAGTATTTCTATTGAAATAGGTAGAAGAAATATTTCAAAACAAATGAAAATGCAAAAATATTCTTTCGATTGTTCTCAACTTCTTCAGCACATGAAAAATTACGGCAAATAATGCTTAGTGTTCAAGTCTTGCACACAATTCCGCGAGTATCTTCAGAACATACTATTAGAAATGAATAATATGATTACATTAGGATGTAATATATTAAGAAACATGTATTGATGGATTTGATGAAAATATGAACAGGATGTTCATAAAATCAGATGTGGAATCATCTGCGACTGAAAGATAAACTTTAGTCACTATCTTCCATCGTCAAGATAACCTCTTGTGGGGTATTCATGTTGAAAAGGGAAACCTTCTGAATATTGAATATAATTTTTTTTCTGTGAATTGAAAAATCCACGATAAAAATGAAGTTATTTTTCGTGAATGTCTAACAGAAAAGAACCACTTTCCCGGCTAAAGCCACGCTGGACATTGAACTACATCTGAAGATATTCTGAAAAGACCCTACTCAAAAGAAAAAATCTGAAATTGAAAATTTGCATTTTCATTCAGATAGTTATTTGATTTTCAGTTCCAGTCTTAATTGAGAACTCATAAAGATGAATGAGGCAAAGAAGAATGTTTTCCAAGAGAGTGTACTCACCAGAAATAATTCGTAACATTGACGCAAAAGAGGCATCGCATTCACTAGGTCTTCAATACATTTTTGTCGACGAAAATCTATTTCACGCTTCCACGATCATCAGGAAGACCGGAAGAAATGGGAAACACATTTTCAAAAAGCAATCTCTTCTTTGCCTAATTCATCTTTATGAGTTCTTAATTAAGACTGGAACTGAAAATCAAATAACTATCTGTATAATACAGCAAATTTTCAATTTCAGATTTTTTCGTTAGAGTTAGGGTCTTTTCAGAATATATATCAGATGCAGTTCAATGTCCAGCGTGGCTTTAGTCGGGGAAGTAGTTGTTTTTTGTTAGACATTCACAAAATATAACTTCATTTTTATCGTGGATTTTTCAATTCACAGAAAAATCTTTCTATTCAACATTCAATTGAGAATGTTTCCCTTTCAATATGTATTGTTAGCATATGAGAGACTGCTTATGATCCGAAAAAAGAGTTTCCTAAGTTGGACAGAAGATTTCATATACAGTCAAACTTCTATAACTCGTTACATTTTAAATATATGAATACTGAAAGGGACCATCACAGTTCAACATAATGTCGGTTTATTTATAAAAATAATTACCATACTTCCATAGTCAATCGAAAGTAAACATTATTCATCAACTCAGATCCTTTGGCGTCCTCATCGATCATGCTTTTTGTCATGAAGAAATGGCTAATTACTTTTCCACGAACTTCGAAGTATTGTTAATTTCTTCTCGAAATATCTACATGTGTGTTGATTTAGGTTTGAGGGAAATTTGAAACTCTTGTACTTGGGAATATTTTTTTTTATTGATTGATCAATATGCTCATGAAAAATATCCTCGTCAATTCCTTCGTCTATATAGATTGGCAATTACTGAATTATAATTCGCACTATATTACAAGAGTAGGTCAAGGTTGTTATCCCACCAATATGTATTAGCAATCGAACCACTTCTGGTAGTTTATTCAGTGAAAGTATTTTCGGTGGACGTGAGGAACACACCCCAAGGCAATAATGATATACATATATAAATCCTCTCAGAGATCAGATTGATCATAGTTGAAGTCAGCTAGTGAACATGGCATTCAAAGTAAGTCTTTTATATTCGAAAAAAATATATCTTAAAATGATTAATTTTACTTGAGTTACAATTTTTTAATTTTATTCTTACAGTTTGTAGTATTCGCCGCCTTCGTCGCAGTAGCTCGCGCTGGCCTCCTTCCAGCTACTATTCCGCTCCTTTGACTTACGCAGCTCCTGCAGTAGCTAGAGTAGCATACTCTGCCGCACCAGCTGTATCATACTCCAGTGTATCAGCCCCAGTAGCAACCTATGCCGCTGGACCAGCATACGCCAAAGTAGCTGCCCCAGCGTACGCTTACTCTGCACCAGTTGTCTCCCATGCCACCTACGCCGCTCCAGCCTACAAAGTCGCTGCACCAGTTGCTTATGCTGCCCCTGCCTACAACGTTGCTGCTCCAGTTGCTTATGCTGCCCCAATCACCAAGACCATCATTGCTGAAGCCCCAGCCCAATACGATTTTGGATACTCCGTGAACGACCCTCACACCGGAGACAGCAAAAGCCAACACGAATCTCGCAATGGTGATGTTGTCCACGGAAGCTACTCCCTCATCGAATCTGATGGTACCAAACGTACCGTAGAGTACACCGCTGATGACCACAACGGTTTCAACGCTGTTGTACACAAAGAACCAGCTGATGTTGCTTACAAAGCCGTAGCTCCAATTGTAGCCAAAGTTGCCGCCCCTGTTGCCTATGCTGCTCCCTTGACCCACGGATACTCTGCCCCAGCATACTACCACTAATTCACGTGTAGTGAATCGTGCTTAGTTTTGTCTGTACATATGCCATATTTATTTTCAATAAAGACTTTTCGGTAACTATCAGTTTCTTACATTTTCGAATTTTTGAGACCCGAAGAAATAATGGAACCATAAAATAGGATTGTTTTTCGATACAACGAAAAAGTAAATGATGTGTAGGAACAGCCGATAACAAACTGTGATATGAGTAATACTCCCTATGCACTAGTTCATGAGTAACTTTCGAAGATGCGGACCATGAGGTTCAACAAGTGTGTTGAATTTTCATAACATGAGCTCTTTCCACTGATATCTAAAATTATTCTGAGTATTATACTTCAAGCAGTAATAACCAGTGCGATGAGAAAATAGG
The DNA here is from genome assembly GCA_018342105.1 of Gonioctena quinquepunctata. NCBI lineage: Eukaryota > Metazoa > Arthropoda > Insecta > Coleoptera > Chrysomelidae > Gonioctena > Gonioctena quinquepunctata. Next base: position 175,361 of record JAFIRS010002399.1, read on the forward strand.
AAAGAGCTCATTAGGAAATACTCATAAGAGAAACCGTTTCTCCATTTAGAAATGTTCTATTAAATGATTTTCACAAGCTTTCATCAAGTTTCACCTGTCCCGGTGTCTGTCTGTCTGTGTTTGTTGTGAAAAAAACAAAATGGCGGACAATCTGTGTGATTATGGTCTGATTCTATTCAACATCGGTATCTATGGGTTTTCGGGGTCGTGGATAAGATGCCTAAAAACCCTGGTGTATTCACTGATTCGATTTTGTTTAGAATTTTTGGGGGACAACAAATGAAAAACGTTAAATTCTGCTTAGAACTTCATTAGTAGATGGCGCGGTTATGGAATGTTTCTTGTTTGTGTCACGCAAAATGTCAAATTTCAAACCTATGAAATTTTCTTTTTCTGTCAACATTACTTCACGCAAAAAATTGTGAATTGATCGTTTGCAAAGATTATACGAACAACATCCCGCTCAGAACAGTTGGCGCGAAAATGAGATGAAATCCTAGAAACTTAGTACAATGTTTCCATCTGTCTGTCAAAAATCAGATTTTTCTGAGGTCTACCTAGCGATTTTTTCAACGTGATTTCCTCTCAAATGGCCTTTTTGGGATCATGGAAACTTCTACGAAGGAATGAGGAAAGGTAGGAGAGTGGACTGATGTCTCTAGATGATAGATTAACTTGAAAATTGAGTGGACTGGAAAATGTCCCGATGACATTGTTCCATTGAACTTTCCGATACAAACCATTACCAAGCCATTCACCGCCCATCTCTCCCGGACTATTACCTCTCTTACAACCTTCTGATATGAACAAAATCAGAGAGTTCATTGTAGATATAATAAAATCTACTGATGAAGTTGAGAAATCGATTAATCCTGGTGTGCGACAGTCTAGGCTGCTTCCAGCTATCTTAGAATGACTTCTCCGGAAAAGGTGAGCCCTACTAACAAAGGTGAGGGGAGAAAACAATAATCTAAATGCCTCACTTTTATTTTTCATTAACACCCCGCATGAGATAATCGGAGGAGGGCGATCTAAACCAGTTGTTCGGAAGAACAAGGCCCACTCCCAAGATCGATTAGGCTAATGACTATAATTAGGATAATCATTACTTTTTAATAAACACATGAATTTAACAAGTAAGCGTGGACTTTTCATTCTATGAAGATATTTTGATTTTGGCTAGTGAATTCCGAACCGTCACAGAGGGTCCTATGGCTCTTTGGAAAAAATATCCACTATATTTATAATTTTCCAATACTTTTAGTCAGAAGATTGTCATCTCATGTGAAATTTTTTTTACAAAATATATATAATATAAAAAATAAATATGAAAGAGAGGAATATCGAGGGGACTGTTAAAAACAAAATAAAAGAAATTTGATGGACATAGCCCTCAGAGAAAAGTGTTAACCGTAGACACGTTTTTCGGGCTCTCGGCCCTCATCAGTACGGTGGAGAAGTGCAAGGATGAACAACACTTGGTAGAAAACGAGAAATCAACGGAGTCAACAAACAGAAGCCAGCCGCTCATTTGTGGTTCCGGTCAGCAGACCCTGCACTCCAGGGCAACACTTTTCTCTGAGGGCTATGTTCATTAAATTCTTTTCATAAAAAATAAATATAAAAGTAATAATAAAATTATTTGACTTGCTAGTTACTAGATACATTACAATCACAAGTTGAAAAAAATTATTAAAATGGGCAAAGGTAGTTCAGAGAAGATACAAATTAATTTATACATATACGAGTCATTTTACTAGTAGTGGAGTAATATTGGATTTTAGCTTTCAGAAGTTGGGGGATGATGGTAACTTTTTACTGTACATTAGTGATGATGATGGGAACAACATATAAAAAGTTACCAACTGTAAAGTATCAAAAAGATAAATAAAATTTTTCTTCACAATAAAAACTGAGCTGCAGAATTTTTTTGCTAACGTGCGAAAAAAATGTGAGGCGGCGACTCTGAAGTGCAGCGCTGGAGGAGCACGCAGCCACGAGCGCTCTACACTAAATTTGTTATAACTTTCGATCTAATTGATTAAATTAACATAACAAAAATTTATCTGAAAGAAGAAAAATGCAGCTAATGAGGAGTCATGTTTTTAAAAGTGAAAAAATATGTATGGGAATAGTACGTAAATAAAATTACGTCAAAGCAGAATTCTATCTAAAATCATTTAAAATCATTTAAAAAAAAAATGTTTGATCAAAATGTGATGACTGAATTAATTCATCAATAAATGACACAAAAAATAATTTTTCAGAAAAAATTATGTTTCTCTGTTATGTGCGACTCATTGGGAATAGCCTTGACCAAATCTCATTAATCCACGAGGTAAGGTAAAAAAACAATTCAAATTTCAATTGTTTCAAAAAAATTACATTTGATAAAGGGTTTGGACTTGTTTTGAACTGTTGAACTTGAATATGTAAAAATATACAGGGTGATCCATTTGAAAAAACAAAGTTGCTGGCATTTTCAGAAAAACCGGAAGTCCGCCATATTGGATTGTAATGTGATCAAATCCGAAATAGTTGCTCATATAACTTTTTCGAATTTCAGAAAAATCCGTTCACGAATGCAGAAGTTACAAAGGTGGCCCGATATCCTGTGTCACCCGGTATAGAATAACCTACTCATGTTAAAATCTGTTCTATAACTGTAGAATTTCATACAGGGTTGAACATCTACATTATTCATGTTTATACCAAGAATTCACCCGCAGAAAATATTTTTTGTACAAATAAATATTGAAAACAAACAAAACATTCTCTGACGACTCCCAAATCCACTACACAAATAATAACCAAACATCTCAACTAGCAAAATTTCCATTTTCAATAAATACCTTCGTTCGACTGACAGATCAAAGTAAACGTTTAAATTCTGTTTGAAATAGTGTTTTTAACCACTTTTATAGTTGTCTGACCAATCCTTAGAAGATAATGGAAACTTTTAATCTGAAACCATTCCATGAGGCCATGAAATGTATCACCAGCATGAGTTAGTACGTGATGAGATAAAGGCAAGTGAATTGTTTTGCAAACTATAGCCCGTGGATTTTTTGGAATACAAGTTTTTGGTACTCGACCATTTTTTTTAAATTCACCGTAAACACTTTCATAAATTACTCGAAATCAAATCAATTTCCCATAACTTTGTTCAAATTCAGGTATATTTGTGAAATTAACTAAGATTTTAAATTTTTTAGGAAATCACAAAATTATTTTTAACAAAGGCAAAACAGTAGTGATGATAATATGCATATTGAAGAACTCTAATTTGAAGGGCGAATTTTTTATTTCAAATGTTTACCAAAAAACTGTACAAATTAAACGACAAACATGAAATCTTACTGAAATAAACGCGGATACCCATGAAAAAAAACAAATGAGAGTTAAAAGTAAACATTATTATTACTATCATTAATTAATATTAACAAAACAATGTATCCATAATGTATGCACTAAACGCACCCCAATTTTGAAAGCAATAATACAATGATTTTAAACGTATCTGAATGCGGTGCCGACGGTTTTGCCAATTTTTCAACTGACGAAATAAAAAAGGAAGAGGTTCTCTAGTCGACGCCTATATTTTTTTATATATGACCTCGCATTACTTTTGATAGAGTAGTCCGATTTCAATGATCCTTTTTTCATTGGATAGGATGTACTTCGAAGTTGGTCCCAATTGAAATTGTAAAAAAATTGCAAAATGAAGGATATTGCTCGTTCACCCTCTGAATTTTGGCCCGTTAACCGATTCAATCAGTCATAACTTTGTACTGGGTTATCCGATTCAGGCCCGTTATTTCCACATCTGGTTATCCTATGAATAAATTAATCAATGGTTAGAATATGCTTTTGTTTAACGTGTATTGATAAAGCAAAATCACATTCTAGCCATTGGTTAATATATTCCTAGGAAAACCGGAGGTGAAATTACTGGGCCTTAGATGATTATTTTTTTACTCTATGAGTATACTTCGAAGTTGGTCATATTTGAAATCGAAATAGAATTATCCACCCCTAAGGGTAGAAAAATGGGGAATGATTGATTTTCCACGTGTGAACCGATTCTCTTGAAACTTGGCACACATATGTAGTTCTGATAACACTACAATATAATGGATACATTAATAGTTGCTAATTGGGTAGGTAGTAATTAGTAGATTTTTGACACAACAAAATTGAGAAATAAAAACTTTTCAGCAAAAAATTAAGCCGACGAAGAAATAAATTGAAAAGCAAAAAATAACCCTTTTCAGTCTTAATAACTAAGCTCCTAAACTAATGTAAGTAACTAATTTTAAATCGGCGCCAATCAAACAATCAACGAAGATCATTAAATTTCTTAAAAAGAAATCTCAAAACGGCATTTTTGTAAACTCATATTATCCAAAAAATCCGTCATTTCGTTTACCAAGAACTGTGAATGTGTACCATTTAGGTTTTGGCGCACCACACGTTTGTTTTTTATAAGCTTTTATCTAGTTTCACTTGTAAGTTAGTTTGTTCGTTCGTTTGTTAGTTCAGGTCGAATTATGCAAGTGAATTTTGACCGACTTTTAGTCACCCGATTACTTTGAAATTTGGCGGGTGTTCATAATTCCGGTGACAGTGCATTATGGAATTTTTGTTAGAAAAAAAAAAAATGGGGGCTACAAGATGGCGGACGAGCTTTGGGATTATGATCCGATTCGATTCAAAATTGGTATGAGGGGGTTTTCGGGGTCAGAGAATATGATTTTTTTGTCGAAATTCATAAATTTAAGATGGCGGCTTTTCTGATTATGGTCATATTTTATTCAAAATTGGTATGTGGGGGCTTTCAGGTCTATCAAAATCTATAAATGCAAGACGCCGACTCGAGTTTTGTGATTCGGATCAGATTCTATTCAAAATTGGTGGTTGGGTTCGGAGATCATGATTTCTTTCAGCTCGAAGCTTACAGAGAAGAAACCTTGTAATAACGATGCTCTATTAGAAATGAACAGATTAAGGCGAACTAACTGAAAACAAGAAATAACGTAACTAATAAAAACACGTTTTTAAAGACAAGCTTTTATTGAAGCCGTGTACTTGAACGTATAAAATAAGTTTAAGTTATTGCTGACAATTATTTAATAATTTTTTGTTGGATTAATCAGTTTCAAAAAGCTTTTTGCGCGAATTGTAATAAAATTAATACTTCGACAAGTTGTTACTTACCAATTAATCATTGTCCAATGGAATTATATGTACCTACTTTTATGAACACTTCGCGTGACAAGCTTTTTGAAACCAAATAATTCAACAGAAACTTTTTAACAAAAAATTAAACAGACGAAATACGGAACTGAAAAGTAAAAAATAAAATAAACCATCTTAGTCTCAGTAACTAAGCTCCTAAACTAATGTAAGTAACTAATTTTGAGTCGGCGCCAAACAAACAAGCAAATGAATTAGGTAAGGCGTAAAATGATGGCATCGAGTTGCGCGGTGACATTCTGATAATTTTTTTGAAGTAATTTAATGATGTTCGTTGATTGTTTGTTTGGCGCCGACTCAAAATCAGTTACTTACATTAGTTTAGGAGCTTAGTTACTGAGACTAAGAAGGTTTATTTTATTTTTTACTTTTCAGTTCCGTATTTCGTCGGTTTAATTTTTTGTTAAAAAAAGTTTTCATTTTTCAATTTTTTATGGCTAAAATATACTAATCACTACTTACCTGTTTTTTGATTACTTCCAAAATACTTACTTACCCACCTTACTTCAACTATTACCAGTTAAATAATATGATTATCTACTTTTACTATTTGTTGTAATATAAATTATTTTTGTTGTTCAGGTTAGTTTATTTCATTACTTTGTATATCATTCCATCCACTCATAGAATATAATGGTTTAGACGGATGTGGAACAGAAATAATGTCAGTAGCGATCTGTCATTGTCAACTACGTATGTGTGTGCCAATGTTCATAAGTGAAAAATCAATTATCGCCTATTTTTCCATCCGTAAGGGTATATAATTCCACCCGAAATCTAAATATAAGGTATACCCTATCTATTAAAAAAAGAATCTTCCAAATCGAAGAACCCAGTACAAAGTTATGCCTGATAGAATCGGTAAACGGACCAGAATTCAGAGGGTGAGTGATCAATATCCTTCATTTTGCTACCCTTATGGGTGGATTTTATCTTTTAAATTCAAATGGGACCACCTTCGAAATACACTGAAAAAAAAAGTATTGGAATCGGACGCCTCAGTAAAAAGTTATGCGTGATCATACATAAAAAAAATTATTGAAAAAAAATATACGGGTCGACTAGAGAACCTCCTCGTTTTTGGTTTCGTCGAGTAAAAAATAATCAAATCATTGTCAGCGATGACTCAAACTTATTTCATACGTTTTAGTATACGACTGAAATGAAAGCTTGTCTTTAAAAAGGTTTTTTATCAGTTATTTTTGCTAATACTGGTTTTTATTGGAAATGACAAAATTTGGAATTTCTTCCGACCACCACCTACAATTTTGGGAAGAGACAACGCCCCAAAAAGAATGTGTCTATGGAAATCACGTCGATATTCCATTTGTTCTTGAATCTACATGTAGAAGGAATACCGCAATGCATAGTCTCGTTTTCGAAACGTGTGAATAAACTCCGGCTTTTAAGCATGGTATTTATTTTTCTTAAGAATCTTCTTAACAGAGCCTTTTTCACATCCGTATAAGCAGAAATTTCTTGGGTGGTCCTTCACTGCCTGAAGTACTTCTAATTGATTTTCTTCAGTACATACAGTTTTGGTACGTTCATTTTTATATTTACAGTCCAAAAACCCTATCTGTTTGAAATCAATTAAAATTATGCTGACAGTTGAATAGTGAACTTGTTTGTCTGGATATCGTTTATTGAAAATATCTGCTGATTCACGCACTGGTTTATACTTATCTCCCACATTTTGAAATAATACTGCCTCCTCGCCTAAAATGTTAACTGTCTTGGAGGAGGAATTCGAAATCAAATAAACTTAATAATCGAACGATTATTACTCAAGAATGAAAAATGAATGACACCAAACTGTCATAATGTATACTTTCAACACTCCACGATTATTTTAGTAGGATTTCATGTTTGTCGATTGATTTCTACAGTTTTTCAATAAACACTTAAAATAAAAAATTTGCACTTTTAATGTGCATATTATCATTACCACTGTTTTACCTTGTTAAAAGAATGTTTGCGAGATTTCAAAGTTATGTTTAATATCATTGCTATATAGATAAAGTTTGTGATTCCCTGGAAAGTTAATTTTGAAAATGTGCTTGAATTTGAACAGAGTTATGCAAAACTGATTCGATTTTGATTAATTTATGAAAGTTTATTATTAATGTTAAAAAAAAAATAATCTTGGGAGGCCATGTCTTGGTATTCGATAAAAACTCCCAATTCTAAACAACTCTATTCATAACATTTAGCTGAATCTTCTGAAATAAGGGTTACTTTACTTTTTTACAATTTTTATATTTTTTGACCTACCCTGTATGCTGTTTGACATGCATCGATTCTAAGTGCACGTAATATGATTATCGCACATGCACCAACTTTCGGCAATATATGTATTTTGGTTGGGCAATTAATTTAAAAAAATCCCATTTGACACTTAAATGACTACACTGTATATATATATATATATATATATATATATATATATATATATATATTTCGTGAATACGGAAGTTCGCTAATAAAGTTATATTGTTTCATTCTAACTCTTTAATGGCTTTACTTCATTTATATAGGGTATCAAAAGCGCAGTGACTCGGAGACACCCTGTGTATAATAAAATTTTTGGAATATTTTTTTCAGATACATTAAAAGATATTTTCAAAAATGATAATGAGAAAATAAATTCTTTACATTTCTCTTCTTGGCAAAGTTAGGCAACACTAATGTTTTCGTTTTCTTTCAAAATTGAGAATAATACTTTTATAACTGAATAAATATATATATATATATATATATATATATATATATATATATATATATATATATATATATATATATATATATATATATATATATATATATTTATATATGAAAAGTGAAAAGTGGAATGAAATAGAAAAATCGAAAAATCGAAGTACACAGTCTATTTTCACACAGGGATTCAATATAAATTGAACCACAAAATGGTAGATCACAGGGGAAAAACAACTACTTTCCTAGCTAATACCACGAAGAACGTTGAATGATATTCACCTGAAAATCCATGCAAAATTCCATATAAATGGAAATTTGATTGCAAATATTTCTTTCTGATAAGCTCGATTATGTTCAATCTATGTCGTGTTCGCCTAACAATCCGCATACCGGTTTCAGGCTTTTTGGCCCTCATCAGTACGGAGTAGTCACCAGCCAAAGATCCGAAGAGCTCTGGCCAAAGCGAGACACAACGTAAACAAATCATCATCGAGCTTATTATAAGCTTATTTTCTCAGAAAATGTAATTCTTTATAAAAGTTGGTGGATTCAATTAGACTAGCATAGCCGTTATTATCAGTGGCGTGCGGCTAAGCGAGAATCAGCCAATATTCTGAATTCACTACAGAGCAAAGGACATTTCTATGAAAAATATCGAAAATATTATTAAAAAAAGTTGTATGCAAATGAAATATATTCCCACTTATCCAATTAGGTCTTAATTTTAATATTTATTTTGTGGTTATTAATTATTCAGCAAATATTTTTCTAATAAAGATCATCCTCTTTTTCAAGGATCCCGGCTCTATTTTATTATCGTTTCATTACTGTTTTTTTGTTAGATCAGTTAATTGCTTTGACACAATTCTAATTTGGTCTTTGACGTCTTGTTGATAACTCACGCTACAGGACAACTTTTACTTTGGAACTCTATTTTCAACTCTCAAGCTCGGTAAGGTGGGTAAAAAGCATATCAGCTTGATGAGAGAAGTGTATTCTTTCATTTGATATATTGGATTAGTAGAGAAATATTCTAGGAAGATGACAGGGTAGCATAGAAGTTGAAATGTCATCCTACATGTTCATAATATATCCTAGATTTGGTTTTAATATTTCCTAGATTTGGTTTTACTAACTCTAAAGATACTATTCTTTCTATCAGCTTTATCAAGAAAGTATATTCTTCCATTTGAGGTGTGAAATGAGAGTAGAATTTTAAAATGTGCAGGGAAACATAGAAATTGAAGGAAACTCCTACATGCTTATAAAGTTCCAAGATTCGTTTTTTCTACCTGCAAAGTTCTTATATTGATCAGCTTGATTAATAAAGTGTATTCTACGATTTAGGAAGTCATTTCAGCAGAGAAATATTATTGGAACAATAAGGGTATCGTTGAAGTTGAGTTGAATATCCTCATCTCCATAATGTTCCCAGATTTGTCCTTTCTGTTCCTAAGATTGATATTTGTAGGCTCAGATTCATCAATGAAGTATGTATTTCAATTCTAGATGACAAATTGTTAGGAAAATGTGATTGGGAGATGGCAGCGTAGTGCTGAAGTTGCATTGTAGGAAGTACATACAACGTTACCTAAGAAGTGTATGGACCTCATACCTATGAAGTGATTCATACTCACCTTGTTCTCTTCATACAATCTTAGACTTGTTATCAGTTGTCGTACAATTCCATAACTTCAGTTGCAGAAGAGGGAAAGAAATCGTCGAAGGAATTTTACTTACTTTCTGCTAGATTCTTGTCATCGGAAACCCTTTTCTTGTAAGTACAGATGATGATGCTAACTACCTGCTTGGGATGAGCTCCTTCTCAAATTATTGTCGATAATTTCCATTAAAAATTGAGGCCCATTCATTAAGCAGTTATTGAAATTAGTAATTGGTAGACTGAACTGAATAACTGGGAATATCTTTCAATTGCAAACAACTTTTTTCAATAACATTTTTCGATATTTTCCATAGTAATGTCACTTTACTCCATACTCCATAGTGAATTTAGAATATCGCCCGATTCCCGCTTAGCCGCACGCCACTGATAACAACGGCTATGCGCGTATTCAGTTTTATTGAATGCACCAACTTTTTTGAAAAATTAAATTTTCGGAGAAACTCTTAATATATATATATATATATATATATATATATATATATATATATACTGGGTCCTGTAATAGTGCTCGAGCTCGACAAGATAAAAAATTGCCGCGCACACCTGTTGTTTATTTTTTTCTGGGTGTAGATTGTAGTGTGGTCGATATGACTCTTCAGCCTCTCCGTACCTCGACCTTCAAGGTGTTTTATAAATTACCCTCCATCTATTCAAGACTCGGGATTCCGAGACTCTCTGCGAAGCGACTCAGTTTCCTGGGAGCTAAGATGCTGATGTCTGGGGGCGTTAGTGAAACCCCTTCGAGGAACTCGAGCCTTTTGCAAAACAGCGCTTGGTAGTCGCAAAGCAGGAGTTCTGTAGTGCCAGCCGAGTTCTCGCAATAACGGCCCAGTTCACTGTCTAATCTATCAAATTTTTTGAGGTGATACCTCAGAGAACATTGTCCAGTGAGCAGTCCCGTGACCAGTTTCTAGTCTTGTTTGTTCAAGTAGAGGTGCTGTTCAGCTTTCTTTGGCGATGGACTCGAAAGCCTTCTCGCTTGTATCTGCCCTGGAACCTTATTCCAGTGTGTTTTAATTTGGTCAGCTTTCCAGCGCCGAAACGATCCGTTGATGTGGGCTTCGGACAGACCACAGAAGAGTTCCGGGCCAGAAAATTGAGTGGTTGGCAGGGCTGTCCGCTTCTTCATTGCCTTTGATTCCCTTGTGACCTGGTACCCACATCAGAGTAACCTGATTGTTCGTAGCCAGTTGTCTTAGGGAGACTTTAGAGCTTTTAGTGCTGCTTGGCTGTCTGATAGGATATAGATCTCTGCCCCCCTGAAGCCTCTTTCAAGGCATTCTTAGGCGCATATTTTCATTAGCATGGGTTTCTGCTTGAAAAATTGTTGGGGCCATTCCTAGGAATTTTGAGAGCCTAAAATTACGACCAGGTACTCCCACTCCAGCCCTTTCGTCCATTTTGTAACATCAGTATACCATACTGATGCATTCCTTTCTAGTAGAGGCTTGTTCGTTGTGAATATATGGTAGTTGTTTATAACCACTTCATAATTCACATCAAAGTCGTACCTAGCTGGCATTATATCTGATGGCTTGTACCTGAATTCTAGGGGAATATTTTTCAGAAACTCCAGATGTCCAATCAGATTTCCAGCTCTCAAGTTTGATGCCTGGTGCAGTCTGAAGGTACTTTTTGCCGCTTATTTCATTACACACAAGTGCAGTGGCGGAAGATTTAGCATTACCTCTAGTGCTGCAGTGGGGCACGTGAATATTGCCCCTGTGATTCCCAGACAGGCTAACCGCTGCACTTTCTGCAGCTTGATTTGTGCCGAGTGCTGTTGGGTTTTTGGCCACCATACTAATGGGGCATAGGTGACCCTGGGTTTGATAATCGTTTGATATAACCAGTATATCATGTTCGGCTTCAAACCCCATGTCTTGCCAAAAACTCTGCAGCACGTCCAGGTTGCCGCTGTAGCCTTGGAAAGAATATTTTTAATACGACTGTTCCCTGTTAGTCTCTGGGAGATTATGACGCCCAGATATTCGACCTAATTGGAGAAAGTTAGCTGAGTTCCATTCAGGGTTGGGGCTTTTTTCTTGGTGGGTCCCAATCTTGTTTTTTTTTCAAATGGTAACCTGAATTAATCATTCATTTTTCTGTTTCTATATGAAAAATTAGAGGTACTTTAATGTATATATTTTTTTTGAAATATTGACGGTTTTCGAGATTTTCAACATTTTTTCCAATATTCGCCACTTATGCTATTTGAAATTATAAAGTTGTGCCAAGTCTCATTGGAATGTATTTTTGATCAAATATTGTACGTTGGTGACTCTCTCAAACCATAGATATATAAAAAAATTGTGATATACAGGGTGCGAAGAAAAGCTTGCCACAAATTGTAAATAAAAATTTGCAAACTCTTCCTTATTTGAAATTGAACATCCTGTATATTATCATCGATCCATAAGAAACGCCAACAAAGGCTCTACAAATTTCATCAAGTATTCCCTAGGTTAAGTTTGATAGTTTTTCCTTCCTAAAATTTTTTTTTTTCGAAAAATGGCAATTTTTACAATTTTTTTGCCATGACCTTAATGAACACCTTTTTTACCGCGGAATTCATTTGAGACGATTGATATTAAAAAATACATATTGTTTCAATCATATACATTTCATATATCATTGCCTTACAATTTTTTCATTTTTATTATATGTATTTTTCATATTTTTCTAAATGGAAAACCAATGTTTTTCATTGGATGCAGAGTTTTACACATATATCGTGCAATATTAAACCGAATACGACTACAGAAAAGAACGCTTTGAATAATACTAATAAATCAATTTATTTCATGAATTGGTGAAAATTCATATATTAAAGTGTGAGCTTAAGCTCCAGGTATGTATGTATGTATGTCACCTGGCAAAGTACAAAATTATAATAGAAAAAGTTTGATGAAAATTGATAATGAAACTTTTACAAAATATGTTCAACATGGCTTCCATTTTTTTAATTGCAGAGCTGTTCGGAAGACCATTCCACCCTGCGCAAGGCAGCTGGTGTAATGCTGCGAAAATCATTAATTATTCTCATATTTTCGCATATTTTCGAAACCAGTTGGTGGCTCAACAAAAATAATTTTTTCATGTATCCCCATAAGAAAAAACCAGTTTTGTGATCTATTGGGCCACCTGACAGGCCCATTCCGACCTATCCATTTATTGGCAAATACTTCATTCAGATTATCTCTCACTTCCGCCGAGTAGTGAACAGGAGCGCCATCATGTTGTAACCAAATTCTATTGCGAAGGTCAAGAGGAATATCTTCTTACAAACCTAGTGAATCATTTCGTAAGAAATTGAGTTACATTGCTCCATTCAGATGTCCCTCAAAAAAGTATGGACCAATAACATATTCTCCAACGATGCCTCCCCAGACATTTATTGACCACATATCTTGATAATCCACCTGTCTCAATGAGTGGGGGATTTTTGGCGAATAATAATGGTAATTATGTCGATTCACAAATCCATTTTTATGGAATGTCGATTCATCCAACCATAAAATGCTATTAAAAAAATATTCGTTTCGTCGAATTTTTTCCATGGTCCAATTGCAAAACATGGTATGGGTGGAAGCGATTCTTCTTCAAAACTCTTTGCACTGATCTCTCACTTAATCTTATATCCACTATTTCACCAATTTGTCGTTGACTCGTTCGAGATAATTTTTTCCTATCTTTTATCAGCCGACATTTTAAAAGTTCTCGACCGATTTGACTTATCTTTGAAGTTAGCCGATGTATACATAAACGTATTTTTAGTTGGAAGGAAAAATATTGTCTGGCATTCCAATTACCGATGAAAATTATCATGTAGCACGGAAATTGCTACAAGGTAGATACGAAAAAGAAGCATTTACAGAAAAATAATATTGAGTAATTTGTTTATTTACCTGATTTCTGAACACAATTCATTGCGCATTGAGGGAACCCATAGTTTTTTGCAGCTTATATGAAACAATCAGAAAGGATTCAATTAAAAACGAATCGAATATTCCTACTGATAAATTTTTTAAAATAAATCCGCCCAATAAATTCATGGACCATAATAGAATCTTTCACACTGAAACAACATCTCAGGATTTGATTGTCACTGGCATAAAATGTCCGCGTTGCAATGAACAACATTTTATATACCGATGTCAAAATTCAATGTTCATTCAGCAGCGGCGCGTCGGGAAGAGTATGAAGTTATATTCAAATTGTTCGCGCATCAATTATGATGCAAACTCCCTACAAGGCGGCAACGAAAGCGAATCAGTGTCATGGATACACAGGGTGTAATCTAACCTCTTGCGCACCCGTGAATGACGAGTGTATAATTCCATTTTATAGCGTATTACAGTGGTTAAAAAAAAATTGGTAAAACATGTTTTGTTCTTTGTAAAATTTGTCAAAATTCTGCTCAGAGGAAAACTTCGGCAATTGCCGACTGTAATAAACATTTAACTCGACATTTGAATGGGGTAGAATGTTGAACTGTGTATACATTACAGGCTGCCTGAGAAGATATTAAATTCCAAAGTGAAGAAAAAATCTAATTCTGTTATATCCAAACTAGTGATAAAGTCAGAACCAGTTGGCATCAAACACTGCTTTGAGGCACTTATGATAATTATCACTGGAAAGAAACAAACAACACAAACACCATTGAAAAGAAAAACATTCATTCGCAATTGCATATTGTTTTGAAAAATCGAGTGCCTCAAAGCAGAGTATGAAGTCAACTAGTTCTGACTTTATCGCCAGTTTAGATGTTTTCTTCACTTTGAAATTGATGCTGAAATCTACTAATCACTACCGATCGATCTTTGGCCACTTTCGAAATACTCACTTATCTACATTACTTTAACTATTAACTGTTATATACTACTAGCTGGTGGTAAGATGGTTGGTTGGAAGCTGACGAGCCAGAGGCATGGTTGGCACTTAGCTTCCCTTGACACTGCGACCAGTGTAGGGGTCTATTGTATCACTCTGTCGTCAGTGGTTCCTCATTCAAACAGGTTTGTGCCTTTAATTAGGTTCAGTAGCCTGTTGATAAGGTTCTTCGTATTCATGCCTGTTTCCGGGCTGTTCTCTCCAAAGGTTCTGTGTCGCCTTCTACTTAGGGCGTCACAGTCGAATATAATATGAGAGGCTGTTTCCTCCTCTTCATCACATAGCCTACACTCCACGGTTTCCCTGCGTACTCCCATGGTGTTTAGGTGTTTTCTCAGGCCGCAGTGTCCAGTCAACAGACTATTACTATTATACGTGCCTTCGTTCTGTTCAGGTTCAGAAGGTCAGCCGTCAGGGTCCGGTTTGGGTGCCCTACCATGACTTTCCTGTGTATTTGCCCGACGGTTTGATCCCAATATTGTTGGTGTCTTCTTTTTATCCACTCGTCGATCAGGGTCCTGCATCGGTTTTTGCCAATCCCATGCACAGGTTCTGGCCCTGTGAACAGCGTTTCAGATGCTTGTCTAGCTAGCTGGTCCGCTTTTACGTTGCCTTCAATGCCTCTATGACCTGGCACCCACATCAAGGTGACCTTGTTATGTTTTGCCAGCTCTATGAGGTTCTGGAGGCAGTACCAGACCAGTTCAGACTTTATCTGTATAGAGTTGAGTGCTTTTATAGCACTTTGACTGTCAGATATAATGTAGATGTGTTTTTTCCTATAACCCCTTTCTAGATTCTTCTGAATGCATACCATAATAGTATGTGTTTCAGTTTGGAATATCGTGGAGCATTTGTCAAGTGGTATTATGTAGTCCCTTCTTGGCCTTACCCCATGTATTCCTGCTCCCGTTCCTTCGACTGTCTTTGAATCGTCTGTATACCAGATCCATCCAGATCCGTCAATTCGTGTTTCGAATAGTTTCTCGAATGAGTGTAGGGGTTGCATGTAGTCTGAAATCATTTCGAGTTCTTTGACATTGATTACATGAGTGATTCTGGTATGTCCAGCTGTTCGGATTCTCCAGTTTTTTGTTTGTTCCAGTCTGTCTGCACTCATTCTGGCCTTTCCAATGACATATAAGTCAAGGGGTTCGAGGTTTAGGATGATTTCCATTGCAGCTGTTGAAGTGCTATTCATTGCACCCATGATACAGAGACAGGCAAGCCTCTGGATTTTCCCAAGGTTGGTTTTTGCCTGTCTTTGATTTGTTTTTGGCCACCATAAGAGTGAGCCATAAGTTTCTCTTGGTTGATTTGTTGAAAACATGAACAGGATGTTCATGAAATCAGATGTGGGATCATCTGCGACTAAAAGATAAACTTTAGTCACTATCTTCCATCGTCAAGATAACCTCTTGGTCTTATTACCGCTGTGTAAAGCCAGTGCATGGCTTTCGGTTTGAGCCCCCAGGTTTTTCCAAAAGCTCTCCTGCACATCATGAAGGTTATCTCGTTTTTATTGGTTATATGTTGAAGATGCGGGTTCCAGGTTAGTTTCGTGTCAAGAATCAGCCCTAGATATTTCACCTGCTCTACTACTTGTAATGTTTCACCGAATAGTCTGGGAGGTATGAGATCTTCTATGTTTCTTCTCCGGGTGAAGGGAATTAGTGTTGTTTTGTTCGGATTTGCCCTTATGCTCTCACTGTTACACCTCTACTCTCCTCAGTGCATTTTGCATAAGCTCTGAGGTTGTTCGAGTATTCTCTCCTTTGATGAGGATGACCAAGTCATCTGCATACCCTTGAGAGTAATTATTGGTTATTCAGAGAAATTAGCACTTCATCTACAACCATGTCCCACAGAAGGGAGGAGAGTATGCCCCCCTTTTTTCGTCGGTTGAAAATGCAATATTATGTCTGGGTACCCACCGAGTAGAATTCTTTCATTGATGGTAACGTTAAATGTCACAGTAGCGTCAGAACACTATAATAAAGGTAGTCCCATCGATTTTTTTTCGCGGAAACGTTTATTACCGGAGTTATGGCCCTTGAAAGGTTTAAAAAAGTCTGTTTTGATAATAATATCTTTATTGCCATTGGTTTCATGTGAAACATCAGCAACAGTACACATATATACATATACACACATATACATATACATATGAATTAGTACTTAAAATAACTTGCAAGAAATACAAAGTATAAATAAAAACGTTTACAGGATACATTCATACGTGACTGAATCATAAAAAAATATACGTATACTGCTCATACATTACGGTTAACACACGTTGAAGAACTCTAATGAATACTATAGATTTGCAGTCAAATATCCTTTCAGAGTTCGTTTAAAAATACTCATAGTACTGATTTCTTTGAAATGTGGAGGCATGCATTATATATTTTCGAACAATTATAGTGTGGACCTTTCACTAATAAACTTGTTTTATGTCGTGGAACTCGCAGATGATCACCTCCTCTGGTTATCATATTGCAGTTATGGTGATTGTTTGCAGAAAAAGTTTGCAAATTTTTCTTAGCAAAAATTGAAATGTTATATACAGTGCGCGGCTAAATTATGGAACAAATTCGATATTTCGCAAGCAATGTACTTTTGACAAAAATCCTGGAAGACGTAGATTTTTGTTTTTAAATGCCGATTTTAATGAGATGTACTGGTTTGGTGAGTATCGGTATTTTTAAATTGAAATAGATGTCTTGTGATACTTCATCTGGAAGGTCTTTCAATACTGCATTCAATGATAATGAATAATTTGATTTGTTTATACAGGGTGAACAAAAATTAATATTTTATTTCAGTAAGAGACTGGTTGATGGCATTTTGAAATCTCATTTAAATGTTGATTTTGTTGAATATAAAGTTATTCTCTTACTGAAATAAAATAATAATTTTTGTTCACCCTGTATAGACAAATCAAATTATTTATTATCTTCGAATGCAGTATTGAAAGACCTTTCAGATGGAGTATGAGAGAATAACTTTATATCCAACAAAATACAACATTTCAATAAAATATTAATTTTTGTTCACCCTGTATAAACAAATCAAATTATTTATCATCATTGAATGCAGTATTGAAAGACCTATCAGATGATGTACCACAAGACATCTATTTCAATTTAAAAAAATTACCAATTACGTCACCATGTCAAAACCAGTGACATAACCTCTTTAGAATGTACATTCAAAAATCGACATTTAAAAAAAAAAACGACCTCTTTTAGGATTTTTGTCAATGGTACATTGCTTGCGAAATATCGAATTTGTTCCATAATTTAGCCGCGTACTGTATGTAGGCACAATAAACAGTCATAATTCCTAATTCGAAGAAACATTTTCGGCAAGAGGAGCCATTTTTCAGGTTAAGCATAGTTCTTATTATTTTTTTGTGATATATGAATGTATCCTTAGATGTTGCTGCCATGATACCAAAAAATAACGCTGTAATAAATCACAGAATGTATATTAGTAAAATTAAACATTGTAATATTGTGAATACTTATATGATTTCTGATGTATCTTATAACACAACAAGCTGACAATAGTTTACTCATTATTGCTTTCACTTGATCAGTCCATTTCAGTTCTTTATCTATCATCACCCCCAGAAATTTGCAGAAATTTGTTTCATCTATTCGGGAATTCTGTATATTAATATGAAGTGGGTCTTCCAGGCAGCTTTTGAAAGTTACGTAATTGGTTTTATTTATGATTGATACAGAGTTTTTCTGACACCATTCTACTACTCGAGGTACCGTTACGTTAGATGTTTCATTCAGAGTACAAATATCCCTCTCCGAAACAACAACTGAAATGTCGCCAACGAAAAAAAAAAAACTGAGGTGATGTCTATTTGGGAACATATGTCATTAATGAATATCAAAAATAGGATTGGACCTAATACGTAGCCCTTTGGCACCCCTCTGACAATTTTTACTTGATTGGAATAGTAAACTGAATACTTATAGTTATTTTTAGATGAGATACCGACTATTTGTGTTCGGTTATTGAGGTAAGGTTTTATCAAATCATTTGCTTTTCCTCTGACACCGTAGCACTCTAGTTTTTGTATTAATAAATCATGATTAATAGGATCAAATGCTTTCATTAGGTCAAAATAAATACCAGTTACTTCATTGCCTCTATCGAGTCGATCTATTATGTGATTAAGAGAATCATGAATCGCAGATTTGGTGGACTCATTAGGGCAAAAACCATACTGATTCATCACAAATATATCATTTTCAATGGAGTATGTTGAACACCTGTTGTATATGAGCCGTTCAATTATTTTTCAAAAAGCTGATAGAATAGAAATTGGTCTATAGTTTGAAATTTCTTTTTTCTTTTCTTTCTTGTATACTGGCACAATTTTTGCAATTTTTAGTGCATCGGGGCATATTCCCGTAGAAAAACATTCGTTAATTATATTTGCTAGCGGATGACAGATTAGGTTCCCTACACGTTTGAGAACAGCAGTCTGTATCTCATCAACACCAACTGAAAATTTTGGAGGTAGGGCCATTATAGTATACCATACTTCATCGGGGCAGGTTGGTTTCAAGGACATGGTGACAACTGAACTGATTGGGGTTTATTTGGGTGAAAGAAGCTCCTTCATCTGTTCTATACCTAGATGTATCGAAGTGATCACTAAAATGATTTGCAATTTGCTGCGGATTTGTAATACATTCAACATCAATTTCAAGATTGATACTTTCCAGGTTCTTTTTTTGTTTTCCAGTTACGTTATTGAACATCACACTATTCTGACTCTGTTGATCGCATGCTTGTATTCTTTTTATTCGATCATGATTTCCACCTACTTGGAGCTGCTTGATTTCTTTATTTTTTCAACAACACACTGTTTCAATTCAACACCTTCTTCAATGCAATTCGTAGTAGTTTTTTTTCGGGATCGGGGTAATGGTTCGTTTAGAAAATTAGAAAAGGTTTGGCGTTTCATTTTACTTTATACATCTCATTTGTTTCCTACAGTGTTGCCAATTATCCGATTCTCAAATGTACCATTATGTATTTTTGTATCATCGATCTTTCTAATGATTCATCATTATTTATTATAGCAATATTTCATAATAAATAACACTGTACTCGGTATGTATACATAGGTTTTTTTTTCTACGGCGTACTGTTTTCTGATATGCTGTTGACAGACAGTTCTTATTCTGCAGCCAATTATAAGACAATTATTGAGTGATAACGTACGCTGTCATCATATATACAAGTTGCTTGAGAAAAACAACAATGCTATTGTGAGTTCAAATGACGTCTCATTCATATCTGGTACTGTTATTGGTTGCTGAATGGAATCTCAGATCTTTCATTCATCAGCCGATCAGAAAATCTATCAAGCGTCTTGGCGTTCGTAGGTAGCTTTCAGATTAACCGCTAGAGGCGCCTGTGAGAAAGCCACCATTGCTCTTAGCTATTAAAGTGAAATGAGAAAGATCGATGAGTTCTGTAATATTTGCACGCAGATTTTCAGTGGGGTAGATTTGTAACGGCCGTGTGATGCCGTTTAATGTATTTATATATGTATATATAATTGAGGATTCTCACATTGGCAGCACTGTAAATGGATTTTGTTGTTGTGTAGAATATTCTTGATCTACCAGCGGAAGGCAAACTAAACTATGGGTTAGTGAAATATGAAAACAAGGCTTTGAAAAGGACGGACACCATGTAAATGATTCTTTTGAATTATCCAATTTCATTCGGGAAAAAACAATTCGGGATAATTATATTCTCATTTCACTAGACGTTGTATGTCTATTCACTAACATTCCCGTTGATTTCACAGAGACAATAATTAAAAAACGTTGGAGCAAAATTTCTGAATTTACAACATTCCCACACAGCACATGTACGTACAATGGATGAACAATGGACGTTGAATATGGATGTTCAAGACATCCACTGGATGTCCAGCATTAGTCCAATGTACATTCAATAGACGTTCAATGGACGGCCAGGACACCACTTTGGACGTACAATTAAAGCCCAGATAACGTCCAATGGATGTACATTGTGCGTATTTTGGGCATCCATTGTATGTCCATATTTGGTAAAATGGATGTCCAGAACATATCCAAATAACAACCACTGTGGTCGTCCAATGTACATCCATTGTATATCCAAAAAGAATCCAGAGGATACAGATTATACAAGGTGTCTTGTAAATAATGGACAATACTTGGAAACATATTGTAAAGGTAAAACTAACACAAGTTCTCATACATACATTGTTCTTGTAGTGTGCCCCTTTTAGACATTTCTACTTGAATAGAGAATCACAAAGTCTTCTCGATAAAGTTATCACAAAAATTTCGGTGATACAATATTCGAAAGGGAATAAGTACCAAGTGTTATTTTTTTACCTATACCATATGTTAGCAAGTATTGCCCAATATTTCAACACACTGTGTAAATTACATTTCATATCAGAAAGTTGACATTTGATTGTTAGAACCCAAAATTCCTTAGTGTTCTGGATCTTAATTAGAATGTTTACGAGCCTGGCATATCAGGATAAATATTCTTTGATAGGTAATTTTTCGTAAAATCAATAATTTTGGAAATATACATTTTTTAATCAAAAATATAATTTATTTCCAACAATAAATTAAAAGTTAAATTTAAATCCAACTAAAAATTGATACAACCAAAATTGAGCTACTAGAACTCTCTAGTTTCATTATTTTATATCTTGCACAAAATTGACGACACTTTCAAAAACTAACTGTTTACACATTATCCACCAAAGGAATTCATTAAATAACAACATGAATATAAGTAGATACTCTAAAAAAATGTATAATAAAACAAAAGAATAACAACACTGGTCAGAAGTATAAATAAATAAAAATATTCTGAGAACGATTCATTTCCTTTCATTTGCTCTCCTTAACCATTTCATATTTGCCTCGCCTATTTCTTTTTTGTTCGTTTTTCCATATGCCTGTTCTGCAGCACCTGTATGCATGTATATATCCAATAATAATCAACAATATATCTTTTGTTCCACCCACTGATCAGGAAGTCGGCCATTTTCAAATTCTTTAATGATTGTTTCATTTTCGACGTGGTAAATATATTGAGATGCGAGACCTTTGCTTATAAGTCGGGATGAACACATTTTCATTCACTCATATGTGTTCCCTATTCCAGTTTTTGAAATCTTATTTGACTGAAAAATGAATAATCAACATAAAGGAATAAAACTTTGCTCCAGAGTACGTACAGGCAAGATTTGCCAAGTTTGAGTTTGTTATATATCATCATTACTCCAATACTACTTGAAAAATTATACACCTTCATTTATTTATTTCATTGACAGGAGACACTTGAGGGAGACTCAATCCGTTTTTTTTTCATTGTAGGCTTAAATGGGGGGAGGTAGAGGTAATTTTCATTTGTTTCATCGGCCTCACTTTCTTCTTTCTATATTTTATAGACTATGGATCATCATCATTCAGATCACTGCTGTATTCAACCACTTTTGTTTTATTTCTTGCTTCCAAGATATCTGTAAATAGGTTGCATTTCTGTTGAAACCTGCAGCACACTCATTTTCATCTGAAATTCACCACCATGCATCTTATAATATTTATTCCAAAGGTTTTTGGAACCCATATTAATCATTAATGAAAAGTATACTTGTTTATTACCATCGCTGAACGAACGAAACGGAGTCATAAATGGAGAGCAAAGACGCGAAGCATTAACCTCACATTTCTCATCAACACAGGCACGTTCCATTAAACGTTCGCGGCGCTCGCAACGACCCAAAAAATTGCCCGCGAATTTCAAAAATATTTCATAGGCGGCAGGAAAAAATAGCAACCGGAAAAATAACGTTTTTCGATCCCGGAAAGAATACAGTGATTGAAGATACTTACGAATTTCATTTGAAATAAAAATAAGATTCTTATAGTAATCAAACTGAAATTCATATAAATATTTTTGGACATTGAATGGATGTACAATGGACGAACATGTTCACACGTACAATGAACATCCATTCAATGTCCATGGACGTTTGGTCTATGGGTTGCCCTTCGACACTTTCATCGAAACAAGCCATCTAACAAAACTAACAATCAAATGATCAAATATAACAAAATACCATATGTAAAAAATCTCTCTGACAAACTTGCGAAGATTTTGAATGAAAACCAATCTAAAATTGCTCTCTTAAACGAAAACCCTGTTGGAAACAGATTCTTTTCACGCCAAAAAAAAGCTCCCAGTGATCTACAATAAAATGTTACATTCAAAATCACTTGTAACAATTGCACAAAATGGTATGTGGATCAAAATTTGTAGATTGTAGAGTGTAGGGGGTCGATATGGCTCTTCAGCCTCTCCGTACTTCGACCTGTAAGGTCTTTTGTACATTACCTTTCATCTATTCTAGACCTGGGATTATGAGACTCCTTGCGTAGCGTATCAGTTTCCTGGGAGCCAAGTTCCTGATGTCTGAGGGCGTCAGCGAAACCCCTTCGAGAAACTCAAGCCTTTTACAGTAACGGCACAGTTCACTGTCTGATCTATCAATTTTTTTTGAGGTGATACCTCAGAGAACAATGTCCGGTGAGCAGTCCCGTTACCAGTTTCAAGTCTTTCTTGTCCAACTCGAGAAGCTGTTCAGCTTTCTTTGGCGATGGGCTCAGAAGCGTTTTCGCTTGTCTTTGCCCTGGAACCTTATTCCAGTGGGTTTTAATTTGCGCCGGAACTCTTCATTGATGTGGGCTCTGGACTGACCACGGAAGGGTTCTGGCCCAGAAAATTGAGTATTTCCACCTTCCTTAGCAAGGCTGTCCGCTTCTTCATTGTCTTTGATTCCCGTGTGAACTGGGACCCTCCCTAGCCAGTTGTTTTAGGAAGAGTTTGCAGTCCCAAGTCAGTCTAGACTCACAAGGGTGCGACTTTAGAAATTTTAGTGCTGCTTGGCTGTCCGATAGGATATTGATCTTTGCTCCCCTGATGCCTCTTTCAAGGCATTTTTAGGCGCAAATTTCTGTAGCATAGGTTTCTGCTCGAAAAATTGTTGGGACTTTTCCTAGGGATTTTGAGAGCCTAAAACTAGGATCCGTTACTCCTACTCCAGCCCTTCCGTTCAGTTTTGAACCATTTGATGCCATGTGCAGTCTGAAGGCACTTTTTGCCGCTTCTTTCATTCTAACTGCTGCACTTTCTGCAGCTTGATTTGTGCCGAGTGATGTTGAGTTTTTGGCCACCATACTAAAAAAGCCTACGTGACCATGGGTTTGATTATCGTTTGATATACCCAGTATATCAATTTTGGCTTCAAACCCCATGTCTTGCCGAAAACTCTGCGGCACGTCCAGGTTGCCGTTGTAGCCTTGGAAATAATATTTTTGATATGACAGTTTCCATGTTAGTCTCTGGTCCATTTTCTGCAATAAACCTCTTTGTAAGCACAATGTTGGAGGTTTATTTGAAGAGCCTTGAGTTTTGGCTCATCTGGGTAGAATTTTCACCAAGGTGTCGTTTTGAGGCACTGCTGCCTCTTCAACGACCCTCAGTTCCGCATCCTTCCAAAATTTTTGAGGAGTTTTCATTGCCCTGTTTGCCATGTTATTAACCATAATAGGTTTCACTAGAAGCTGGGGAAAGACAGTCACCTGCGACAGAGCAGGAAGGCAAATGGAACCGGAAGGCGCCGGACTCCCCGGAGATCACATAATCGTAATCAGTCAACCCACTAGTCATGCAGCCTTCGGCTTATGCTGTTCTCGTCTACTCGGCCGGTCGGTTGAGGCAAGTCCCCACGTATGTCTAGTATTACTAGCTAACAGAGCCGGATTAAGAGGGGGGCAAACGGGGCTGCAGCCCCGGGGCCTCCACAAGAGAGGGGCCTCCACAATATACATTTTTCGGTCAAATTTCCTAACAAATACCGAAGGATATGCAAAATTATATATAAAAAATCTGACAACGAAAGAGCGGTTCTCCCACTTTTTCCTCTCATTTTTCGTCTCAAATATTCAAAAACATATTTCGTATTCTTGTCAAAATCCATGGTTAATATTAATTTTCGATCTGATGAATCATGTGTATATGCGAGAACAAATCACCAAGTAAAACCTCATACTATTATACAAAATATTATATCGTATCGAAATTAGCTGTAAAAACAAGAACAATTGAATTTAAAAAAAAATATAAATTTTTTTCATTAAATGAAGGATTTTCTGTCGATGTTTTCCTCGAATGACACAAGCGATCTAGATACACAATGAAATTCAATAATCATAAGCAAAAGAAAATAATATTTCCATTTATGAATATGATTGCATCAAATTATTTATAAGAGCCCTGTGCGCATTCCATAAGAGAACAAAAGTTCAAATTCTGTTGACTATTTTTCTGCCGATTCTACAAACACTTTGCCTGTCTATACCTGTTTTTTCTATTTATTGGCGTTGACAAGTGTCCGCTGAGTGGCGCGCTTGTAACAGAGAAATCCCCGAAATCTGAAAGTGTGAGTCTAAGAGAAGGATGACATTCCGCAACAAATGTAAATCCTTCTGAAAAGGACTATTTATCTATCTATCTAAGATGCTCTACCCTCAAATTCTTGAAAACCAAAATTTCAGAGCTACATTCTCAAACATTGAAATTACAGTGATTATTTTTTGACATTGCTAGAAACCTATGTATTTAATTTGACGTCTGTCTTCAATTCGCATGAAAAGTGTGGAATGAATCAAAACTGGTTTAGTACATTATATAATTTTGCAAGGAAATGTGTTTATGATCGTAACATCAAAAAATAATCTAAAGAATACCACACGAGAGTTCGATATAGTAGAAAATAATTATCTAGATTTCTTTCTCAAACTTGTTGGCAATAGCCACTCGAGCCAGTTGGTCTCTCTTGTCTATTGCCTGGCAAAAAAGTTTTCGAAAATCTGTCAAATTATTTTCACTCTTTGTGATATTACAACTGAGAATGTGATGATGTCAAATTGCACTGGAAAGCGCTCATTTTCCAAAATGAAAAAAATAGGCGAATCACGATGAGACAAAGCCGCCAATCAAAGTTATCGCTTCTTAGCATTGAGAATGATTTCCACCGGATGCTGGATTTGACCGAAATCATCAATGATTTTTCGTCGAAAAAAGCTCGCAAGAATCCATTTGTTTACGCTGTGATTTAATTTATTTCTTGTATTTTATTATACCTACATACGCTCGTGTCGAAATAATCTGATTTGTTCCGCAATGAATGAAAAAAAAAATGTTTGAAAAATCATTAGGGGCCTCCACTCCTTTGTTGCCCCAGGGCCTCCACACCTTTTAATCCGGCCCTGCTAGCTAAAAACGCAGATTTCCGCGGATGATTCCAGTTCTACGGCGCATCGAGACTGCTCTGGACATGACATCCAGTCGCCACATCCCCCTCGTACACCACCGGAGAACAGGTTCCATCCTCCACGCTCTAGTTCCTGGTACCTCCGTTGGGGTGAAATTTCGTCAGGAAATAGCATGACCACTCATGATGATCGAACTATTTCCCATCCAGGTGGTGGAAGCAAACACGTACTGAGACAACTGTCGAAAAGAATCAACCTCGCCCTATGTGGGTCAAACAGGACGTTATTTGAAAAAATGAATATCTGAACATGACAGGGGCACAAAAAAACGGAATATATAATAATCCTACAGCCTTACTTGAACGCATTACAGGAAATGACCATTCTTTCGATTTTATAAATCCTACCAAAAATCCTCTTTGTCTGAAAGACTTATCAGCGAAATGATACAAATTCTTCACCAAAATAGTGAGAATACCAGAAGAGATATAGAATGATTGAATACGGCATATTCCAACCTGATAAGTCAGCTACCGGAATGATTTGTTATCAGTAAAGGTTTTTTGACCACCTCTGTTTTGTTTTTTTCCAACAACATAAGACTCAGTTTCATTTGTCTCGAGCTGAATGAGGAATCTGTTGGGCCGTTAATGTTTGTTATCCACGTATCTAAAATATATGTTTTTTATTGTTTAATGTTTTACTGGGTTCACTCGGAAAAAACAAATTCTTCTTATATTTTATAATTAAAAAACATTTTTATATTTCAAACCCCTGGAAACGTTTTAATGTTTTGTGGACATTCTCCTTATTATGATTTTTCTATGATTCAACTTTTCTCAAAGAAAATTGTTAAGCAAAACTCATTGTTACGGAACCCTGGTGATGAATTTATCAAAGTTCAAAACGTTGGCGAGAAAGCAATGGTTTTTTTTTCAATCACATTGATCCTCATCCCAACCAAACCATTTGAAGAACATATCTGTGGATTATCAAACTTACCATAAACTAAACTATGTTGGGAATTGGAAAGTAAGGTTAGGCTGTGAACTGTTTCGGATCACCTGCAGTAGATGGCACGCCGAAGGCGTTTTCTTTCTTTGCAGGTGAACTGAGCTACGTTAGGTTAGGTTACGTTCTTCCTTTAACGTTGGGTAGAGAACGGTTTCGAGTAAGATGTATATCGAGACACGCCGATTCACTCGCAGGAGAGGGCACGTTGGAGGCGTGCCCGTTTTTGCACGTAAACTTAACTACATTAGAAAGTGATTAGGTTGAGTTCAACTCGTACAGCAAAGTTAGCCAAATTAGGTCAGGTTGTGTTCCTTATTTTCAGTTGGGTAGATAATGGTTTCGGGTCAGCTGGCCAATCATTATACTCAATCCAGTTTGCAACTTTAATAGCAATCACTTTGATTGAAGATAGGTTAGGTTGCGTCTCTGACTCAGAGCTTACGTTTAAACTTTATGATCATAGATATGACCAAGTAACGAAAGATATGACACAATATTTCGATTCCAGAGTTGATGATTGGAAATGGAGTTGCAATAATAAAATATCGCCAGAAAAGAGAAGGAAATGTGCGTATATTCTGTAGTTTTCCGCCATGCCACATTCTTTTTCAAAACAAAATTGAGCATATTATATGTATTGGCTTTGTTCATCTTTGGCTCTCTCAATAAAAAAAATCTATTAGTGCCGCGAAATCTTTAAGAATTCGTTAATCTCATTGACTTTTTTTCAATTGGTTACATTGCATGTTCAACATTCCCCATGAGCGACAATTGACAATAATCTCAAAACTCTTTTACTGTGCACTATTAAGCAAGTAGCATGTCTTTCAAATAGAATTTTTTTTTTTTTATGCGGGACATTTCAAATATATTTTCTCTCATCGGATTCATAAGGTCCAGTTGTAACTGTTCAGAGTGCTTGTTTCGTGAATGATTGTGAAATATTTTTTTTTTAATTACAACAGTTTATTTATACCTACATGACAGGGTGTCCGCGGAAAAATTTGGGTTGCTCATCGAAGTTTAGCGCATCTCCGAAAATATCATCAAAATCGCTAACATTTCACTTTTCTGCATATTTCCAATTTTTGAAATGGTTTAACAATTCATTCATAAATTTTTAAAGCAGTATTTTTCACCATATTATAAACAATCTCTGACAATGACGTATAGATTTAGTTATCAAAACGAAGTAAAATATTTCATAGGAGAACAGTCTTTATTCAAAATAATTTATGTACATGTACAAGCTGAAGAACACAAATCACCATCATTGGAACAGTGAATCAGTGGTGGTAGTATGCTGGGGCAGCATATGTATGAGCTAATGGGGCAGCATAGCTCACTGCAGGTGCAGCATAGGCAACTGGTGCTACGGCTTTGACAGCAACAGCAGCTGGTTCCTTGTGAACAACAGCGTTGAAACCATTGTGGTCATCAGCGGTGTATTCTACGGTACGTTTGGTACCATCAGATTCAATCAGGGAGTAGCTACCATGGACAACATCACCATTTCGGGATTCTTGTTGGCTTTTGCTGTCTCCGGTGTGGGGGTCATTTACGGAATATCCGAAATCGTATTGGGCTGGAGCTTCCGCAACGATGGTTTTGGTGATTGGGGCAGCATAAGATACTGGGGCAGACACTCTGAGTGCTGGAGCGGCATATGACAGAGTTGGGGCGGCGTGGGATACAACTGGATTGAAGGTAAGTGTAAGCAGGCGCAGCTGAGAACCGTATGCGGGGCAGCTAATTTGGTGTATGCTGGTCCAGCGGCATAGGCTGTAACTGGGGCAGACACGCTGGAGTAGGATACAGCTGGGGCAGCAGAGTATGCAACTCTAGCTGGAGCTGCGTATGTTAGGGGTGCAGAGTAGGTAGCTGGGAGGAGGCCAGCACGGGCTACAGCGACGACGGCAGCGAATACTACGAACTGTAATAAATGAATAGGTTGAAACAACACAAATTAAAATGGACAGAGAAATCACAAATCATATCATCAACATTAAACCAACCAGAACTATAATGGGGAACTCACTTTGAAAGCCATTGCTTAGCAGATTGACTGTTATTGAAGTTTTGTTCAACCGGCTTATATATTAATTCGCCGACCAGGCGGGGACTGCAAGACTTCTACCAAAAATACTTTCACTGAGTGCACCGGCAGGAGACTGGCTGATACATTTTTCGCAGGTCATTACAGTGACCCAGTGCCCTTTTTGAAAAAATTCGTGCGGTATTCATGAACTCAAAGAGTTATTTCAGTTGTTTCATAAAATAATTCACGAAAGCCGATTCCAATGGAATTCATTTATAATGAAAAAAACTTTTCGAAATATATCTAAAGGGAATAGGACAAATTTGAATAAAATTTGCGGAAATACACGAAATATTAAGACATTTTCCGCTCTATGATTTTGTGTACTTGGAATATAGCCAAATAATTTCGTGGATCGTAGGGCAGTTGAAGCAACCAACGCAATTTCATGCTGACGTTTCATCCATAGATTCATAGTTCTTCAAGGCTACAATACGATTATCATTCTCAATAATGGATGATTATACAAGAGTTCCGAATGAAAACAAATTGTTTTTTAGAAACAGTTGAACAAGTTGAAATATAACACAAAAATATAAAATGTGAAACAAGAAAACCATTTGAAATGGTAAACATAATCAAAATATAGGTAGTAAATTTTGAGAAAATCCATTTTATAAAACAAAGGAATGGGATTGAATTAACCATCAGTTGTCCACCCTAATACAATTTCGAATATAACATATTTCAATCAGTGTCTGAATCGAACTATGCTGTCTGGTTCCGAAATTTCATTTATATTTTGCACATTCTTTTTATCGTGCCAATTTCTTTTTTGTAACTGTATAGCATTATTAAGATAGAATTTTCATAATTTTGAATATCCTTTCCGCAAGTTACTTTTCTCTAAACGATCATTTATAATAAATTGTTAAAACTGATTATATGTAATATGTACAGAATGTATGTACTATTTAATTGATTTATTATAATTTTACATAGTTCATTTAATTGAGTTATTAAATTTTTTCCGAATATGCAAATATATAGAGCACATTTTCAAATGTTTGCATTGGGCTCCAGAAATGTTTGAGCTGGCTCTTACGTTGATAATAAGTATTGATCATAATTAACTTACTTTGCAAGACATTGTTCACCAGATTAATTGAATGACTGTGATCGGAATTGTGTCTAACTGGTTTATATACTGATCGAATTGGCGAGGGCGACATATTACCACTAAAATACTTTCACTGAATACACCGTCAGAAGAAGTATATTATATAAAACGTCCGCAGATCTTGACATTGACCTAGTGATCATTTCATTGTTTATTATAATCTGGCAAGCCCGTGAACTCATCTCGAGTCATATATTCGATGGGATTCATTTTATTCTGAATGGAATAGACGGTTTTTTCAAAAAAGTTTAGTAACAACAGTTTCAGTTATTACAGGGTGTTCTAAGGAGTCACGAAAAACGAATGCTTTTCATTATATTTTTCATTCAAGTACTCATAATGTCCTTCTTATAATAAACTACGAACACCTTGCATATATACCGGGTTATCTACTATAGCTTACCCACCCCTTATTATCGTTATTATTGCCTATAGAACAAAAAAAAGATAAATGTGAAAGTTGTGTGGTTATGACTGACTTTTGATAAAATGCTAAGGAAAATACAGTAGCGTGCAGATTTCAGGGGATAATTTTTTCAATGGGTTACCCTGTATATTATTAAATTTTTTGAATGATCTTTTTTCCCTGATTTAAAAAATATACCATATGTTACTCCTATCTTATACCGTTTATCTTATATGAGAATTATACTTTTGATTATTCCATTAAAGAAATGTCACTAAACAAACATGATGACTAAATTATGTTTCTTTAGTGACATTTCTTTAATGGAATAATCAAAATGAGTTACAGTGACGAAAAAAAAGTTCAAGTATTTATAAAAAAATAGATAACGAAGATTTACTTAGGAAATTTAAATAACATGATAACTCATAAGAGATGTTCAATGTGTCCACCATTATTGTCAATGCATGATTGATAACGCCTTCCTATATTTATAAGTGCATTGGAAATTGCTTCATTATTGACATTCAAATTCTCTAGTCGAATCGTGTCTTTAATGATTTGAATATTATTATTAACAATGTCTTTCAGAAATTCCTGAAAACATGAATCCATAGGGGTTCGGTCCGGACAGTTAGGTGGCCATCAAATACTTCCATTATTTCCTATCCATATTGGGAATACATTATTCAAATGTTTTCGAACGGGTAGGGCACTATGCGGGGTTGCCCCATCTTGCATCTAAATCATACTGGCAAGCTCGGCTTCCGAAAAATTCTGTAAAAGAATATTTGCTATTTCTGAGATGAGTACTCATTTCTTGATAGTTGAGTCCTGTTAATATATAATCATAAAATATAGGGCCAATAATTTTATTTCTAAAAATTCCGCAGCAACCACTTACCGTTTTTCTTCCTATTTCCTTCATTTGTTTGTTCTGTTCTCCTCTTTTTCGCACGACCTTCGATTTTTCCTATTGGAAACTTCTGCCGTCGAAAACGATGACTCTTCAGTCCATAATATTTTATCAAGTTAAACAATCGGGATCTTCATTCAAATTTTGAATCATCTGTTGGCAAGATTCCAGCCTTCTCCTCTTGTGATTCTCTGTTAAAACTTGTACGGGAAAAATTGTATATGGTTTGTAGTTGTGCTTTTTCGAAGTACGTTGGATTTTGGAGAAATTTCCATTTTATTGATCGGCAACATTTTTCAAACTACATTCAGAATTTTCAAAAAAATAATACAATGTAACAAAAAAGTGTGAATTAATATGGCCAGACTTACCTTCGAAACGGTTTTTCTACTGAAACTGAAGGTATGACTCACCTATTGGTAAAAAAAAAATAATGTATCTTCTGACAGTGTTGGAAGATTTGAATACAACACCCTATATGCTTTTTTTGCTGCACGTTCATTTTTGTTGTTTTGTATAAACAAGACGGTGCACCTCCACATTATGCACAGCCTGTTAGGGCGGTTTTGGATAGAATGTTCTCCAGATTTAACCGCACTCGAATTTTTCCTGTGGGGACACTTGAAAAACAAAATCTTTGCAACCGAACCAGGATCTCTGGAAAATTTATGAAGGAGAATTATTGAAGAATGCCGTCGAATAACGCCGGAAATGCTACGAAATGTGAGGTCTCGTTTTGAACAGAACGTGTACTATTGTAAGGAAATGGGTGGTAGACAGTTTGACCATTTAGATCATTGACAATAATAATTATTGCGACAGTTGCTTTATCAGATATTGTTTTTATTGATTAAGTGAATAAAAAGTGATTTCCCAACTTCAAGTTCCTATATCTCGAAAACTAATCCATAGAATTAATTTATTTTTGTTGTTTCAAATGAGGTATCACTTGCCATATGTTGCCATTTAAAAATTTCGGGGTGGCGGTCACAGCTCCGAGGGATGGAATGTATTTCGGGTGAATTTCATCGCGATGTCCCCCTCGAAAATGTAGTTGACGTGTCCGAGCGTTTTTATATAATTCGGTTCTGCCGACCTACAGAGCCACTGTTTTGTTTTCAATGGCCCACTCTGTAAATACAGGGTGATCCATTTGAAAGCGGGCCACCTCTCTAAAACTGTTATTTATGATCCGATTCAGAAGTTTTTTTTTTCAGTAGATAGAGCATCAATAGTTCTAGTTGAATGCCATACATTTAAAATGAAAATGAACATTTCACGGCCTACTTCGATATTTTCTCAAGGTCAAAAATTCAAAAAATATACTAGCGATTTTTTCCAATAATATTTGACGACGCCACTGGATTTTCAAATGGGTGTGACCAGAATTTCACGATAAAATTATTTTTTTCAACAGAAATATGGCATAAGTAAAATTAATATCACTTTATCAAAATATTTCGAATAAAATGCTCTTTCAGGTCGTTAGCAGTCGAGTTTGTGAACAGCAGTTATTCAAAATGGCGTCAAATTATGTTTCATCCAAACGTAACTCCATAGTATAGGAGATAGTTATGTCCATTAGAACCTAATTGAAAGGAACATAATTTGACGACATTTTGAATAATTGCTGTTTACAAACTCGACTGCTAACGACCTGAAAGAGCATTTTAAACGATATTTTAAACAAGAAATATTTTGATAAAGTGATATGAATTTTACTTAAGCATATTTCTGTTGAAAAAAATAATTTGAATCGTGAAATGTTGGTCACACCCATTTGAAAGCATCACAAATCCAGTGGCGTCGTCAAACTTATTAAAAAAAAATCGCTAGTATTTTGGATTTTGACCTTAATCGAAGTAGGCCGTGAAATTTTTATTTTTATTTCGAATTCATGGCATTTAACTAGAATTATTGATGCTCTATTTACTGAAAAAAAAAACTTCTGAATCGGATAATGAATAACATAAATGAAATATTTTTGTATAAAGTGTATAATTTTCTTAAGTTTGCAAAGCGCTTTCGACTTTCGTCATCTTCAGTGCTTCATGTCAGGTGCAGGAAGTAAAACAATAGATGAGTAAATTGTTAATCAAATGATTATTAATTGGCTTAGAATCTAACGTATCACATGTTGGAATTCAAAGGCCAGGTGGATATGTCAATGTCTTGATGACAATTGTCATTAATACATTGACATATCCATAGAGAAACTAAAAATAAAGAGAGTTGTCAAAACTGCAGTAAAAGTTGGCACCACGTTTAGACAGTGGCGACATATCTCGCAACTGGCCGAACTAAGTACAGTTGGTAAGACCGATTGAGATAAGGCGGGTTTTTCAAATTGCGTTACTTTTATATGATTGATATGGTATATATTTTATAAGTGATCGATTTGCCATTCTAGTATTCCATATGAATGGTTGTATCGTATGAAATACAGAAATGGCAAATCGATCACTAATAAAATATATACAGTAATCGATTCGTAGAATCTGTTAGTTCGTTCGTGGTTAAAATAAAGTATCAAAGTAAATCTTTATTTCATGATATCAAGAACAAAATTCAACATCTTATAAAACAAGAATAATAAGTTGAACACTATAAAAACACATTTTATTGTATCTAGGACAAGGTACAACTACAGACAAAACAATTTTAAAACTCGAAAAAACAACAAAATTAAAAATATTCTCCAGTTGCTTATCATCAAATCAACCCAAATAAAAACAAATTACATTTACAACAAACCTTCAATCATTTTGTTAATTTATTAGCACAAAGGAGACCATGTACTTCGTACTTCCTCAAATGGTGATAGGAAATGGAAACTGATGGATGGAAATAAGTACCAGTTGGTGAAAAAATTTCTGCAACTGATGGATGGAAATAAGTATCAGTTTGTGAAAAGCAGCTTTATATTTTACCTTGTGAAAGAATATTTCGAGGAATTTCAGCGTCAACTCGAATAACAAAACATTCCATTTTCGACGTTGGGTTCATAATTCAAGTCCATGGTATAATTTCTATAATTAATTTTTCGATGACAACTTGGGAGAATTATTCTGAAATTATTACGTGTTTGTCATTTTCTGACAAATGTCGAAATTGGAAAATTATCATGTCATCAGTCGTCGGTGGATTGCGGGCAGCGCCTCCATGCGCGACTGGCCGTACCAAAAACTTGGTGATCAAGATCGCCAATGTTTCAAACAGTCTCTTTATTTTTAATTTGTCTATGGACATATCCACCTGGCCTTTGAATTCCAACATGTGATACGTTAGATTCTGAGCCAATTTATAATCATTTGCATGCTGAAGGCAGTTCGAAGCAACTAGCGGTAAAATAATGAA
The DNA here is from genome assembly GCA_018342105.1 of Gonioctena quinquepunctata. Taxonomy (NCBI): domain Eukaryota; kingdom Metazoa; phylum Arthropoda; class Insecta; order Coleoptera; family Chrysomelidae; genus Gonioctena; species Gonioctena quinquepunctata. The sequence continues at coordinate 210,216 of JAFIRS010002399.1, forward strand.
CTGTGTGAAGTAACGACGCATACGTCCATCAGAGGCGCTAGGAGTACGATTTTGAATGTGATTACGGATTATGAAAAATATTACAAATGTTTTCTAATTCTGGGTTTGTTGCTGTGCTTCCTAGCTGGTAATCCTTATGTGCAAATCAAAATGTTTTAGAAAATGGGCAGATGCGTGTTTCATATTATAGCAAAATACGCGGTTCTAGCTGCGGATAAACCCAATTCGTTTGAGAGTACTCGAATTGCGTAACATACAGGAGACAATTGATTACAGACATTGTTAATTATCCATGGTTTCATAATACCAATAACCAAATTCATTGAAATTCGCAAAACACCTATATTGAATAACAAATCTGCAATTTAAAATACCCAGGACAAATGTAATGCTATTCTATTCAAGAAGTCATCTCTTGTATGACTAGGTGTAGCGTAAACAACGCTTTCGGGATCTCCCTACAGAAAGTGGACCCGCACAATCAAACTAAAATAAGGAGTTCCATCATGCATCAACCACATATCTCTCAGGGTTTAGAATGGAATATATTCCAAAAGTACATTCAAATAGTTTTGAATGAACTTCGATTCAATCGATTATGTAGAGCGAATGGTCCTATGGGATGGTTTTCTATGATACCATCCCTAACATTCACTTTGAATTGCTGTTGGTTTGAGTTTGCAATATACCATGGGGATTTTCTTCGGCCCATATGTGGAGCTAGTGAGAGTTGATAACTGCATCTCTACTGAAAACTGCTTCATCCTCGAATCAAACTCGTTACTTAACAGTCATATCCCCTCTTCATTTACCCATTGAACAATTAGCATATTCCAGTCGTGGTGGAAAATCTGGAGGTGTCAGGGCATGTACCTTCTGAATATGATGAGGGTGGAGCAGTTGTTCTCTAATGATTCTTTGAAAACTGGATTTGGATGCATGGAACTGTTTTGATGTATTTCTAATGCTCATGGAAGGATCATCAGCGACAGCTTCCAAAATATTTTCTTCCTATACAATGGTACATACAGTCCTAAAGGGGCCCTCAAATATTGGAAAAAATTTACTGAACATGCACAAATGAATTATCCATCAGACATACCTGTCTTCCTCAAGCTGCGATCGACACGCTCGAAAGTTCCTCTTGCTGGTAGCAACTGATTGAGAAAATACCCAGAATAAAGACAGGCAGGCCTCTGCAGCATTACAGAATGCTCGTTCAGATCATACGTGCATATCTGCATATTCGTTAAAAATAAACTGTTTAAAAAAACTCCTCTTCAATATTGACAATACGGTGACAATTATATGACAACGGTCCACCCAACAAAACAGAATCGCATTTCAGTTTCTAATTTTTCTTCAAAACTATTTCATTTATTTTCATAGATGTTTGTTTAACATATGTGGAAGAAATAAATCATTATTATTCACTGGATATTTTTCACCCATTCATGATCAGCTGTGTTTGTAGTTTGCTTTTTTGTGGTATATTCGTTTGCTATTTGTTAGTAGGTATAATTTTTTTTCCGATTGGAGTTTTTTCAGCTAAATTTATAATTCGTGTTGAAGATTTTCACTGATTAAATCTATTCTCTTTTCAATATTTGAGCTGTGAAAAATAATTTGAACCTTAGGTTTCATGAGATAACCACAGTTTATGATTCAGAGTTTTCATTTTGTAACTTTGAGGGCCCGTAACTTAGTAACAATAGTACGGAGAGTCACGCTTGATTCTCAGTAAAGTTTTCGTTACTATTCATGGTTTCATTTTCAGTACATTCAGTACGGTTTCATATCCGAAAAAATACATAATAGCATCCAAGAACACACAACAGTATTACTGATTCATGTAAAATGGAAGATATGTTACAACATTACCGAAACGAGATTAGGTTAACAACACTACTGAAACGAAAACAATATATTATAATGGTGCCTCTGAAATGTAAAACGCATATAACGTTATCAAAGTACACACCACACACCATGCCCCCCTTAAGGTTGAGCGCCCATGGATAGTAAATCCCCTTCATGTTATATGTGAACGAGATTTACTATCCACTTCCATCCTCCCCCGCTCCTCCTTGGAGCGGTCCTCAACTCGCAAATGGCACGTTTGCGAAATTGAAATCGTACCTCCTGTGGTATGAAGTCAGCCTCTGAGTGCTTTGAACCCCTTATTATCTGAATTTTGTATGTTTACCTGACTTGTGCTGTGTGTGCATGGTGGTGATGTACCTGGATGGGTGTAGTGTATGGTGTGATGTGGGTGTGTTGGTCTTGGTATTTTGTGTTGAGTTGTTACTCACCTGACGCGCCGGGTGCTACTCTCGGTGGTGGACGGTCGTTTTGGTAGACTGGCCGCAAATCTTCCTTTCTCTAAACCTGGGATCGTCCAGGTTTAGGTTCCGTGGATGTCTTGAATCACCGGGTTCGTGTGGGTGTCCGTCTTCAGGAACGTCGCGTGGCGTGGTTCCGAAGATGGTCGTCAATGAAGTTCGGTTGAATTCAGGTCCCTGTAGATAAATCTATTCGGGACGTATCGGGAGCGTTCACTGCCATTCTTGGGCTCACGTTCAAGAATAGCTGGATCTTGGTCCCGTATGTTTGTGCGCATTGACCCCATGCGCGGATGCATAGGATGATGGGAGGAGGATGGTCCTGATAAGGGCAGTTTAACTGGATGTCCATGTTGCTACTGCGTCCTATGAGGGGGGAGAGGTTCTTTCGGGCTGCTTTCGCTGGTCAGACCTCAGTCGACGTGTTGTCTGAATGTCAATCTTTTTGTCCAAAGTGACTCCAAGGTATTTGGCCTCGTTTGCCCATGGAATCCGTTGGTCGTTCATGATGGGCATGTCCTGCCGGTGTTGTTCGCCTTCTGGTGAAAGTATCGCCTGGCTCTTTTTTCCCCGTTGATCTCGATCTTCCATAGGTTGAACCAGTCCTCAAGCTTGTCTGCTTGATCTTGCGGGTATCGGGTTACGCGTTGCGTTCCCGATCTGGCCACTAGTGCTGTGTCGTCCGCGTACAGCGTAAGCTGTTGAGGATTTCAACGGGCTTTGGGATGTCCGCCGTGTAGATGGAGAACAGGTGTGGAGATAAGACTGCGCCTTGCGGTACTCCTGCCTGGGTCCTCACTGCGAGGACGCTGCCAACTACATTGGCCCCCGTCCTCGAGGAAGGAGTCTATCAGCTTCACTATGGGAGTTTGGGTATCCGGGTCTGTCATTTTGGTGATTAAGCCATGTGCCAGACCCTGTCAGAGGCCTGAAACGTCTAGGAATAAGGCTCCTGTGTGGTGTCCCCTCCCAGGTTGAAGCCTGTTCGGCAAAGTCCACTATCCTCAGGACCTGCATTTCCGTAGAGTGTCCTTGTCGGAAGCCGAACTGCTCGTCTGGTAGGACGTTGAGTTCTTCCGTGAGTGGTTCCAATCGTCTCTGGATGACTCGTTCTGCCACCTTGCTCATCGAGGGTGTGAGGCTGATGGGTCGGTGGTTTTGCGGTGTCACATGGTTCTTGTTGGGTTTGGGGATCATGATGACCGTGGCTGAGCCTGAGCACTGCATTGACGATGTTGGTCAAGGCAGCAATTCCTTTTCTCGGTAGTGCCTTTAAGGCTCTGTTAGAAATTTGGTCTGGTCCGGGTGCCTTGCGGGTAGCAAGGTTTCGGATAATGTCCTTGATTTCTTCTGGCGAAGTTGGTTCAAGGACGTGCTCGGCATCATTGATCCGTCTTATTCTCCTGACAGTCTGACTGGCTCGGGTTTCCATGTCTTCCATTTCGTCGGTATGGTTGACCTGGTTGCTCACTGGCGTTCGAAAGCGTCGGCAAATGCTTCTGCCTTTTCGTTGTCAGTGTGACCAGCCCTCTCCGTGGAGTGGCGGGCACGGTTTCCTTCTGCCTTGTCGAAGTACTTTCTGCATTCTCCATACAGAGTTGTCTTCTGTGCTCATTTCTGTCATCCTGTTTGTCCATTGCTGAGTTTGGTGAGCTTTGAGTGCCAGCCGCAGTTGCCTGCCTGCCTGGTTCATTCTCCTCTTATCTTCGGGAGCCAGTGTCCTCTGGTATCTCTTTTTCAAGCGGCGTCTGCGCCTTATAAGCTCCCTAACCTCTGGGGTTAGTGCTAGTTGGAAGTTGAACCTGTGTTGCTTGGGAGGTCTTGGGCTGCGTTCTATGGCTTCTTGGATGCATTCTTGCAACTGTGTTGTTGCTCTCTCGAGATCAGTCTTTGTGAGTATTCGTGGGATGTTTCCTATGGAGTCGTGTATGATTCTTTGGATCGGTTCCAGTCGGTCGTCTTCCTGGTAGCTGGTTCCTCAGGTTCCGCGTCTCCCTCCCCTATTGTTAGTAGGATTGGGTTGTGGTCTGAGGGCCCTCGTCCTAATACTTCCATCTCGGTGTTGGCTGGGATGGACTGTACGAGTGCTATGTCTAGGATGTCTGGTGTTTGGTTTTCTAGTCCGTGGTAGGTGGGTTCGAAGGGGCTACTACTTCGATGTCTGTTGTGTCAGGCCAGTAGGTTCTCCAGATTTCGGCCTCGTGGATTGTTGTTTCTGCAGTGCCATGTCTGTGACTTCGCGTTGAAGTCTCCGATGGCTACAGTTGGTGATGGTCTGGAAATGTTCTGCTAGGTCTTCTCTTGGTATGTTTCCCTGGCGGGATATACGTTGAAATATTCTTAGCATTCCTATGCGTCTGACTTTCACTTTTACTGCGACTGCTTCGCCTCGAGATAGTTCCGGTTTCTCAGCCTCGTGTTGTTCGAGGTCAGTTCTTACTAGAAGGGCTGCAGCCTCCTGGGTGCGACAACCGGGTCTGTCTGTCCGGTAGCAGGTGAATCCTGGAAGATGAAAGTTCTTCTGGGGTTTCAGCGCTGTTTCCTGGATGGCGATGATGTCCCACTTGTGTTCCTGGATATCAGTTCGTGCGCTCATCCTTGCGTGTGAGTGCACTGCTGATGTTCAGGAGCAGATTTTGAGCGTTTCCGGAGGTTGTCTTAACATTTAAGATTTCTGGGGCCTGACTCTGTTTGAAGAGCTCAAAGGTTTGCTTCTTGAGCGCCTCAAAGGTAGTCCAGCAGTGCTGGTTCACTGTTACGGTTGGCGTTGATGTTATCTTCGTTGGACCCCATTTTGGTGGTGCCTGTGGTGTTTGAGGTTGGGGCACAGCGTTCCTGGGGCCCTGCCTCCTTCGTGTGGTTGGTATGTTGTTTGTCGTGGTTGGTGTGTTTTGCTGGGGGCTGGGTCTTGTCGCTGGTTTGGGTTTGGGGAATTTGGGGCATCCTCTAAAGCTGGCCGATGTGGCCCCACAGTTGGCGCAGGTAGCTGGCTGCTCCTTGGTTTTCAAACAGGTCCGGACTCGTGCTCTTCCCCACTTCACGCACCTGGGGTGGAATGGCGCCCTTTGTGCGTGTCAAACCATTGACACTTGTGGCACTGGGAGACATATCCTCCAGTCGTCTGTCGTTGGGGTTCCACTTTCACTTTAAGCATGAGACAAATGTCAAGCTTGAAGATGTGGTTTTCTTCTCGTGGTACTTTCACTAAAAATAGCGGAAGTGCCTTTTGTTCGCTAGATGTCATCCCATGACATTCCAGGACGAGTGAAGCCTGAGTCCTGGACGCTTTCCCTCACTTCCTCCGGCTTTGTGTTCTCCGGAATCCCCGGATCACTGCGTGGAGTGGTATCTCTGACTTGAGGAGTACGTGTAGAAGCTGTAGCCACCAGCTTCCAATAACGTCGTGGTTTGCCCTCCACGTTTGCCTCGTTTTCCGTGTGGATGGTTATTCCATCGGACGTTAACCCTGGCCTTCAGGAAGTTTTATCTTCCTTCGGGCCATTTCGGCGGAGACGGTCTGCCACTTGTCCTTATTTCAGGGACAATTGGGAATGGTTTCTTTGGGTCCTTCCTGGGGGAAGGGGCCCTCGAAGATGGTTTGGCCTCCGTGGGCTACGAGCGGGAACCGTTTTGGCGACGGGGCCGATTTGGTTCGGCTTTTGGGGTCTCGTCTTTGGATTCTCTTTTCCGTTTTGACGTAACAACGGTGAACTCTGCGTCGTCGTTGCTGGGGTTCTCGTTGGAGAATGACAGGGTTCTTTTCTTGGAGACGTTGTCCTCCGTCTCCATGATTTCAACAGCTTCCGGAGGTGTTGCGTCCTGGACTGGCTTCTCAGCCACCTGGACTGGCTTTCCAGCCTCCTTATTGCCGAGGGCGGCGATGGCCTGAGCTGCTTCCTTCTGGGAGGCAGCCGCTGCAGCATTTTCATAGGTGCTGAGTTTTTTCTTTAGTTCCGCGTTCTCCTTGCGGATCTCGTCCAGCTGCTTTCTCAGCTGGGTTAACACCTCGTAGATGTCTTCCATCCTGATGTTCTTCATCTTCTTCGTCTTCCTTGATGCGACAGAGCTTCTGCTACTCTCGTCGGTTGAGACGGCAGATTCTTCATCTGAGGATGACATGTTGTTTTTTAGTGCATAGGTGTCACTAATCCTTTCGGTTCCACTTCTTTAGATTTGCACGGCCACCAACGATCTAATGATCTGGACGGCTATACTCTTCAAAGTCGGGTCGAATTCCGAATTTTTGCCTTAATAAAAGCAATGTCTCGAATTTCTCACTTGCCTTAATAAAAGCAGTTTCTCGAATTCCTCACTTGCCTTGATAAAAGCACATGTTACTCGTTCGGATCTCACTGAACTACTCACCACCACGACACTACCGCTCAAGTACATATATACAAAAAACTTTTTAACAAAAAATTAAACCGACGAAATACGGAACTGAGAAGTAAAAAATTAAATAAACCTTATTAGTCTCAATAACTAAGCTCCTAAACTAATGTAAGTAACCAATTTTGAGTCGGCGCCAAACAAACAAGCAAATGAATTAAGTAAGGCGTAAAATGATGGCATCGAGTTGCGCGGTGACATTCTGATAATTTTTTTGAAGTAATTCAATGATCTTCGTTGATTGTTCGTTTGGCGCCTACTCAAAATTAGTAACTTACATTAGTTTAGGAGCTTAGTCATTGAGACTAAGAAGGTTTATTTTATTTTTTACTTTTCAGTTCCGTATTTCGTCGGTTGAATTTTTTGTTAAAAAGTTTTTAATTTCCATTTTTTGTGGCTCAAATCTACTAATTACTACCTACTTGTTTTTTGATCACTTCCAAAATACTTACTTACTCACCTTACTTCAACTATTACCAGTTAAATAATTTGATTACCTATTTTTACTATTTGTTGTAATATGAATTATTTTTGTTGTTCTGGTTAGTTTATTTCATCACTTTGTATATCATTCCATCCCCTCATAGAATATAATTATTTTGACGGATGTGGAATAATGACAGTAGCGATCTGTCATTGTCAACTACATATGTATGTGCCAATGTTCACAAGTGAAAAATCAATTATCCACTATTTTTCCACCCGTAATGGGTGGATAATTTCATTCGAAATCCAAACATGAGGTATACCCTATCTATTAAAAAAAGAATCATCCAAATCGAAGAACCCAGTACAAAGTTATGCCTGATGTAATCGGTTAACGGACCAGAATTCAGAGGGTGAGTGATCAATATCCTTCAGATTGCTACCCTAAGGGGTGGATTTCATCTTTTGAATTCAAATGGGACCAACTTCGAACTATATCCTATCCACTGAAAAGAATTATCGGAATCGGACGTCTCAGTAAAAAGTTATGCGTGATCATTAGGGTGCTTCCTAATTTTTAGGCAACATTTTTTTCTTCAAGTCACGCCTGAAACTCTTGTAATTTATAGAAAAACAAAATTTTTGAGCATATTGTGAACCCTTAATTCGAATTTTAACCCATCGCTAGAGAATTTTGAATTTTATCCATTAAAATAACATTAAAAAATGATTTTTCATCCGTTTTTCCTTCCGCTCACCAGGAAAAAATTTTTTTTGGGAATTTTGACTAATGAATTCTTGTTATAGGAATAATTTCCTACAAAAAAGCCTATAGAAAATCGCAATGTCAGCTTAGCACAAAACACTATAGGCTTCCACATACTGGCAGTCCATACCCGACTGGTCACGAACTTATGTCCCGTACTGTAATTCTCACTACCCTCCTGTCCAAAATTCCCCATATTCATAAGTGATGTACGCATACTTACCTTGTGAGTCCGAGCGGAATCTGGGGATAAAAGAGCAGAAAAAAAATCCGCCTGAAAAAAAAAGCCGCCTGGATTATTATTGATTATTATTTATTATTTTGTTACAGGTACTAACAAAACATGTTATATATTTGATTTAGGCGCATCCTCATGTCGTAGCTAATGACTGCTAGAAAAAGTTCCATATTTCTCCTGTTTTCTACAAAGTACAAAGGGCTTTCAGCCTCATTCGCATTGTATCGTAGGTTGGTCTCTTCTTGGGAGTTGGTAGTGGTCTAGTTTGCAGCTGTTTCATCTTGGTATAGTCTACCGTAAGTTCTTGCGCCATTTTATGAATGAGTACACAGAATGATGGATGCTTCATTCCACTGAATGGCTGAACCTATTATCCCAACCTGAAACAAAAATAGAATATGAGAAATGATACAGGTTCATAGTAAAATTAACTCTGGATACGTGCTGATATTACAAAAATACGCACCATTTGTACTGTTATTTGTCTTGTCATATACAGTTAACACATGAACATTCTAGGTTTCTGCTGGGAATAAAGCTGGAATCCTTCCCAAGCAGTTGCCTCCTTCCTGATTGCCTACCCTTCTGGAGGTTCCAGTTACGAAGTTTGGTCGAAATAATCCAATTTATCTGCGTATTCAACTCCATCGGGGTGGTTCCTGATTAACTCCAGGCCCCTTGTGACTTTGTCCAATGGTAGGGACGATAGTCTATTCACCACACCAACAAAATTACTGAATCGTTGATTTTGGTATGCATATTTTGCATATTTTAATGATGCTTGGAATAATATGGAAACTCTTTGATAATGTAATACTGTATTTCTAAATGTATGAAAGTAATCACAACTTCAAAATTGAATAAAAAATAACAACATTCATTTGTCAATAGCTGATTATGATTCCCATATACGATGTTGTACAGGGTCTTCACGTAGTGCCAACACATATCCAGCTCTTGGACTTTTCTATGTGTACTATAGCACAGATGGCAGAAACAGCCTCTTAAGGTTACGTCCTTCCCCAAAAAGGACTTCGTGGCGGTCATTACAGCTTTCTCAATGTTCATGTAGATAAAATGCGGATCAGGAAATACATTCATATGTTCCCATGCTTCATATATTTTTTTGGTTTTTCTTTGGAGATCGATTTAAGTTGTGTAAACGGCAAAAAAAACAATTTTTGG